>JARHVA010001118.1:2752500-3207500 GCA_037957365.1 Torreya grandis | reverse complement strand
GTCTCTAACAATCCTTATTACACTTATAATCACACAAAACTACAATTTACATATCATATGACCTATTAGAAAGTATATTGCTCACACAAAGTCATAAAAGAGATAAATGAATGCAAGGAAAGAACTATCACTTATCATTAAAAAAAAACTACTCCATACACTTATATAAGAATTGATAAATATAAAACAAATTTGAATTATTTATTCCAAATTCAAATCAGTATTCAATTCATCATGGCTTTGCCATACCAATCTATGGATGTGTTATAATGCCAAAAGAGGCATCATATATAGAGAATGAGGAAGAGAGAGAAAGAAGGAGGTATGTTGGAGAGAGACAAGGACAAATTTAAATATTCAAAAGACAATTAAAATATGTAAAATGATTTATAAGTAGTAAAAACATTCTTATTGACATGTTTTGATCTCCTCTTGTGATTTATTCTTCAAAGTGGCACAAGAGACCATTCACTTTTCTTACTATGCAAGCATCCTTAAAACTACCTCTATCAGCTCAACAACATTGATTAAAAATTAGATACAAATTTAATACCTAAATTAACTCCTTATGACCTAATTTACACCTTTAATTAGTTTGTAATCTCCTCAAACTGACATTACAATGATGATTACACCTCTTAGGTGTCTTGTAGCCAAATTTGTCTTAGTATGCATATCTTGCCCAAATGGATAAAAACATGATTTCAAATTTATGAGTGAAACTTATATTCATGTATGGAATATCCATATATTTTCATACATTATTTTAATCTTTTATATCCATAAAAAACTTGCCAAGGTCTCATTTTACACCTTAAGCTCTCATTAGCCCTTAATTACTCATAGCCTTGAAAACACACAAAGTTCCTTGTGTGAAATAATGTATGGATTATATTGTAAAAATAAGGGTATTTTTGAGTACCTATAATCCTCTTACATATTTTTTACCAAATTTAATGACCTATATCTAAGTGGAAGTAGACGTATTCACCTAATCTCTCTTCCCGATTAGGCCTCAATTAGGTCTCTAGTCCTAGAAACTGAGATTTTAATCCATAAAATTTTCACACATGTGAAAATTAAAATAAGTGTTTTATTTAATATAAACATCCTATAAACATGTTACATGATAAATTTGGGCTTATAATACCTTGTGTAGATAGGTAAACCATCAAATGGTCAAAAACCTAACCTTTCACAGGCCTTTTTCACACTACCTTAAAAAATTAGACCTGTAGGAGCACTTTTATGATGAAATTTACATATTTTTAAACCTAAATAGTTATAATACACCTTAATTAATTTTACCTAATGGTTTATGTCTATCCATGAGGTAAACAACCTTGTTTTGAGGTCAAATCCTTACAAAAACATAGCATTTATTGTGTCCATAAAGGTACAAATACAAATAAGTGTCATGGTAAAGACATAAATAGATTTATAAATTATGTTTATTTGGTTTCAAGATAAATACAATACATTTCAATCACTTTTAATCTAATCTCTCTCATTGAGTTCTTATTAGGGTTTTAGGAGAGTTTATAGTAGTTCAGGTTCTTAATGATTGTTCATAAACCCTAAGGCCTTACTTCTTGAACCAATTACACAAAATTTAATTTAAAAAGTGTATTAAACTATCCATAGGGTTTTAATCTTCCATGAAACATGTTTGTACATACCTGAGCTTGATAAATTTCTCTTCAGGTCTCTATTATGCCATTGGAGAATAGTCTATAGTCTTAAACATTATTCATAAAGATTAGGGATGTAAACCAATAAATAATGCCATAAGATTAAATTATAAATATCCATTCACCATAATTTAAAACCATTGGACCCCATGCACAAGGTTAGGGTCATAATAAGCAATAAAATCTTGGTATTGAATTGCAATCATGTACTTAGAAAGACTCAAAAAGGTCTTATAGGCCTAATTTTCAAATTTATTGTCTTTCTCTACTTATAGATGCACCTCAAGGGTTTATAACATATTTTTTAAACTTATAAATGTATTTGGGTTATTAATTTACCCTTATAAATTTTGGATTAATTTCAGTGATGTCCCTATTTTTTTTAGTGTTTATGAGGTGTCAAGTGTGCTAGTGTTTTTATCATAAAGTGTGCCAAGGTATCTTATGTGAGATATCTTCATTGATGGATATTAAGACATAATTTCCTAATTTTGTTATGAGATTTAATAAATATGATTAATATAAAATGGTTTATGTGACTTTATTCATAATTTTAACAATGTTTCCTTAATAATATCCTTGTGATGAATATGTTCTTGTGCAAGGTATGTGACATGTTTGAGTAAGATGGTATAAACAAGGTTTGATTCATTTAAATCTCAACTATATGCATGATTAATATGTTTAAATTATGACTTAAATTATTAATTATGTTTATATAAGGTTTGATAATCTATTGGAGGTTTTAAGAATACTTTTGAATGCTTGTGTGCTTGATTAGGTCATCCTAGTCTACTTGTGAAATTAGAATTAGCATATGCGAAGGTATCAAGAGCATTTTGATATATGGATGGAATACCCTATGAGAGAATAACATTATTTTCAAGTTTAAAGTCCATAATATTTATATATAAAAATATATTAAAGGTAAAATAGGGATTTCCATACTGATTTCATTGTTTCCATAGCCATTTTTACATAAAAATATGACCGTTGGAATTCAAATATTTAAATTTACAAAATAAAACTAGTCTATAGTATTTTGATTATAAATATTTATAATGGATGATTTTGATGATGGATTAAAAATAAAAGTGGTAAATAAATCTAATATGTATCCATCAAATATGGTTTCAATATTTGACTGGTTATATAGGTGTATTTATAGAGCTTCAAAGTTGACTGAGGGTTTAACTTTCTTTTGTAAGTGACTTGAGAAGGGTGTTTTAGTTTGTATTAATGAGATTTTTTTGTTTCATGATGATTTATATATTATATAATTTTATATACTCCTTGAGGATAATATTTATGTATTTTTTAGGTTTAACCAATCCATCTTCAATATGAACCATTGTTTGCAAGTTGTATTTTCTTTAGTCCATCATGGTGGTCATGGTTAATGCATTGAATTAATAGGTTTGAGTTATGAAAAGGTGTATTGAGATGGTTTTTATATTTTTATTATGTCTTAGGGGTCATGTTTCATGGAATCATGCACTTGTAATTGGTCTTATGATTCTATTTTTCTTGGTGAAGTGTTAAATGGATGAATAGGTCTCCATGATACCTAATGAAGGCTCGAGGCCTAATGGAGTGTTCCAAGTATAAGTGAGTGACATGAAGTGATGTATGACTTATTTATAATGTAAATGGAATAAAGGATATTTTGGTTAAGTATCTAAAGTGTGTCTTTTTTTTAGTAAGTGATATTGCATTGTAAAAGATTTCACATGTAATGTGTGGCTAATGAGGGATAATGTATTAGGAATATTGTGTAGGTTAGTGCCATTTGAATTATGTACAACCTAGAGAGTGGTTGGTTGGGATATATAACATGTCATAATTTATATTTTTGTTTTTTTTAAATATGTAACGTGTTTTGGATGAAAGAGGGAGTTTCTTAAATAAGTGTCAAGTATAAAAGAGGGCTAATTAAGCTGGTTTGAAAAAGTGAGACTAGGGGAGTGTGAAGAGAATGGAATAAGAGTTTGAAAAAGGGTAAGTTGCCATGGAATATATCATAGAATTATGTTGAATATGTGATAAGGGTTTTTAATTGTTTTTTTTAGGTCTGACTATATATATGAGGGCAACTTGAGTGAATATGAAGAGGGGTTGTTGCATGCCCATGTGAGAGGTAGATTTGAGTTTGTATGAGTTGTAGAAGACCATCATCAATTGTGTGAAGAAAAAAAATCAAGGTGGAGTTATATTTTTTTGATTGAGTTTGTGATTTATTAGTAAAGGGTGTTTTATCCTCCTAGCAAGATGGTTCTTGCTAAGGTATAGTTGGTGCTAGATGAATTTGAGGGGTTAGTACTCCTTGTGGAGTGGGTGCTTCACTAAAGTATCTTGTTTGTGATCTCTTATAGGACTGTAGTCCATTTTTTTTCAAGATTAAAAGTTTTTTTTATTCTCTATGAGTATTTTCCACATAATTCATGTGTTATGTGCTTTGATCTTACATTATTCTTTTGTTCATTACATTAAATTATTTATATACTTCATGAATGCTTATGTTGAATGGTTAAGAGTTTAAATAAGTGGAATTGAATTTGATTTGATTTCATCATTTATTCAACCCCCCTATTATTTTTTATGATTCCAATAATCAAAATCACTTTTCTCATGATTGTACACACAAACATGTGTGTGTGTGTGTGTGTGTGTGTGCGTGTGTGTGAGTGAGATCTTAGGCTTACTACGCCTAAATAGACCTATCAACATTTATACCATTTTGTTGACTATGAAGCTCATATGGAGTCATAATGACATTATATAATAATTATCATATGATTTATTCTTCCTATAGACCTCATTTCTTTCAAACCAAGTACACACCCTTACTTGACCAGACAGACCTATAAGATTACTTGACTATGTGAATGTAAGGTTTAGGTGATTTTTGTCTAGATCACTTCCTATGATCATTTTTTGGGTTTATTTGACCTCAAGTGACTCTTTTAACTTTGTACATTCACCTAAACTCCAACTCTACTTTTATGAATTTATATCCTCTTCTCAATTTTGAAAACCAATCTTGAGTTATCTAAGAAAATTTATAGGTAATCATTTTAGACCTGACTATATTTGGAGTTTAACACATCAATTACAAATCATTGAGAATTTAATTGACCTTTTATATTGTATTTATATCCTAGAGTATTATTTTTAAAATTCTCAACTTTTCTAAGAACCTACATCTTCACTTGCATACACCTTCTTTCTTATATTCGTTTAAGACATGGTTGTAAGTGTTGGGCAGAGAGTCTATTGAATATTGAGATGTGAAACTTGGAATTATTTAAATATATTATTGATAATTTAATAATACTTTAATTTAATTTCATACTCATTCATATTCAAACCTAACTCTTTTCAAGATTGTTATCACTTTCTAACCTCTTGACCATACATGTTCTCTCTCATGTCCTACCTATAACAATCTTATTTAGGTTTCATTTTATAAATGTATCTGGTCATCAAATGAGATAATTATGAGGTTTATAATATAATTTAATAGGTTTATTAATCTATATATCTCACATGTATGTTTTCATATCTTCTCCATACTGACTAAAAGCTTCAAACTGCTCAAATTTGTTATTTTACTTGTAAGTGGTGATTGGGTGTCTTGATCATTGGTATTTAAGGTCACACCTCCATTGAGTTTAGACCTATCCAAGTGTTTAAAAACTACATTTAATTCACATTTTATATTTTTAACTTAGTTATTAGTACACATTTCAATGTATTTATCATGAAAGGATCTACATTTTTCATGTTTTAGGCCTTAAATGGTGAATAACTTGATCTATTTGAGCTTGACATAATTTATTAATTTCTAATAACATTTATCATGAGGTCAAGACCCTCATATACATTTTATATGGAAGTAATAAACCTTCACAAACCATTTTTATGCAAGCAGTCTATACACAATATAATTATCTTATAACATGAATGATTTTTGAAGGATTGTTTATAAAATGAATAGTCATGTTGGATAATATTAAATTATATGGGAATATGATATAAAACTTTTAACCATTACTTATATGACTTGAACCTTGTAAAATATTTCAAAAATTCAAGTGTAGACCTATGACATCTCCCTCACGGAGGATCCTCTTGTATCACTTGATGTTCACACATGCCAATATGATGTAAATTAAAATATAGTAGTTTTGGATACATATAAATACCTCTAAAAACACTCACCATGCTTCAATGAGCTTCAAAATTCATGAAATTGGTGTAAAACATGAGCCTGTGGGGTTTACTATGTGTTTTTTATTGCCTATCTTATTAAAAATGGTTTATACATCTCAACCCCTTAAACCATTAAATATTTTCATGAATATTAATCCCATTAGGGTTCCCTTATATTACTAAGATAATTTTTCCCAACTCCTTTTTGTTCACAAAATAAGCATAAAATCATAGTCTTCTTGAGATTGTGAAGATCTTGACTAGGATTCTGACTGATTTCCTACATTTGTTAACCTCTCAACACTTGTGTAAGTTCTTTTTAAATGTAAGTAAGATATAAAGACACTTTTATACACATTTTCACCTAAAGGTGGATCCTCTTGGTCATACAAGTGTCTTAAAACTACCACCTTTTAAATGATTCTTTATCATTGGATGTTATAATGCAAGCATCTCCAACTTAACCCATTATATGACCAATTTTTTACACCATACACATTATAATATCTCTTTAAATGTTTTTCCTTATAAAAAGTACATACCATTATTCAAATTGGCTTAGAAAGTGACTTAAAGGCCTTAGGGTGAATGACACACATGGTAAAATATTAATACATGAATATATGAATTACATGACACAGTTAAACCTCATATAATGACTCGTCATAGTGATATAAACTTGACCAAAAAATTGAAAACATTAGCTTATGAATGAACTTTAAATACTATACAAATGTATGAAGAAACCAAAACCTTAATCAATGCTAAACAAGGATTTAATTGACCACTTGAAGACAATTCTAAGACCAAGGTAAACATATAGAAGCTTGTATATCCATATGAAAAAGTTTCAAACTATAGGGGTTGATAATTTTTAACTTGAGGGTTAAAAATGGTCAAAACATTGGTGATTCATAGGGGTAGGATACTTACAATGTTAACAGATCAATTGACTTATCCTTCCATTCTTAACTTGAGTCAATATTATGCTACAACCTAAAACTATTATACATCTTGATGATTCAAACTCACACCACACCACAAATAAAAAACAAACATAATATGTTAAAGAAATTTGGGGAAAACCACACAATAATAAAATCATAAAACACTTGTGCTAGGCACTTATGGAAAATAAACACACCACACAAATATGTACAAAACATGAAACTAACCTTGGTATCAAGGCTTCAAAAGTATCTCATTGAAATGGATACTTATCTCTTCTCCATTGAGTTTTGATAGATTTAAGGCATTGTGTTCCTTGTAGCCAATGATAAAATAGGGCCCACTCCATAATCTATCAAATTATGTGTGTTTACCAGGATTGATGTTGTCCTCATCCCACTTTAAAATAAGATCACCTTCTTGTAATTTTATTTCACTAGCTCTATTATCAAATGATTTATTCATTTGGGCTTGGTGATAATCTAAATTATGTATGGATTCATCTCTCTTATCCTATATCTCCATTGATTTTTCCATCCTTACCTCCACAAGATTATTATCTATTAGTTCTAGCTGATGTGATAACTCTAAGGTAGGAAGCTCAAGATAAATAGGCAATTTAGATTCTCTACCATATACAAAAATGTATGATGAGTTACCCATAATGCTCTTATGAGTGAATCTATCATCCCATAAGTTTTTCCTCAAATTTGTATGTCAAGTCCTTTGATTGTCATCAACCATCTTCTAAAAAATCTTGATTAAGTTCTTATTTGTAGACTCTACAAGCTCATTCCCTTGGGGTTAGTAATTATAATAGGTAATTATATATATGCCATGATAATTTTCCCATTCTCTGGTATTTTCACAAATGAATACTAATGTATTATCGAATATGATGGTTGATGGTGCTTTAAACCTAGCCACTATGCTCTCATAAAAATAAATTACTAATTTTTCATTAGATTCTTTAAGGGATACTTCCTATACCCTAATTTTAAAATAATCAATGGTTGTTATTATCCATTTTTGAATTTCACTAGAGGTAGTATTAATCATACTTATAAAATCAAGCCCCCATTACATGAATGGTTGGTTAACTTGGTTGGGATTAAGAGGTAAGGATGTTAACCTTTGTATTACCAAAGCTTCCTCTTTATTCCCTTGAAGATCCCATGCTAATTACTCACATATACCTTTCCCTCTTATATGTTGGTGACTTTAATAACTACATCATATTCTATCACTTTAGTAATCAAACTTGCCTTTTTCTCATTCAAGTCCTTATTGAGAAGGAAACATTTGAATTTTGGGTGGGATACAATGATATTTATCTTGTTTTTTGAGACCATATGTATTAAATTTTTCAATCTTATTATGACCACCAAGACTTATTTTTCTACAAAATTATACTTCTTTTCATAGCCTTTGAGCCCTTGACTAAAGAATATAATGGGTTTCTCATCACCTTGAATATTTTATTGTATAACATGGAATATACGGTGTCAATATTAGAGAAAGCATAAAAAAATAACTCCTTAAATAAATTATGATTAATCAAGGTAGGTGCTTGTGGTATATCTTGTTTATAGCCTCAAAATGGCTTCTCCCTTATTTAGTCCAGTTGAATGTTTGATGTTTCTTTAGCATGGTTGTCAAAGGTTTTACAAGGTTGGAAAAAATAGGTATAAACGTTATAATGAAATTTATTTTCCTAGGGAAACTTTTCATCTCCTTCTTATGAAATGGTAGAGCCAAGGCCAAGATAGCTTTCACTCTTTCAGGGTCTATGGTCAGCCCTTCTTTTGTGATAATGTGTCCAAGTAGCTTTCCCTTTTGGACTGTAAAAACACATTTTTTTGGATTCAAATATATTCAAAACTACCCAAACCTCTCATAGATAAGTTTTATATGATCCAAATGGTCACTAACATCTTTTGAAAAAACAATGATATCATCAAGGTACACTAGAACCATCTTGTTAATCAAACCTTGGAAGGCCATGTCCATGGCTTTTTGAAAGGTAGGTCCTGCATTAGAAAGCCAAAAAGGAATATTCTTGTAGGAATATATGCTTTATTTGTTTTTAAATTCATTTTTATATTATTATTATTTTTTATACAAGACTTGGTTATAACCTGAATACCCATCTAAGAGTGAAAAACATTTAGACCCTATAAACATTTGAAGTATTTATTTCAATAAATGTAGAGGATGATGATACTTCAAAAAAAACCCTATTTAAATGCTTGAATTCTACACACAATATTATTTCCCCACTCTTATTCCTCACAAGAACTAGATTAGTAACCCATGAAGAGTTCTTCATAGGTAAGATGATGTTTGATTCAATTAACTTGATTAGTTCCTTCATCATCAGAACTTAAACCTTGGGATTTATGGATCTTTGAACTTGTCTCATTGGTTTTTCACTGGGGTCTAAATCAATGGTGTTTTGGTCTATACTATGGTAAAATCCCTTGAGGTCACCATACACCCATGCAAATACATCTAAAAGTTCTCTACATAATTCAACAAAGGAAACCTTCTCAACCTTAGTACATACTTTTCCTATCTTGAGGAGTTTGTCTTTGAAGATTTTAACTCTTTAAAAATTATCCTCACTTAGAGACATGCCTACCTTATCTTTTCTCCCTTGATCTTCTTCATTAAAGCTGCTTTCAAGGGTCACAAATCCTTTAGGGAACTTGTTGGACTACAGTTGTATTATTTGGTCACCATATTATTATTGAAATTTTACTTGATTCTTTTAGGAGAATTCATATTATTCACATAAAAAATATGCAATCTTCCTATCACTATCAAATACTTACCAAAATCCTTTTTTTATTGGATATATGGTCTAACCAATACCTTGACATGTGGTTGATGCTTCCCACTTTTCACATCATTTGGGATGTTAAAATGAGTCCTTATTTCTACCAATCTATCATCATAATGATTCCTCTCTCTTGTGACTAATTTCAAATTGAAGGTTTCAAATTTTTCAATGATATCCCAAATCTTATGTTTCTATGATTTCAAATAAGTATTCTTGGTATAATTCTACCCTCTAACGTATTTTACTACTAGTTCACTATCACCACATTCTTTCAATTTATTTATACCTTTCTTCCTTACCCATTAGAGGCAATGATCAATTCCATCATATTATGATGTGTTAGAGGACCAACAAAATTGGAATTTGATAGCTTAAAAATATTTCTCCTTGGAAGGAGAAATAAGTATTATACCTACCCCTGATCTATTTTGCTCCTTAAACCATTAAAGAATAATTTACATGTTCCCTATTCACTTTCATTGGGATTTAAAATGGTTGGTATGGTTACACCTTCATACATTCAATAGATTCTTAGGACAATTTATTAAATGTGATTGAAAGGATAAAACTCATGGTTCTCCATACCCCATTCATCTAGGAAAAGGTTAGGTATGCCATTAATAGATGAAATTGGTTCTTGGTCATTGGCTTGGTCTCCATCTTTAATAATAGTGCAATTCATGTTATATGTTATTGCCACGTAAGGATCTACATGAAACTTTGACAAAGGTTTAGACTTAAGTGAAACATTATCACCATACCTAGTCCTAAATTCAATATAGGACCAAATTTAAGTCAAATATACACCAATATTAGTAGTAAAATCCCTTGATAAATAAAGGGAAAAGTGAGGCAATACATCCAAAACTAAAATATCTTGAGAGATAGAAAAGGTAAGGTAAGCATGAAGAGTCATCTACAAACATTTGATGATGCCAAATATTTTGGTAGATGATCCATCTAATTATAAAAACCCCTTTGAGTTTGGTTCATACTTCAAATTTAGCTTGTCAACTACTTGTTTTAGCATGATAAAGTTGCTTGCTCCACTATTAATTAAGAAATTATGAACTAATGAATCTTTAATGATAATAGAGATGTATAAAGGAGGAGGTTTATATTTAATTTTAGTTTTGGTTGGTTCTATCTTCTCTTTTAATTTTGGTTGGCTACCCAACATAAGTCTTTGATACACTTTTCAAAACTATCCCTATTTCACTAGGCTACCTAGGTGTTACATTGAACTTGGAAATATCATTTTGGATTATATCTCTTTGTCCATGAATGGATAATGTTTCCTAAATTTAGATTCTACATGAACCTTATTCATTTATTCAATAATGTTCATAGGAGAGCTGTGAACCTTGTCATTCCCTTTAGTAGCCATAGTACTACCAATAAATTTGTGTTACTTGAGGCATAGAAGGATTTTTTGCATTCTAAAATCTCCAATTTTATTGAGTAATAGGGGTTGTATTTAACACATTTACCACTTATAAGGTTGGAGAGTTAATTTTTGGGACATTACTTGTTATTTATACCTATTCAATTAGTGTTCTCCTTGACCTTGTATTTACAACTATAGGATTTGAGTCTATGTTTAAATTCCCTTGGTAATTGAATAAACATTAATCTTTTTAAAGGTAATTCATAAAAGTAGACTTTGAATGAGAATTATCTCCATTACTTTCACCTCCACTAAGTATCTATTTTTGAGTCATGGTAGGCATTGTTCCCCATTATGCCATAAAATCTTGGTTAGTTGTCTCATTTGCATAAATAGATGGACCATGAGATTGATCCCATGGAATTTTCTCTCCATTATCTTGAAAAATGTTGTTATGGATAGGTAAAAGAGCTTTTGAATTAGAATTAGCATTATGATTTTGACCATTATATTGTTTTTCTTGAGTTAGTTTCCCTTGTCCTTGAGAGAGGCCTTGAAAAGATGCCCAAGAGATCAATAAGATAGATAAGGATGATGTTGTTGATAGGAACCTTCATAAGATCTCCATTTATATTATTGTTTTTTATTTTTGATATTTTAAATCTCTTCTCTATGAACCTTTATCACATATGAATCATTTGACTTAATTGACCAATTAGAGGTAGCTTGCTTATATTTGCATGTGGGAATGGGAGCAATAGTGGGCATAGGATTTTACACATCAATAAATAAAGTCATATGGGATCTAGGAAAGATCTTTCCAGCCTATATAAGGAAATTATTAGCCTTTATATCACCCTTATAGGCATTAGGTATTCCCATGGATTGAATCATCATGGATTGTCACTATTGAAAGCCTTGAGATAACAGAGAAAATGATGATGTGAACTAGGCCTTACCAAGATTGGGATCCTATCTCAAGCCTTTTGAAATATTGTATTGAAATATTATATTACTTCTTGAGAGGATCTCTTTATAGTAGTTATTCATTTGGTCAAACATAAGTGATCATATTTATCTTCAAATATCCTACTCAAAGAGTCACCCAATTGGTCTCATGTAGTGATAAAATTGGGAGCCAAAGTCCCATACCAATAAAGGGCCTTACCCTTGAAGTAAAAAACCAACAACCTAATAGCAACATTCTCTTCAGTGATGTTATGTATGTTGGAAAATTAACAATGTTCTTTATGTATTCAATAAGGAAAATTAAATTTTTTCCTATATAATAAGGCACACTTTTGAGGGACGGCATGGGAATGTCATCATATTGATCAAGTGCTACAGGAATAAAGCCATTGAAGGCAATAAAGGGTAGGTTTTTTGGTGTTTCCATCTTGCAAATTGAACCCAACAAGAGTATACTAATAGGTATGTGAGCAACAAAGGATATCTTTGGATATTGATGAGTGTTAGTAAAACTATTTCATCTAAATGAATAGTAAGGAATCTGTAAAAATTAAAAAGTAATGCCTTTAGTATATGACCTTATGATTACCTTGGGAACAAAAGTGAGGTACTAGTCTACAACTAAGAGCCAATAATTATTGGATTCACCAGATAATACATGAAAGAAGCTACTATAACTTTAAATTTATCAAGATCAACATCCACCTTAACCAAATTACTAGACCATGAGTCCCACTAGGTGTGATAAAAATATTATCACTAGAATTCTCACCCTCGGGAGGGCTATTCAATCCTCCTCAAATTTAGAGTAAAATGAAAACACCTCATATGTTGTGGGTAATAATTTTAAGAGGTGAATATCTATATTATGGGCTAGCTCTCATGTACAACACCTAAAACTAACCACTAACCTAATAAATTTTAAGTAATATGGATATAATGAGATTAAACACTACTTTAATGGAGATGATGCACCAAGATAAACTCCACAACTTACTTGAACTTGCACTACAGAAAACAATTACAAAAATGATCTCAAAATCTAAGGTTTTCTTAATAAAATGTTTCAATATGAAGGTAGAATGCAATTTGACCTTAAATTTAGATGAATATTAGGATTTATAATGGGAAATAACAATCCTCATTACACTTAAAATCACACAAAACTTCTAGTTACATATCATATGACCTATTAGAAAGTATATTTATCATACAAAGGCATAAAAGAGATAGATGAATGAAAGGAAAGAACTATCACTTATCATTCAACAAAAAATACTTTATACACTTATGTAAGACTTGAAAAATATAAAACAAGTTGAATTATTTGTTCTAAAGGAAAATCCATCTTCAATTTAGTAGGGATTAACCATACCAATCTGTGGATGAGTTACAATGCCAAGAGAGGCAATGTATATATAGAGAATGAGGAAGAGAGAGAAGATGTACATTAGAGAGAGGTAAGGAAAAATGTCAATATTCAAAATATATTTACAAAATTGAAGATTATTTATATGTATTCATAACATTATTCTTGACATGTTTTGATCTCCTCTTGTGATTGCTTCTTCAAAGTGGCACAAGAGACCATTCGCTTTCTTTATTATGCAATCATCCTTAATATTGCCTCTATTAGATCATGAACATTGATTAACACCTTGATACATGTTACATACCTCAATAAAATTCTTATGAACTCTTTAAAACCTTACATTATTTTTTAATCCCCTAAAATTGACATTGTAATGATGATTACACCTCTTAGGTGTCTTGAAGCCCAACTTGTCTTACTGCGTATATCTTGCTCAAATGGCTCAAAAGTTGATTCACCTTTATGAGTGAAACCTATATTAATTTATGTCATATCCATATCTTATAAAACCTGATTCAACTCATTTGGATCCATCAAACACTCATTAAGACCTCATTTTGCACTTTAAGCTCTCATTATCCCTCAATTTCTTATAACACTAAAAACACACACATATCCTTGTGTGAAAGAATATATGGATTATATTGGAATAATAAGGGTATTTTTGAGTACCCAATATTTAATTATATATTTATACCAAATTTAATGACCCAAATTTGAGTTTAAGTGCACTTATTCACTTAATCTCTCTTCCTAATTAGGCCTCATTAGGTCTTTAGTCCTAGAAACTAAGATTTTGCTCCATAGACTTCCCACACATTTTAAACTTATAATAAGTGTTTTATTACATTACCCAACCTATAAACATGTTTAATTCCAAATTTGGGTCATTTATACCTTATGTAGATAGGTAAACCATAAAATGGTCCAAAAACCTAACCTTTCACAAGCCCTTTTCACATTGCCTTAAATAATCAGACCTGTAGAAGAACTTTTAGGGTAACATGAAAATATTTTTAGACTTTAAGAGGTATAATCGACCTAAATTAATTATCCATAATTATTTTCATTAATCCATGAGGTCAAAAACCTTATTTTGAGATCAAATCATTACAAAAACATATCATTTATTACATTCATACAAGTGCAAATAGAAAAAAGTGTCATGGTGAGGACCTTCTTGGAGTTATCAATGATTTTCAAGTGGTTTCAAGAGTAATACAATCCATTTCAATCACTTTGGATCTAATTTATCTCTTTGGGTTTTAGGATGGTTTAAAGTAGTTCAAGTTCTTAATGATTGTTCATAAACCCTATGTCCTTAACTCCTGAACCAATGCCAAAAAATTAAAGTTCAAAAATTTCATAAACTACCAATAGGTGATCAAGTTACCATGTAAATTTATTATACATATATTAGATTGATAAAGTGCTCTTCAAGTCTCTACTATGCCATTAGAGAATGGTTTATAGTCTTAACCATTGTTCATAAAGGTTAGGTATCTAAAACAACTAATGCCATAAGATTGAAGTATAGATACCCATTAACCATCCCTAAAAACCATTAGACCCCATGCACAAGGTCAAGGTGACATAAATAAAGATAATATTGGTTTTGAACTATAATCATGTACTTAGAAGGACTCAAAAAGGTATTATAGGCCTAACTACCACTTTTATTATCTTGTTATGATTATGGATGCCCCTCTAGGTTATATACCATATTTTTTAACTTTATAAATGTCTCAAAATTATAAATTTACCCTCAACAAAATACTTTTCCTCATGATTGTACACATAGGCTTATGTTTTTAGGCTTACTAGGCCTAAATAGATATATCAACATTTACACCATTTTTGTTGAATCTAAAGCTCATATTCAGTAATAATGACATTACATAATAATTACCATGTTATTTATTCTTCCTAAAAACCTCATTTATTTCAAATAAAGTAGGCACCCTTACTTAACCAGTCAGGCCTATAGGAGTACTTGACTATGTGACTGCAAGGTTTAAGTGAAATTTATCTCGATCACTTCCTTTGATGATTTTTTGGATTCATTTGACCTCAAGTGAATCTTTGAAATTTTTCCATTCACCTAAATTCCAAATCTACTATTATTCATTTGTATCCTCTTCTCATGTTTGAAAACCAATCATGAGGTATCTAAGCAAATCTGTAGGTAGTCATTTTGGACTTGACTACATTTGGAGTTTAGGACCTCAATTAAAAATCACTAAGAATTTTTATGACCTTTGATAATATATTGATATCTTATTGTCTTATTTTTAAACTTATAAAATTTTCTAAGACCCTACATCTTCACTTGCATATAACTTCTTTCTTATATTTGTTTAAGTTATGGCTATAGATGGTGGGTTGAGAGTCTTTTGAATATTGAGCTTTAAAAATTGGCCTTTTTTATCTAGATTATTAATAATTTTATATTAATTTAATTTCTTTTAAGACTCCTTCATATTAAAACCTAACTCTCTAAAATATTTTTTATCACTTTCTAACCTCTTGACCATACATGTTCTCTCTTATGTCTTACATATAATAGGCTTGTTTAGGTTTTTATTTTCTAAATATATCTAGTTATAAAATGAGATCACTATGGGGTTTATACTCTAATTAATAGGTATATTTGATCTATATATCTCACATGTACATTTTTAGATCTTCTCCATGATGAATAAAAGCTTCAAACTACTCAAATTTGTTATTTTGCATATAGGTGGTGATTGAGTGTTTTGATAATTGTTCTTTGAGGTCACACCTTATCCATTGATATTAAACCTATCCAATAATTTAAAAATTTAATTTAATTCAAATTTTAGATTCCAAAACTTAGTTTTTAGTAAAAATTTCAATATGTTTCTCATGAAAAGAGACTTATAGGTCTACTTTTTTCATGTTTTAGGCCTTGAATGGTAACTAACTTGATATATTTGAGCCTAAGATAATTTATTAATTACTAATAATATTTAAAATTAGGTAAATACCATCATACATCTTTTAAAGGTTAATATTAAATTTTAATAAACCACTTTTATGCAATCATTCTATACATAATACAATTGGCTGAGAACATGAATACTTTTTGGAGGACTATGTACAAAATAACCAGTCATGTTGAAGAATATTAAATTATATAGGAAGATGATATAAAAAAATTAACCATTAATTATATGCCTTAAAACTTGTAAAATCTTTCAAATTTTCAAGTATAAACCTGTGACATCTCCATCATGGAGGCTCCTCTTGTATCACCTGATGTTCATACATCCTAATTTGATGGAGACAAAATTATAATGTTTTTTCATACCTATAAATAACTCTAATAACACTCACCATGATTTAATGAGCTTTAAAATACATGAAAATAGTATAAAACATGAGCCTGTATTGTTTACTAGGTGTTTTTGACTGCCTATCTTGTCAACAATGGTTCATATAATTTAACCCATTAAACTCTCAAATATTTTAATGAATATTAAGCCTATGAAAGGTCCCTCCTATTCTTAGGATAATTTGATCCAACTCCTTCATATTTTCATGAACCAAGCATAAACTCATAGTCTTCCTAAAATTGTGAAGAGATTGACTAGGATTCTAACTAATTTCTTGCATCTGTTGACCCCTCAACACCTATGTAAGTTCATTTTCAATGTGAATATGCTAACTAGACACTATTATACACATTTTCACATGAAGATGGATCCTCTTGGTCATACAAGTGACTTAAAAATTTAACCATTTGAATGATTCTCTATCTTTTGATGTTAGACTATAAGTTTATCTTACTCTAACCATTCTCTAACCACTTTTTAAAATAGTACACATAATATTTATTTGAATGTTTTTCTTCTTGAGAATTATGTACCATTCTTCAAATTTGCTTTAAAATGACTTAAAGGCCTTAAGGTGCATGAAAAACATGGTAAAAGATTACTACATGACTTCCAGGACATAATTAAACCTCATATAATGACTCATCACAATGATATAACCTTGAACACACATGAAAAACAACATTGGATCATGAATGACCTTCAAAGACTATACAAATTCTTTATCAAAACCAAAACCTTAATCAATGCTAAACAAAGATTTAATTGACCTCTTGAAGACCATTTTAAGGCTAAGGTAACCATATACAATCTTGTATATCCCTATGAAAAAAATTTAAACTATAGGGTTTGACCCTTTTAACCTAGGGGTCAAAAATATTCAACACTTATATAGATACTATAACTACACATTTGCTACCTACCATTCCAAATCCACCCTTTCCTAGCTCATTTTTTATTCTATTCTTTCGACATCTACCTAAATAATGGATCTAAAGAAAATATTCTATTTTGAAATTTTGGTTTTAGTTTCTATTTTTTATCCATAAGGGCCACTAGTGCCCCTAAAATATTTAACTAAATTGGAGTTAAATTTTCCATAATCTACACCTATACAGTCAGCCACAATGATAGTTGTGAAAACTCTAGGCTTGGCCAAATATGTGGTAGAGATCACCCCTCAGAGGGAAACATGAAGTTGGTAAAGAATTATTTATCCACCCTTCCAATTCCATATTTAAATAAGTTATTCATTAACACCAACAATAAATCCCTATCAAATGATCACTCCACCCTCTACCTTTGAAGACCTAAGTCAACCTAAGGAAGAACTTATTTTTAACCAATGGGTCAAAGAGATACAAGGCCAAAAAGATGATATAAAAACTTGGTCCTCACCAAGTTACCCACATTATCTATCCTATTTGATAAATAGAGTGGCACAATTCAAAGGGTGAGGAAGAGGAAAGTGGTGAACATAAGTATAGGGAAGAGATAAAGTTCAAACAAACAAAAAACTTATTTCCCTTTGTAAAAAAGGCCAAAAAGAATAGAAATGAACCTAAAGAGTAAACAGAGAATTTATACTCTTTTGTGGATTCATATAAAGAGGCAATGAATGAGATGTGGGATAAGGAGGAGGCATAAAAACATATACTACATTGATATATACCCCCTTCAATAAATTGTAGATAGTGTCCTTAATGCATCGACAAGAATGTATAACATTTTGAATAATATTAGAGCCTCTAGGGGTGAAAGTTATCCTAAGAGAATGAAGGTGCTTAAACTTTGGAAATAGCTAAACTAATTTGAAAATATGCTTAATTTTTTGGTTTAGTGTGTTATAAGTAGCACATTCAATCACCTTATCTTGATGTCTAAATAAGATATTGCATGGGCCCAAAGTTATGTAATTGCAAAAAGGGATGGTGCCCTTAACTAGCATACGTAGATGAAGGATTTGATATGATATTTTTCAATCTATGATAGTGAGGCCTCAAAAATTTTGAGAGATATGAGGGTCATAGATGTGATACCCATACTAGAGAGATAGTAAATAATCCTAATTTTGAGACATTCCTTAAAGCAACTACAAATATATTTAAGGAATAAGTTGAAGGAAATATACATAAAACTAATGATGAGATTTTATAATTGATAAATTTTGTTAAAGATAGAGTAACCAATGTCAAATCCCTTATATATAAGTTTAAAATCTTTAAATAAGAGCACATAATGTTGATGGTTGAAGCCATCAAAGTATGTAAATTTAGACTTGACTTGAAATATGAGGCATCCTATACCCAAGCCTATATATATTTATATCCTTCTAATCCCAAAGGTAGGATAATTTTGGATATTAAGATTAATAATAAATTATAAAGATTATTTTTTAATTGGTCTTGATGTGCAAGTCTTTTTTTTATCCAAACCTTTTAATCCTACAAGAAATTCCTTCAAACTAGTAACTTAGTACTTTTTTATGCATGCTTATTATTTTAAGATAATTATTCATATCATGTTATTGCTAATTCGAATGCTTTTAAGTAATAATCATAATCTCCCTTTGTATATGTGTAATTGCAATATCACAATCACAACCACCTTTGATTATATATTCTAAAGTTTATTATTTTTATTTCTTTGGACTCTTAACTATGTTTTATTGTTTGTACGATTACAATATTTTTCAGCATACATTGGTTCTTGATTACTTATCAAACATTTAATTTAAGAGCCAGCTTCAAACATTTTTATCTTGTTTGATCTATAGATATTATTTCCTACCCTACCTTTCCTTTTATTTTGAGTTTATTTTTATCCTACCTACCTTAGGTTAGATCCATAATCAATCCATACATCTCAAGTAAATATAGATTCATATCACATCTAAACCATCTAAGGTAATCAATTTTTCCACTCATCACTATTCTGCCAATAAGTTATTTACAAAACCTAATACACCACAACTGAGTGAATCACTCTTAATTGATATTAAAACATTAAATTCTACCTATTATGGTTCCCTAATGTGTATAAAACCCACATCAATAGGTCTTATTTTATTTTTCACTTTATAGATAAAACATGTCATATAAGTTATCTTGTATTAGGTTTATTTTAACTTTATTTATTCATAAATAATTATCCATAAGGAAGTGTGACATATTATTACAATTGAGAAACCTTTTTACATGTTTATACTTTTATTTTATTATAGGTATATAATAATTAATATTATTAAGAATTTTTTTGATCAGGTAAAAACATAGGTTTCACAAGGATCCTATAACCTAATAGTTAAACTAATAGCAAAGTAAAGAAGAGTACACCCCAAGGGCTGAAAAATATAGTATACCTAAAATAAAATAAAAAAACAAATAAATTATAATACTTAAAAGAAATAATAGAAAATTTTAATTACTTAGGGGGTGTAATTTCCTCCATGAGTTCCTTATTTTCATCCTTATTCTCTACATTGTCCTTCAACTTTTCCTTGACAATTCTTGTCTAGGTCCTTTTGCATGGGCCTTCAATAGTGTCCTTTAGGAAGATCATACTCTATTTATTATTAAGGGGATTATACCCAATGATGGGTTTAGGGGAGGGATTGAGAGTGATCTAAAATACTACCTTTTCATCTTTCTACCTATGTGGGGGATCCTCTACCTCATTGATCAATGTAAAATCATGTTACATCTTCCTAGATTATTTATTAATTGAGTTCCATTCCTTTATCAAGGAGCCTAAACATAAACCCACTTTTTAGAGTTAATAATTTAATTACTCTATCCATATTTTGTTCTTTTACATCAAATTAAGCAAAATAAACTTTCCTTTCCCTAAATATTTTTCCACGTCCTCCTATTCAAGGATGATTGTTTTAGGTTTATTCATAATGAGTTAGAGGGGAATGTCCTATGAGAGTATTTTAGTATTAGGGATTTCAAGGGAGGGGTTGGGAGGGAGATTGGGCTAATCTAATATGGGGTCTTATTCAGGGGAGTCATCCTTTATAGAAGACCCTTACAACAAAGCTTCTTTTCTATGTATGGTGTCCCCATGATTTACTAGAAAAAATGTGAGCCCTTGAAGTATGATGGAATTTGTTTCACTAATTTATAAATCCAAGGTAGTAATCTCAAGGGATTTCATCAAGAAATATGATTTGATAGTTATAAAACCTTAGAAATTATTTAATAATAGAAAATAATGTGAGAAAATGAGTGTGAATTTAACTTTCAATGTTAAGTACTTCATAATCTAAAGGCAAACATTTGGCAAGTGACTCGATAGGTCCATTCTTAAGAACCCATTTTTATCTATTTTTAAGACCTCATTCATCTAAAATAATTTTTGCATCAACTCCATCTTATAATATTGGTATTTGAAATCTTTTGAGCCCTCACATGACATCCTTTTTACCTCCCCAATGAGATCCTTTGTAAGAGTGATTATAATGCCTCTCATTTCCATCATTCTTTTATTATAAGATGAGTTAAAGTCTTTGGATAGGACTACATCATGGCCAATGATGTGCTACATATATTAAGTGAGACCCCCTTATATAACTTCCTCCATTCTATACAAACTAGAGTATTAATTGTTTGAAAGATTAAAAAATGTACACCTTCACCTGCTCTTGTATTCTATTATCAACATGTTTGGGGAGTAATATATATTATCTCTCCCATATCAAGGCATTAAAATCCCATGCATATTGATGATGACTTGGCATAATTATGGAGGCATGGAAAATTGGGTGTGATTTTTGCACATGTATCTAGCTCCACCACATACTAGGACATGATTGATTCATTTTTAATGGCCTTGCTGATGTGTTGTGGCATGTGGCATGTGGTTGCTTTCATGTTAGATAGATAAAATGGTGACACTGACCCCAACATTGACAAGTAGATCTACCAGCCCATTTACTTCATAGTAAGTATGATTGATATAATTATTCCTTAAATTGTTAATCACTCCCATGGCATCATCAATGATATATTTTATGGTGTGTAAGGGGATGGTGTTTCTAGATAGACCATTAATGATGTTTAGGAAATCACTTTCTATGATTAAACTTTATACTTTGATTTGGGTAGCAATTTGAATGCCCTAACTTGTTTCTTTTACTTTTACCACATGATTGGTCTAGGTCCCATGGGTTCAACATAAGTAGAAACCATTTTCCTATAAGAGTTTATAATCACCCCTCCACCACCTATAGGTCATGGATTGTTGACACTCCATAAAAATTCAGTTTTAGCCAATCTCACATTAGGGGATTCCACTTAACTTGTTTCTTCAAGTTACTTTTGGTTGGAGAGGCTATGTTTTTCTCCAAGTTCTATTTTTTGAAGATAGCTTATTCATCCACATAACCTATAGTTTTGTCTTTAGGGAGAATTCCCTCTAGTTATTGATAATATATTAACATAGATGAGAAAAAATTCTTTATTTTTGTGTTTTTTATAGAGAAAATACCATCATGTAGACCTTCTCGATAGCCTAGAACTAGTGTGCGAGGGACACATGCCAAATAAAAGAGAGGGAGGGTAGTTTTCATGGGGGATTCCATTGGGTGATGAGATCCAAAATGGTATTTGGTTTGACCCATGATAGATTAAATTTATCCAAAATCTAATCTAAGGTGTATGAGATGAAGAGGCAAGACAAGAAAAGATGATGGACTGAGTCCTCTACTCTTCTACATAGGGAACATCTATTAGGCAAGATAAGTCCTCATTTGGAAAGATTTTCCACTATGAGAATTTTATCTTGATCTTATAACTAGAAAATTAATTTATGTTAGGCGTGAGGTGTTTGATCTAAAGGGAATTCTAGTTATCCCATTCACTCTTTAAGCACATATCACTAAGATGTCCAAAAGTAATTATGTAGTTCCTGCTATCTTCAACCAACCAAAGGAGATAATCGTCCTTAGGGAAGATAAGAATATGGATTTGACTAATAAAAAATTTGACATCTTGGATAGCTTGAGTGTCTTCAGGATTGATTATTTTAATGGATATCTCTTTCCAAGACTTTGAATCATTTTTACATTCCTAATAAGATTTCACCTTATTACCCCATATTTCCTTAAAAGTCTAGAAAATATTGTCTCTATCACCTTGTGATATAAGGGTAGAGTTGGAAATCTAGGATTTGTCCTAGAAGTTAATTTTATCCCCATTTCTGATTTTCCATTTGATACCTTTTCTCAATATATCTTTGCATCTGGTAATGGTCTTCTAGAAGGTAGACCCATCAGTAAGGCCTTCTTCCCAAAAAAATCAATCTTACTCATTTCATTTCATATATTTGGCTCTGACCATCCTGGTCCACTTTTTTTCTTCTTTTAAGACATTTTGGCAAGGAGATCATGCTTCATGTTTTTGATCCTTATGAATCCAATCCCCCTATTAGTCTTAGGGAGGCATGATTTTTCCCATAAAACTAGGTGAAATTTTAAATGGTCCTCAATACCTATCCATATACATTTATTTTAATTTGACATATCTTATCTTCCACTTTTATAGGCATATTTTTTTAGTTTTTAAGTAATTTAATACATTTTTTTAACAATCTTACAATAAAAATAGTTTAACAACTATAAATTATGGGATAGATTGGTTGATATATAGCTTCAAATTTAGATTAAATAAAATTTTATTGTACAATATATATAAATTGAAAAAAATTGTTTGGTATCATATCCTTGGTCAAGAAAAGTTCTGAAGGGTTTTAAGCAATTATCAGAAGAAACATGGCTTTAGTGGATTCTAGTTTTACGAATATTACTATTTTTGAAGGTGAAAATATTGAATATTAGAGAGATCAGTTGTGGAGAATAATTTTTTGGAAATGAGTTTGGAAGAATTTTCTCTATAGTTAAACACAACCTTAATATTTTAACCTTGACTCATGATCATAAAAGAGCAAAAAAAAAAAAATAACAGGCATATGCAAAGTTTTCTTCTATTTTTAGAGTTCCATAAACCCAAACATCTATCCAAGAATTATAGGATGAAAATATTACCATGAGGCATGGAATAAATAAAAAATATAATATCATTTATATACTAAGGTAAGATAATAACAAAAATTAAAATTGTTAAAATGAATTTTGAAAATTTGAAAATATCAGATAAAGGAGTTAGTGAATATTACATAAGTGTAAATGACTTAGTACATAGAATGAGGGTTTATGGAGAAAATATACAAGATAGTTATATAATGATAAAATATATTGAGATATTTAAATAAAAAATATTTCATATTGTGATCACTCTTGAAGAGTGTAAGGACATGAAAACCATAATTTTTTATGAGTTGGTTGGGTCTCTCTTATCCCATGAGGATAAGATCAGATTATACACAGGAGATCAAGAATAAAAACTTGAAAGGAAGTTAAATATTTTAAATACCAAATATAAAAATTAAAATCAATTGAATTAATAAAATCCAATTTAAAGTGTGAAGTTAAATTTAACTTCATAGGAAAAATAAATAAATACTTGTCATTATTATAAAAAACATTACACATGATAGAAAAAAATTATAATATATTGGTAAAAAAGAATCAAGCTAATAAAAATGGTGAAAATAAGGCATTATAAGATAAACAAAATGAGTATAAATAGTACTTATATTATTATATAGCATGTAATGTTGAAATTTCAACAAGTTAGATGATTCTTTTAAAAGACAAGTGCAATTAGGAGATGGAAAATCCATCCAAGTTGAAGGAAAGAGTAGCATGAAACTCACCACAAGTATAGGTAAGGGTGAAATAAATAATATTTATTTTTATTCTAAAATTTTTATGCTAGTATTATCGATCACATTTTTATAGGATTTAGTGAAGAAAGTAAAGCATACATATTTTATAATCCTACTAGTAAATCCATAATTATTTTTAGAGATTATAATTTAAAAAAAAGGTGTATGTTGATTATAATAATGTATATAAATAGGTCATAATTTAGGTTTATTCATATTTAATTTGTTTTTTATATAATATAAATTACTATACATGATTCTAATTTTATAGGAAATAATACTATCTCTTCACAAGAGACTAGTCATCCATCTTCATCAAGTCTAAGCAAGAAAAAACATTTTTTGAATCCACATATAGAGAATAAAGTTTTAGATTATTACTATGAGATAAATATAAAAATAAATAAATATTAATAATGATTTTTTTTAATGATTCTTATGATAAAAATACTATGTTTGCATTGTCATATGTTTCTAGTGAACCTAGAATTTATGCAAAAGTTGGTCAAAAGAAGATTTGATGCTATGAAAATTGAGACGAGTTAAATTGAAATCAATTATAAATTTAATATTATTAAATATACATTAAATAAATATTTAATTATAAAAAATTACATATATAATAAAAAAATTAAGAGTGATGGTACAATTGACAAGCTAAGAGCTAAACTAATTACAAAAAAATTTACACACACATATGGGGTTGACATGAGGAAACTTATACACATGTCGTATGAAAATATAATATAATAAAAATTATTATTGTATATTATCATAAATTATTATAAAATATATCAAATGGATGTAAAAAGTTTATTCCTAAATAGAGTAATTGAATAAAAAGTATATGTGGGATAACCACAAGGTTTTGAAGTAAAAGGTAAATAATTTTGGGTATATAAGTTAAATAACACTATTTATAGGCTGAAATAAGATATAATAGATTGGTACTAAATAATTTATGTATTTTTATTGGATAAATAATTTTTAATAAATAAAAATTAACCAACTCTTTACATGCAAACATTGGGTTCTAATGATTTATATATTTGTCTCTATATAGATGACTTGATCTTTACAAGTAGATCTATGGAGATATTGAATAGATTCAAGTAAGATATGAAATTATGATTTGAGATGATTGATAATATATTTATCAAGTTATTTATTTTCATGTAAGTATATAAAAATAAAGATGAAACATTCATTTGTCAAGCCAAGTATGCCTAAAACATGTTAAAGAAGTACAATATTCAAGATTCATAACAAGATCCAATATCAATTATGTGATCTCAGAGTTTCTAGATTTATGGGAAAACTATTACTCAAGTATTTGTAGGCAAAGAAAATGTTTCTCATATAAGTAAGAGGTGATTATAATCATGGTATTAATTTTATATAAAAAATTTAATTTTTTTATAATTAGATACATATAATCACATTAGGGATAATCTCTTGATGATAGGAAGTCAACTTCAGGTTATAGCTTTACAATTGGGAATTGGGTTGGTTTCATGGTCTTCAAAGAAGTAAGCTACAGTTGCATTATCCTATATTTAAATTGAATATAAATTCCTTAAATTATATTTAAGACAAGTATTATGTATAATAATATTCTTGATTTATTTCATATATTTACAACTTGAGCCAACACATATTTTTTGTTGTAACAATGGGTCAATACAATTGTCTGATAATCCAATTTTTCGTGCCAAAACCAAGCATATTTAATTCAAACATTATTTTTTAAGGACATGTCAATGATAAACACTTTTCAATTGATTATGTGAGAATTTAATATAAATTTTTTTACATTTTCACTAAGGTATTATTGAATAAGATTCATTGAAGACTTAAGGAGATGATAAACATTTCTACTTTTTGCATCAAAAGGGGGAAGGTTGAGTATGATGCCAATATGAGAACTTGAGTATTCATGTTAAATATAATTAGTTTGATATTTTTTTAATTTATAAATGTTATTTAATTAATGTATTTCCTATATTATTTAATTGGTCAATTCTAGACACTTTTTGGCGACTTCCTAAAAAATAGCTAGAAGTGTTAGTTAGAGTGAAGCTTATCGAATGTGTACTTAGTTGAGCTTGAATTATTATCCATTTATATAAAAGATGACTGGAAATTTTTTTAGAGATTATCTAAGTTAAATTAAATTTATTTTATTTAATTTAATAATTTATATGGATTTTTGGCACCTAATTTATTTAGTGTGCATGACTTGCTTACTTACTAAGAAAGAATTCTCGCATGTTGACCTTGTCTTGTCAATAAATCAACCTTATTTTCTTGAGTCTAATTTTATTTATATTTGAGTATATTTTTATAATTATATTTTTATATTACTTATTTTTTAATCAAAGGTCCTATTTTATTTTTAGCTTTATAAACATAACTTGTCATGCAAGCTATCTTGTATTAGACTTATTTTAACTTTGTTTGTGAATGAAGAATTGTCCATAAGGAAGTGTGGTGTTTTATTCCAATTGAGAAAAAAATTAATATTTAATATTTTATTTTATTTTATTTATAAATTAATTAATACCATCAATCACGTGTTTTTTGGTTTTACGTTATGTGGTATATGTTTTAGTCAACAATCTCACTTACAACACAACTAATTTAAAAACTAAAAATTATGGGACATATTAGTTGATATATGAATTTAATTTCATAGTAAATAAGATATGAATCTCACTCACTCCATACATTAAAACCTTATTTTTGTATTATATCCTCATTTAATAAATGTTCATACGGGGTTTAATCCATTATCAAAAGAAACATGGTTTAAGTGAATTCTACTTCTATGAATATTCTCATTTTCAAAAGTGATAAATTTTAATATTGGAGAGATAAATTGAAGAGAATACTTGTTTGAAAAGGATTTTTAGAGATTTTTTTTTATAATACACACTCATACCTATATTTTTTTGGATGATATAGTAAAAAAATGGTGAAAATAAACTATATATTGTATTAGCTAGGTTGATATTATAGGATATATGGAAACTATTAAATCTAGATAGGAAATAAATACAAGGGATAGATGGCCAAAACGTTAGAGGAGGTAAAATTAATAGTATTAATGGTGCAACCAGGATAAAATAGAAACATATGTCATAAATAAGTACAATCATTTCCCACCCCATTCCTGATGAACCTTTTAATATGTGTTATGAGGGAGATTGATACATCAAGAATCCACTACAAGAGAAATCATCCATAAATGATAAAGTGGAAAATATTATTTTTATATATAAGTAGTTTTAGGATTTTATACATCCTTAGGTTTATTCAAAATAGCTAGTTTGACGTCTATGCTCCTCACTATATGGAATAACTCATCAAATGATTTGTATCTATTGAATATGATTCATTCATGGATTGGTGCTAGTAATATTTATTTGAATATATCTTATAGTTCATTATCAACCATAAAATTATTATATTAGATAGCATGGCATTGTATCTAAATACATAGTCATTTATTTATTCATTATATCCTTGGTTTAGCTTAGTCATTATTATATAGGATAAATTATCATTGATATTGATGGAAAAGTGTGCTAAGAATTGGTCAGAAAAGGGGTTGAATGATTTTATGGATTAAAGAGGGAGGCCATAAAATCATCTCAATGCATAATTTTTAAGACTCATTGGAAATAAATTGGTCAATAACTTATCATTGTACATGGTCCAAAAAAGTTAGATGAAATTATCTAAGATGTTGCATGGGGTCACCTTTACTTTTGTACAATGAGATATTTGGACCTATTAATACTATAGGTAAAGGGTAGGTTTTTATTTTAGGAGATAATGGGTTATGGATCAAAGCATGTGAATCCATGGTATATCTATCTCTAAATAAAACTTTATCTAATTACAACTCCTTAGTATGCAATTTTAAAAAAAATGATCAAGGTAATGCACATTAAGTGAGGTTAGAATGGATTTGTGTAGAAATAATAGATGGGATGAAGCCTACATACATAGGAATGGGAATAATAATATATTAAAATCTTTGTGTTTCCCCCATATTTTGGGTGGATGTCACATAGGTCACCAAAGGTGTATGCATGGGAATGTTACTAGTAGCGGTGGTATGAATATCTTATGTGGATGTACTATCTTGAAAGGATTGATGAATAATGATAAAGGGATATTATTTAAGTACTTTTTAAATGTATCAATCTTATCTTGTTTCTTATCTTTATATGTTAGGATCAATTAGACAAATCTACCCACATATTCAATACATTGATGGATTCCTTAAAGAAATTTAGATAAGACTTTAGCCTAGTCATGATATAACACATTAAGTTAATTGGGAGTAATTATATCTTGTCCTTCATTATTTCATTTGATCATCATTTTCATTTTTATATCATGTTATAATGGATTCATATCAACAATTTCATTTGCTTACACATATTCTTAAATAATTGCATCACCAAAAGAAGAAAAAAACATTCTTTGTATCTATTTTAGCTGTAGCAATAGGAATATAACTATGTTCTATATGGGTGACACTTAATATATCAATTCATCTTATATTTATAATAAAAATATACTTCATGAATTGTGTATACATAATTTTTTTCACTATATCATTTATTGACACTTTCTCTCGCAAAATTTTTCAATGCATTAATCTCTTTGAGTGCATAAAATAATGGGTGCACTAGGATTAGGTTGTAAACAACTCATAATAACTTAAAAGAGATTATTAAATTATATCTAAATTACACTTTTATTACTATTAATATGATTTCATTTAATTTTCTATCTATCTATCCTTTCCATATACTTCATATCCATCTTTCTTAATTTCCCTATATTCTACAGTATCAACCTAACTAATACCATCTATTTATCACTTTATCTTTTTTTTACTATATCAACCAACTTTGTATAGTTATGAGTGTGTTTTTTAAATTTTTACTATAATGGCCTAGATGATACCATCCTATTCCAATCGACATCTTAAAATTATATTGACCTAGCTAATATTGTCAATTTAGAGTTTAGGGTATTAGATCCATTTATATAAGGGACATATTTAACTCGTATCATATCATTTCATATTCATACACTCTAATTGTGCTCATATTTATTCCTTAAGTAAGTATTAGAAGATTTTGTGGCTTATAACCTTATATTGGATATAGTTTCTTATTGTGTTAGTGAAGATCAATAGGATTTAAGGGGATTTTATAAATGAGGATATCTAGTTCTTCATCCAACCATTTGGGGTCTTCAACCAACACAAATATCTTGTAAAGATCCACTTGAACAAAGGGGGATATTTAAGCATCAATGGGTTAACCTCAAGGTAAGTATTTATATCCCTTCACCCTTTCATTCAATTAATTAGTACATCAGATATTGATTTGCTTATTGCATTGTAGATGTATATGTGTGTATCTTTGTTTAGGATTTACTTATATCGAGAAAGATAGTGTAGACATAGGATTTATTAAACTTATCATCAATAAATTTAGGATATATATATCCCCATTTGGTTGAAAATTATGCCTTACCATTTTAGCACCATTCTAACCCATCTTTTACCATAGTTTGCACCTTATTTACAACCATCTACTTTACTTGCATATTTACAACCATAGTTTAGAACCATTTAGCTTTGTTGATGTATAGTGAAAAATACATAATTATGTCATAGTATTATTATTTATAACCATTTATTATTTAAATTTGAGTTATATTTTACCCTCTAGTAGATCTACATAATTCATTGGTCCTTACTTGATTGTCCATGTATACATAAGCTCTATTTGATTGACCTTGTTTGATTTATAGTCTATTGAGAGAATGATGATAGATATAGGTCATCCTATCCCATTTTATACATTATGGTGATCCAAAAATTAATATTATCATACCTTTGGTTAGATAATTTTCTTGTTTTTCCTTTTTCCTTTTTCCTTTTAGCTTTTTAGCACATACTCAAAACCATCATAGATTTTTAGTTTTACTATATCAGTTATCCCAATACAGTTTTATGTTTTTACCAACTATATTATTTAACCTAATATAATTTTGTGTCTTTTAAAATATACAATATCCAACCCAGTTCTATTTTGTGTCTTCTCTTAAGTGGATGAAATAGCTTGGTACAGTTTTTTGTCTTTTACCAATTGCATTGGCTACCCTGGTATAATTTTGATTTTTCCTTCCATATACACTACAAACCCAATATAGTTAATTTTTTTGTCATATTTAATTGATTAAAAATAATAATAATTTTCATCCATTTTATAGTAGCACCACCTTTATACTCAAATGTATCAAATAACCCAAATAATATGTTTTTTATATCTAGTAACTAACTATGTAGACCAACCCAATATCATTTATTTCTTTGGACCAACCTTTTTACACATATAATTTTTTTTTAATTTATAATGATGTATCCTATTATAATATTTTTTATGAGTCTCAAACCATTCCACTTTTTCATGGGTCACTATTTTCTTCCACCTATAACCACCATTGAAGGTAATTCCTCTCTGTGCAACTATACTACACCTTTTCTCATGGTTAAGTATCCCAATGATGATCTTCCCACTTATGATGAAGATTATACTAGGATAAAACATTATAAATATTTTAATTCCATTTGTGATGATATATACAAGGATATTATTGACATCAATTTTAACATTTTTAACATTGATTAAGATCCCATGATGAATTTCCCCTTTATGATCCTGACAATCCTTATTACCAAGGTGAAAATACCAATGGTGACACTTTTAATGGCATTAAAGATACCAATATGGTCCTCATATTTATTCAAATTGATTTTAAATATGAAGATACTAATTATCCATCTTCACCACTTATCACATGTTTAAAAATAAATGCCATGATTATTTGAATTTATGATGATGATTCTAATGGAGGTGAATACCCTAGAATGATAAATGATGTTCCAATTGATGAAATTTATGAGAAAATACCTCTTATAATTTTTAAATATATAATGATACCCACTAAAAATAAATAAATGATAAAAATGGTTTCCTTGATGTCTTCCCACCCTCTACACCATCCTTAGAAGGCCTTAGAAGGATAAGTCATCAAAATTTAGTTCACATTCAACCAAATTTTGTCAACTTATTGTATTATAAATAAAATATAATTTAAATTATAGGTGATTATTATATTTATTCCTATATGAACATTAAAACCTATCCTACTTCAACTTCATACACTTTTAGCCTACCAAAATCAACACTAAAATCATATTTCTATCTATATGAGCCAATCGATACCTTTAAATTGAAATCATTTTCACCCATATACACTAGCCATGAAATAAAAGGTGAAAATATAGTTCCATTTATTTCACTAAACCTTATTGGCCAAGAAAATATAGCTCATTTTAGTCATGTTTCACCAAACTCTATCAACTAGGTTGATACAATTCATTTTAATCATGTTTCACTAGATTATATCAACCAAGAAGATACAATATATTTTATTAATATTTCATTATATTATATCAACCTAGATGTTATAGTTAATTTTAATCATGTTTCACTATAATATATCAATATAGCTAATACAATCTATTTTATCCATATAACATAAAACTGTATCGACATGGCCAATACCATACATCAAAATTTTGTGTCACCGGTCAAATATCCTGACATTTCCCTAGATGTCACATTCCCTATTGTAACATATATTTTAACATAATTAATATTCCAATAAGTCTTGATGGTAAATCCAATCCACCTAAATATTATATATTGGGTCATCTTATGATGATTATCCTCTTCTATTTGCACATATTTGGGTACATTTTACTATCCAAAAAAATTTAATTTTAGCCTTCGGGGCATATTCAAATACCCATTATAAATATTATACATACTAATATATATAAATTAATTAAATTATCTAGATAACTACAAGAGGTTCTTATTTATACATCAACAAGTGAGATTAAATATCCTAATTTGTAGGGGATTAAGACTCACAATGTAACTAATCACATATAGGAAATAACACAGTTAACTAACATATGCTATATGTCAATTAAAGGTGTAACTATACCATATGATATTTATTACATATAGGATAGGATAAATTAATTATTATAACATCAATCCTTAATTAATCATAGCCTAAAGAGAAGAAGAGAGAAAATTTATAAATGCCTCAAACTTAGCATGTACAAGTGACTTTGTGAAGATATCTATACATTGATCCTGAGTGGGAAAATATTGGAGCTATATGTTTTGATGTTGAACATGTTAATGTATGAAATGAATATAAACCTCTATATTATTTGTTTTCTCATGAAACTATGAATTACAAAAAAGATGTATAACACCTTGATTCTCACAATATAGAATTATAGGTTGAGTTTATGGAACTCAAAGTACTAAAAGAATGTGACATACCCATATCAATTTTTAAATAGTTCCTACTAAAGCATGATATTATGCCTTTGTGAAATATTTAGAAACATATTTCTTCTTCTTAATTATCCATAAAATTAGACTAGATCCTAGAAAAAACACAAATCTAGAAGTGAATTTCTTGTCATCAATAGAAGTTGCATGATCAACATCCATGTATCCTATCAAGAAGAACTTATCATTCTTATTATACTCTAGGCCATACTTAACTATACCTTTGATGTATTTCAATACCCACTTTGATACTTTCAAATGTGTCACCTTTGGTTCTTGTATGAACTAATAAATATATATGATAGAATAGCTAATTTTTAGCCTATTATATGTCAGGTAAATGAGACTCCAAGTCAACTAATGATAAAGAGTTGCATTTATTTATGGTAATGGATCTATAAAAGATAACTAAAGTCTTGTCTCTATGGGTGTTACAATAATATTTTAGTCCATCATCCTAAATTTATTGAGAAATGTCTTGGTATACTTCATCTATGAAATAAAAATGTAATGTTCCTTCTCCCATACCTCCAAACCAAGATAATAGTTTAGCAACCTGAGATCTATCATGTTGAATGATCACTTGAAATCATTTTTAGTTGCATTTATCATATTCACTATGATACCAATGATTACTAGATCATTGACATAAACAATCACTATAATAATCTCCTCCCTGTGTTCTTTGAGGTAGAGGTTAGGATCATATGGACTCCTATTGAATCCATGTTGTATGAGATGCTCATCAATCTTGATGTACCAAGATTGAGGAGCCTATTTTATCCCATCAAAAGACTTGATAAGGCTAAATGCATTCTATTCTTGATCAAGTACCACAAATCCTTTAGGTTGAGTCATGTATAATTCCTCTTGTAAATATCCATTGAGAAAGGCACTTTTTATGTCCATTTGATGGAATTTCCATCCAAACTATGCAGCCATAGAAAAAACCATTATGATAGTCTTTATCTTAGTTATGGGAGTAAAAGTTTCCTCATAGTCAATGCCTTCTTTCTGAGTATATCCTTTTGTAACAAACCTTTCTTTGTACTTATCAATACTACCATCTAATTTGTACTTGGTATTAAATACCCATTTTCACCTAATAGGCTTCTTCCCTAGTGGAAGGTCAATAAGCTACCAAGTATTATTCTTCATTAATGATTAATATTCTACATCCATGGCATATTTCAAGGTTTTAACTACAGGGATTTTTTAACTATTTATGGCTCATAAGTTTCTTGAACAATACTCATAAGGGCCATATTAACCTCTTCTTGATCCATGCTTTGAGTCATCAGTCTTGAAGTGGATGTATTTGGTAATTCATTAAGTTATCATCTCATATAGTAATTGTATACCACTTGGGCATATTTTGAGCTGTAAGTGGTGGTGTTAGAGGTCTTATTTGATTATCTTACTTTTCACTTTCACCATCACTATCTGAAAAGATTATAAGACTTTAGCTTGTATCATTTACCTATGTAGAAGGTGGATTGAATCCACTCTTCTAATTAAACAATACATATCTAATAATTAGTAACTTCTTTATTTTTGGATCAACTAGCTATAAGCCTTTTATTATGCACTATATCCCACCAAATACATTATTTTATTTTATTATCCAACTTATTCCTTTTATTCTGAGAAACATGCATGTATGCCTTGCAACCAAAAACTTGAATGTGAGTAACCTTTGGTTTATTCCCAATTCAAGATTCATGTGGTGTGATTCCATTAAGATTTTTAGTGGCTAACCTATTCAATAAGTAGACTACAGTGTGACAAGATTTCGCCCAGTAAATATTAGGAAATTTTACATCCTCAACCATGTAAAATATTTCCATAATGAATCTATTATGCCATTATGAAACTCCATTTTTCTAAGGTGAATATGGATCTATAAATTTCAAATTTATTCCATTAATATTGAGATAGGTTAAGAATTATTTATTGGTGTATTCCCCTTTATGATATGAGTGGAGGGTCTTGATTTTATTACCAGTTTCATTTTCAACCTTGGCCTTTAATTCTTTGAATACTTTAAAAGATTGATCCTTAGTATTCAATAAATATATCCACATTTTATGTGACTAATTGTCAAAAATATATAAAATATTTGCACCCTCTAAGACTAGAATTAAAATGTCCACAAGATTAGTGTGCACCAAGTCCAACTTACTAAGTGATCGATATTCAATCTTTCCAAAGGGAGTTCTTATTTGTCTTCTTGCTAAAGAACTGGTACATATATCATAATATTTATTGAGTTTGGGAAGACTAATAAACATATCCTATTTTATCAATTCAAAAAAATAACCTTAACTCAAGTGACCATATCTTCTATGTCATAAATTACCTAGTTCTATATTTTTGACCAAAAGGGATTGATGATAATTTTAAAGAAAATCAAGATGAAACATTTTGCCAATGTTGTAATCTTTGGAAATAACTTTGAAGTTCATATAATTATCTTTGATGTGGACATATTTTTGACCATTTTGGTGATCAAACTCAACCACAAGGTTGTGGTCAAGTAACTAATTAACATATAATATTTTTTTTGTAAGTCTTGAAACATAGATAACATTTGAAATGTTAAAAACTTTATTTCCATGTTAAAGTTTGAAGTCACCACTACCTTTTAATATGTATGAGGTATCATCTCCAAGTGATACATTTCCCTTTGATTCTATTTTGTTTAATGTATAAAACCATTCTTTTCTCTCTATCATGTGTTTAGTTGTTCCTAAATCAACATAACAAACTGCACTTGGATGATTAGTAGACTCATGTATTTGAGTAACTAAACCATGTTCCTCATTTGAAGAATCATATTATTCAACAATATTTCCATGTTTTTTAGTCTTGGAATTTTTTTGTTTCTATCTATTTTATTATTGTGGTTTCTTCTTTTCTCTTTTTGTTGAATTGTTGAAACAGGGATTCTTGCTTGATGAGCACTTTTGAAATGTGTTGTACCAATAATGGTTTAATTCATGTCCTTGTATTTCATAAATTTGACATGCTATATAAAAATTTGATTTTTTCCCTTGTTGGTTTTGTTTATTATTATATTTTGGATATTATTTTGTACCCTTCATGGGGTTTTTCCACTTTTGAGTCAATGTGAGTGCATGATTGTGATCTACTTACTTTGAATTATTCAAAACTTCTTCTTGTTACAACAAATTTACCAAAACTTCAAAGGTTTTTTATTTTTTGACATTTAAAATGGTCATAAATATCCTATATGCAAGGGGAAGTGCTCTAATGACTATAGGGACCAAAGAATCATCTGTCACTAGTTCACCCAAAGATTAAAGCAAAGCCTACAAATTTGCAACCCTTATAAGGAATGATTCTAATTTTTCATCTAATTTGAGATTGAGAGTGTGTAATTGGCTTAGAAGATGAAAGATTTTATTTTTATTATTTGCTTCATATATTATTTTAAGCTTATTCCAAGCATCTTTTGTAGTTGTAACACTTCAGATATGAGGTTGTACCTCATCTAAAACTCCAAACATGATTATTAAATTAGAATTTTTATTAGATTTGTCATATTTATACTATTGATCAACATATATTGTATGTCAAACCCATGTGTCTTATAAAACTAACAAAATATCTACAAACTCTAAATGAGTTTGTACTTTCATTTTCCAAGCAGCGTGGTCATCGCAAAGTAATTGTGTTGGGGAGCATGAAACAAGGTCCAAAACTAAACATGTGAAATGCAAGTTACATATGACAAGAAAAAACAAGTGTGTTTTAATTTAAAAAAGAATGTGTAAAAATAAAAGTTATAAATTCACACATAATGAAATTCAAATGAACATAAACACACAAAGGACATCAGACTCTATAAAAAATGTGTCCTAAAATGCAAAAGAAAATTGAGAAATTTGGATGTTAGTTTCAAATAAAAATATATCTAATAATTATAAAATATTATATATAATAATAATACATATATGTTTCATCTATGAAGATCATGGAAAAACATGCACTTTCAAAAAAGACAATATTCAAATCAGAGTTACCAGTCAAAAGTTATGGCCTCTTAAAAGTCCAAAATAAATAAAATAATTACATAAAATAGAAATAAACTAAAAATTATATAAATATGGGTGATAAAAATGTAAAAAATTTCCTTAATAATTCATATATATTGAAAAAATAGCCAAGGTGAAAAAAATAATCACCTTCCCAGGCTTCATGCATCAAAAGTTATGAGCCTCAGAAGAAAAGATCTTCAAATATGGCTCCTAGTGGTGAAGGACAAGAACTTAGGTGATAAAAATGACTATTAGGTAGTAATATTTCATTAATATAGGCTAAAAAATAATGGTGGAATGATTTTGGTGCTTCTTCTAGAAGTGGTGGATCTGGGTGGTGCTCCACCCAAAAAATTGATCATGCACTGAATGAAGACTTCCAAATTGTTGTCTACCTTCAAAATTTCACCATGGTGATCCATTTTCAGAAAACAAACAATTTTTAGAAATATATCTATGGGATTACTCTAGTGATATAATATTTGATCCAATATTCTACAAAAAAGTTAGAAAACCCACTATTTTTTATTGTTCCTCGCTTGTCCTACAAAATAGAAACTTAAAAAAATCATAGAAAATCACTAAAGCTCCAAAATTATGATTTTTTTAAATTCATATTTTTATGATTATAATTATAAAAAAATATAGGATTGATTATATGCATTATATATTTTTCAATAAAATAAAAGAACCAAAAAATAACCCTAAAAAAGATTAGATCTGATACGCCAAGCTGGGATTTAAGATTGGCAGATCTGTATGAAAATTTTTCCTTGCATAATTTGTTAGAGTTTTAGAATGGGATGGTAAAAATTAGATAAACATGTTGCTATCAATACTATAATGAACTTATATATTGATATCTACTTTATCTCCATCACTTTGAAACCTCCTCAGGATAACATACTCTGATACCAAATGAAAGACAAAGTAATTGCATTAGATAAAGCAATATAAGAGGTGTTTATTTATACATCAACAAGTGAGATTAAATATCCTAATATATATATATGGGATTAAGGCTCACAATTTAAATAATCACACATAGTTTAACTAACCTATGTTACACGCCAATCAAAGGTGTAACTACGCCATGTGATATTTATTACATATAGTCTAGGATAAGTTAATTATTCTAACACATGCTTTAGGGGAATATTAAGACAACCATAATTATTCTATTAGATTATTTATCTCTCTTATTTACCATGATTTATAAATTAATAACCTTTCACATATTAAAAATAAATAAATTCATCTTTAGGAAACTTTCTAAAATAAATATGCTCACATTTCACATACTCTTCTTTGATCATAATTCCCATAGATATTACTTGTTATTTTGTCTCATTTTTCTTTTCTTTGTTGAATTTTATTTTCTTAGCATCATTTTTATCACACCATTTTATATAATACAAGTCAAGAAGTCTTTAGGCACCATGGTATCTAGGTTGTTATCTCTAGTGACTAAGTGTAAGCTCTCTCATGATAACCATGTTTACCACATATGATTATTTTTTATAGATCCATACAGAGGATGAAAATATAAAAATCCAATAGAGTTAAGAGACATATCATGAGAAAAGGTAATATAAAAATATTAAAAGTTAAATCACATCAAATGACATGATCTTCATTTGGCACATCTCCTATTTTAGTTTAATATCAAACTCCACAATTGGCCTCATGGAAAATATAAGGTCCATTGGATTGTGGTAGGCTAATATATTGAGATATGAGGTCCTATTACATAATTATATCTTCCTAAATTCTAGTGTCACCTACTTTCTCACATAAGTACCCAATCTTCATAATAGAAAGACAAATATGTAAGGGGTCATAAGGAGTGGTAAAATTGTTGTGGGAAGGTAAGATCATTTTATTTTTCATGTATTCTAGCCTTAATGAGATGATATATATACTTCACTAGTTAACCCAAGCTTATGTCTGCTAGGTAGGGTTCTTTAGGGAAATTGATGTTGAAACCTCTTAGGCTTGCTAACTTGATTTTAATGTCTTGTTTCTGATAAAGATATTATTTTTTCCTTTGTGACATATTATTTTTCCTCTTTAAAATATCCTCCCCCTTTGATAGGTAGGTTTATTTCTACATCTTATCCATATTCTTTACTTTATATCCTCTATTTCTTTTAGATGTGGGAGTAAAATGGAAGTTTTAGATTTTCTATATTTATAATAGAAGCTACATATTTGATTTATTATGAGATTATCTCGTGGTCTTTACTTTATTTAAATAAGGTTTTTATTAGTTATGTTTGGGACCTTGATTTTTTTGTTTTCCTCTTTTCAACCCATTTGGTCCATTTTTTCCTTTTCATGTTTTTTTATCTTTGTTTGAGTTTGGTTTGTTACTTTTCCTACACTAATTTTTTTAATCTTAAATCAATTCTATGTCTTCTTTGTTTGGTTTGGATTTTTATTTATCTTAATTTGGAAGCATTTTTGGGGATTTCAGTCCTAACTAGTCTTAGAATTTTAGCTTACCAATTTTTCTTTGTTTTTTATCTAATTATTTGGATATTTTGGTTATAGCTTAGCTTTATCAATCTTAAATTGTAAAATCTTTCCAAATATTTCAATCAATTCTAATATTTTTCATTTTTTATCCATTTATTGACCATCCTATGCATGCACTCATTTTTTGTGTATTTTTATCTTTGTATCCTTAAGGTTTATCAAATGTAGTTTTTGTGCCCTCCATGATCAATAATATGGTACTTTCATTCAACCATTCAAGAAAAATGTGAGTTATAATATATGTATGGTAATTTGAGTTATTCATTTATTATTGGTTCTTTAACATCTCTTTTCATTTATTTTTTAGTGTTTTTATGTTTCTTTCCTAAAGCACTGTCCCAATTTACACTATTGTGATACATGATGAGCTTTGGGTAAGGCTTATGTATACACATAATTTTTTTCACTTTATCATTTACTAATGATTTATATTATTGTGACATATCAATGCATTAAAAAAATTGAGTGCATTCCTTAAAGGGTGAACTAGGAATGGTGTGGTAATGGCTTGTCATAATTTGCGAGATATGTTGGCACTCTATCTTGATTACACCATTACTACTGTTAGTATGATCTCAATTAAGTCTATTTTTGGGTATCCTTTCCATATGCTTTTGATCCTAATTTAATAGTTTCACTATATATTATGGTATCATCTTGACCAACACATTATATATTATGCCTTTATCTATATTATATTATATTGGCTAACCCAATATAATTATGAGTGTGTTTTCTAATAGTTGTAATGTATTAGCCTGGTTAATATTGTACTATGCTAGTCAACATCTTCCAACTCTATCATCCTATTTTATACCATCAAATTAGTGTCTATGGTTATTTTGGCCTATTATAATTGTATACATAGGGGAAATTTTCACTCATATCATATTCACAAATTTTGATTATGCTCATAGTTTTTACATAAGGATGTATTGGAAGAGTTAGTGGCTTAGAACCTTATCTTGGAGATCTTATCTTGTTACTTTATTTAATTTTAATATGGATTCATGGGGAGTTTATAATTAAAGATATGTATGTATTCATCAACCATTATAGGTATTCAACCTATAAAATTATCTTTAAAATATCCACTTGATCTAAGGGAGAGATTGAAACATCAATAGGTCCACCTCAAGGTAAGTATTTCTATTCCTAAACTCTTTCCTTCATTTACATATTATATTAAATATATTTTTGTTTATTACATTGTAAATATATTTATGTGTATCCATGTTTAGGCTTTCCATATAATGAGTAACTTGGTGTAGACATATGATTTATTAAACATGTCATCAATCACTTTAAGTTGCATAGACTCCCATTTTTTTGACTGATCCAAGAGGATATCCACATTAGACACATATATATGGTCTGAAATATTACCAATACCATTACCACATCGAATATTTATCAATATAAATCCAATAAGTTTTGAATGGGCTCAAATAGACTCTATATGTGAAAGATAGGTCTTGTTGAAAATGGTAATAAATAGGTAACAATATATGCATAGGGGGTAGTATTGATGGAAAATAGATTAAAGGACATGGCAAAGTGGTCAAATGGAATATTGACACATGGACCAATGGAATATTCACATTTTTAGAATCCAAAACAACCCCAATATCCAATATTAGGACAAATTCCACTTTATAGGGGATTAAAGCTTTCCCCATTAATGTGGGAATAAATCCCACTCAAAATGGGATAAACATTATCCATGCCTAAATACAAGACTTTTAAAAATGGATTCAACCCCAAGGATTATATTATGCCTTGACCAATGGGAAATTTCCCACTTTGGATGAGAAAAATAAGGGATTGTTATGTATCCTATTAATGTTGGTTTACATGCTTTAAAAAGAGGCATCAACCTTTATCTCCCTATATATAGATTCAATCCATAAATTAGGGGCCTCCAAACATTATAAATTAAAGGATTTTCCATTTGGGAAATCATTATGCAAGTTTCCATTGCAAGTTTTATCTTTTAAATTTCCAAGCTCTCCTTTTTTAGAACATTAAAGGAGAAGAAGTGAGGATGAGTATTAAGAAGAAGCTCGATATGGAGAAGATTGTTACATAAACATATCATATTGTAGATTTATAAAGCTAAAACACATTGGAAAAATTTATATCTAGATAATTAATGTAAACATTATATTATTATTTTTGTATATATATATATATATATATATATATATATATATATATATATATATATATATATATATATATATATATATATATATATATATATATATATATATTAGTTTGTGTCTTATCAAACCAAGAGACATGGCCCTATTAGGTGAACTCCATTATAAAAGTGTCATGTTTGTTATCTATTATTTTAAAAATGTGTTTTTTTTAATTCAAAATTAATAAACGTTGAATAATAATTTTATGCTAATTTTCAAATTAATTATGAAAATTTGAGAAAATATTGAGTGTCCATAAAAATGGATAAATTGAATTAATTTATTTTCAGATCATTGAACATTTCATCTCACCCATTACAACATTTTAACCCATAATTTACTATAGTTTTTACCCCCTTTACAACCATTTACTTTACCTACATATTTATAACCATTTACCTTTGTTGAGGTCTAATGAGAGGTACATCCTTATGTCATAAGATTTATCTACGTAACCATTTATTATTTAAATTTTAGTTATAGGTTACCCTATGATATATATATGGAATTCATTGGTTGTTACTTGATCACCCAAGTATATGCCAACTCTATTTAGTTTAACTTATTTGAGTTTTAGTCTATTGAAAAAAATAAGATAGTTTTAGGTCATCCTATCCCATACACACAAATGAAATAAGATGAGATCATGAAAGGATGCATAATGTTAGTTACAAAGGGGAAATTTTACTTATATTTTTTATGGGGAAAGTTATAATTCATATTTGAAACCCTTTAGACAAAAATTGGAAACCTTAGAAGGATGAAACCCTAAGGGAAAACTTAGGGATTTGCACTATTTGATATGTGTATGGGTTGACCAATATTTTATACCATAATTTATATTAATGGATTAGACTAATATAATTAATATATAACTTTGATATAGAATTTAGATAAATAAATATGACATTCAAGAATGCATAAGAGGGTAAAATATTGACAATTGATTTGATAAGTGAATATGCTAAATATAAAAAGTACTAAAGAGATCATGATAATTATATTTTCTAGTTGAATATATAACTATGAATATGTTATGAAATTGTAAAATAAGGATAAGGTTTCCTCTATTTCACTTAGTTTAGGAACTAAGCTACTACCTACATTAGGTTAGTTTCACATGATCAAATCTATATCATCAGTTGATATTGAACCATATATAAGTGTTACATGATTGATGTATGATCAACTATGACTATCACTTATTATTCTATGTTTTTAATCTTGAATCTTGATGATGTGTGAATATCCATAATTCAACCCTATTTTACTTAATACCCTATATATGCTTATTATGGATGAAAACCTAAAAAAATAAGGAATGTGTAATGGGATGAGCTAACTCTAATCACACTTTCTTAATGATTGGTTTCTTTATATTAGGACCAAATACACATGTAAACTGAAGAGTATGTTTTATCATTTAAAACTCATACAAAGGTAAAATTTGATACTGATTTTTAAAGAATGAATTATTTTAATAATCTTTTATGAGGTGGTTACTTGGGATCCCAATGGGTTCAACCACCCAACCAACTAAACTAACATGTATTATTTAATAAAATGAACAATAGTATAAATTGTATTAATAACATAAAACCATAAATAAAATACATTAATTGGATCATACAACCCCAAACCCCCCCTTTGATCTAAAAAGCAGTATATAAGATGATACAGATCTATGACTATGAAGTCTTCAAAAGTATCCACTACACCTACAACTTACACACTATACATTATGGTATTTATCAATCGATTCCACTTCAAATAATCCCTCTACCCCAAAAATTATGGCATGAATGTCGAACATGATAAAGGTCTGCTCATCCCCTTTGACCATTTTGTAATGTATTATAGTAGAACATAATCAAGACATGTTTAACCACATCGATCCACATAAGGTCTCGTATATAAACCCATCTTCGTGAATATTCAATATTATTTATGGCACATATAATTTATTCCCAATGACACTAACAAAACTTTATTCAATATTATGGTGCTAACAACTCCACTACTAACACATACAATTATTAATTAATGATAAAATGCCATGAAATATTTCCTCCCCCATCAATCAATATAAATAACACCTTAAATTGAAAAACCAAAAAAAACTTCTTTATTTTCTCTTCATTGTAAATATCAATGAACTAAATAAAACAATTTGAACTAGAAGTAATAACAAACTTTAAAAATCACACTACGGCTACCGAAAATGTTATTCAAGCATTAGACCAAAACTCCTAACAAATAGATAATTGGAGAATGGAAATTTTCATTTAGCCTCCTATGGATCCTTAAACATCCATATTGACAATTATAATTTGTCAATCAAAAGGATCCTGATGGACCTATAATGTAAGATATATTCTCTAATAACACAAACTTGATATGACATTATAAAAAATTCATTTTGAATGTCTATTTCCACCAAAAAATCACCCTTGTACATTATTTTCAATAAATTTACTTTAAAAATTATATAAATAAGATTAAAATCATAAAATAGGTCATTTAATGTGTTTAAATTACCCAAAAACCTAGATATTGATTGATGACATGACCACCTTGTAAAAATAACAACTAGATGAAAAATATTAAAACATTGTAAAAAGTGTCAAACAAATTACACATTTTTCATACTTCTCTTTTGAAGCCACATAAAAATCATAAATAAAATATTCAAAAAATATTCTCAAAACTAATTTTGACCAAAGAAACATTTGACCAAAAGGATATCTTAGTGGGGTTTTAAATTTTTGACCTCTTTTTAGTAAGTGACTTAAAAAATATGATTGACCAATACCACTACAATCATTCATGAGATAAATAATGAAAATTGTCTATTTTAATTGTTTGTTTTTGAGTGTTCCAAAAAAAATTCACATAGAATCTTGTTACCAAAAATTCACCTATGAAATATTCAAAGGATAAGACTACGTTTGGCTCTCTTATGGATCCCACTTAAAATTAACATTTGAAAATATTAAATAAAAAACTAATTTTTAATTTTTTGTATCATCTCATGTGTCATGCCCATTTTTTATCTAAAAAAAGCATGACACAGTTAAAACACAAATAACCAATCAAAAACACATAATAAAATATAGGAATTTGTGTTAATAATAACACATGAAATCCCTAATAATGCCACCATTATATAATTAGAGCATGAAATAAATCCAAAATACATAGTATGGATTCATTTGTTCAACACTTGAAATTATCCATGATCTTGCATTGAAGATTATTGTGCTCATGACATTAAAATAACCATAAAATTAAACTTAGTGAAAACTAAAATAAATATGGTAGATTCAGAGGTTATAAGGCCATGTTGGATTCTATTTTTGCTCCCAGGGACCTTTATTTTCATACGACATCCTATCACTTACCCACTGGTCTAAAAAGCTTTCATGTTGAACTTGCACTCCTAGGACTATGAACCATCAAGATGATGCCATATGGCAACATCCCACTAGCCCTCTAGCCCAAAGGTATTTCCCTTATCATAGAATTCAATAGGACTTTTTAACATTAGAATGATGTTTCATGGAAACATCTCACTAATTCCCTACCCCAGAGATAAGCTCCTTGTATAGTTAACTCTAGGATCATGGGTCATTGGGATGATGCCACATAAAAACATCCTACATATCTATTTTCCTAGAGGGAGGCTTCATACATCATTATCTTTGGGATCATGGGTCACTAGGATGGTACCACATGGAAAAATCTTTCTCACCCAATTGCTAGGAGCCAACTGTATGTTAGACCACAATGATATCACTCTTAGGTTAGTGGGATGGTGACACATGGATTCTTCTAAACCATCTATCCAAAGTTGTGAAAATTGATTAACGAAAAATAAATCAAAGGGCCCCAATCTCAAAGGAATAATCCTTTAGGTAATTAACCTACTCAGATATGTGTAACATGAAGGCATTAGGGTATTAACCCAAATGACTTAGTCCCTATGAGATTCCATGCTCTTAGATGCTACTACTTGGTAGTTATACAAAATTCTAGGGCATTAGAGGCTTTTCTATCTAGTTATCCCTTAGCCTTCTAGGATGATGCCATACATAATCATCTACCCAAATTTAAAAAATTTAAACATTCAACTAAGGTAAAACCCAAAATAAATTCAAAGCTAAAGCTACTAAGACAAGACGTAAAATTAGTCAATAAGGAAAATGACTAACAAAAAAACTCATCAAGAGATCATAAATTAGTTAAAGCACAATCTGAGGTAAATAATAAATATTAATCTATAATTGGAAACACAACAAGGTAAAACATATATGCCTACATTGTTGTTATCAATTCCAAAAAGAATCAAAAGTTTGCCTAAAGCAAAAAACATAATTCTAAACCAATAAATTCATTAGTTTAGTCAATTTGTCAAATGAATGTAAGGCATTTTTCTCAATCCAACATCTCTAAAGGAATGGATCATTAAAAACCATGTCAAATATCTAAGCTTAATAAAACTTCACCAATTTTATTAAATGACCTAGTTGTTGAGAAGGCATAGAATAAGTAGCAACTCAATTATAAAAGCCTAGGGGATTCTTTCACATAAATTTTTTGAATCCATAACAAAACCAAATGTTTCAATGAACTATTTATAGTATTATTCCAAAGGGCAATGAATATCTTATAAATCACATTCTACTCATATTTATAAAATCTAGATGCAAACAATAATTAAACCATAATAGATTTAAAAATGAGAGACACACACATAATGAAGAGACTATTCTCAACAAATCTTTAATTAAATAACTCATAATATTTTATTATATGAGCCATAAATCCTAATATATTTATTAAAAAAATGACTCCTTCCCAAGAGTCTAAATAAATATGGTCACAACCAAACATGACTCATTTTACCAAAAAGGTTTAACACAAGACGACATAAGTCTTTATTCATGACGAGCATAATTATGCCATAAAGCACTATTATTTATCTCATTCAACAAGATTGATTTTTATTCCCAATAAAAATTCCATATCTACTTATCTAAGTTCCACTCATTTTTAGATAAGTTTAAATTCTATTAACTCTTCTCATTTAGATAAACAAAGATGCATAATGCTTAAAAAACTAGTTACTTGTGATAATGTGTAGCAAGGAAATAAATATATTTATTCATTTGAAAGTGCCTCAAATGCTAAAGACTTTTATACATATAGGATGCTTCCCAAGATCCTATAAATCAATCATTTATAATCAATTACATCTCAGATTGACACTAAGGTTATAATAAATAAAATCAAATATCTTATTCAATAGTTGGAATATCATCCAAACTCTATCTTTAACAAGAATATTACAAGTAGGATGGTTACTACATCATTATTAATATAAAAAATTCATTCATATTTTATCATAAATGAGAGATACTTCTTCCAATCTGATCAAGTGCAAAAGAATCAAAAAGCATTCAATGATGTTCTATGTTTATTCCCAAGCACCTAATGGCCATTAAAAAGGATGCTTAATACCCAACCTTTTATCATCATTGAGATACTACTCTAGACACCCCAAAGCTTGAGAGTCCCAACTCTGAGCATGTTTACATCTCTTGGTAAAGGCAAGGGTGGATATATAAGTAAGGGTATCTTAACATAATGGAATGACCATGAAACACCTATAGTCCTATTCTTGGTTCTTACCCAAAGAGAATCCCAATCGAAAAAACAAGTAAAAAATCATTCAAGTTAAACTAACTCATTCATAAATATAATACAAGTAGGTAGCTTTCTTAACATAACAAGGATTGTCATTTTTTGGAGTAGAAAGAGGATAACTCACTTTATTTCTATAATACACTAGTCATGAGAGGCTTAAGTAGTCTATTATCATGTCTCAATATGAGAGGTATTAACAACTTCTACCATGGCATTCATAGGAGGGTAAAGAATTCTACCACCATGCCCAACATAAGAGGGCTTGACATTCCTCCACCATGAAGATGTTGATCACATGCAACCACTAAATTATGTCACAAAAACATTGGTACACTTCAAGAAAGAATCTAAAAACATCCAATTCAAGAGAGGAGGAACACTACCTCTCCATTTCCCTAAATTGGGCATAGACTACATGGTGGCCAATGCACAACCATATCAAGACAATAAGATAGGAAGAATAAAATAAGTGGTATTATTTTCCTTTAAGCAAGAAAACAAATAAAAATATAATAATTTAATTATAAATGAATAGAATAAAAACATAGGTTATAAGGAATCCCACCTATCAACCTCTAGACTACCTAGGCACTATCTTCTAGTTATCTAGAGTTAACTCTCCTAACCAGTTGATCATATTTGCTACTTCTCTTCCTCCTATTCTAAGTCTAATTCCTTTTAAACTGGAAAAAAGTCCCCAATTAAAATATTTTAAATCCTACATATAGACATATGATCAATATCCAACCACTAGGTAGTTTCCAGTCCATGCCTCATTAAGGGACATTCTTTCCCATGTTCCATTAAGGTGCATGGTATATTTACATGCTCCTATGATTACTTCCAAGACTCCCTTATCTCTTTTCCCAAATGATCCTAGTACTAAGGAAATCAAAATAAGATATATTAATCAAAGAATATACATTTTATGTGTTGGTTACAAGATAATTAGGTTAGGTGACTAAAACTTCTACCAACTAGGCTTAAAGGCTAGTTGCCAATTAGATATTGTGTCTACAAGGTGGCAAATTAGGTAACCAAATATATAGAAAGGGTTCAGGAAGGTTTAAAAATAATTAATTATATAATCATGTTTGGTATATTTTTTTTCCTTCATTGACCATTTCCCTATTCCTTCACACTTTATGCACACATCAAATTCCTCTAACCTAATAGTCGAAGCTACATAATTTAATTAAACAAGGTAATTTCAATCAATTAACCATAACCAATTATTCATGAAATATCAACATATATAAATAGCTTTATAAGATTCAATACATAAGTAGTTATTATTTCATAATCTTATAATTGATGATATAAATTATTTAAGTCAATATATGTCACAAACATAATCAAATTTCATAAATAGACATTATATAAAGAAATTTAAGCATAATTCTTTCATAAGTAAGCAATCAAAACATGATTGATAATAGGTCTTTCTCATGGTTCTCAACACATGAGACCCTTTATAAAATCCTTTAGTGCCTTAAAATAACATGAATTAACCACATAATTCTATAATTATAATATATATGTCATAATTTTATAGTCATCTTGCCATAGATGAGCACTATGCAAAATGGGGCCTTCCACCATGACTACTCCATCATTCTATTCCAAATGCCAACTATGATGATAAATAACTAAAAATACTATAAATAAGGTTGAAGGCCATATAAATAGTGTTATTAATATATTTAAGCTTGTTAGTAGTAAACACAAAACAAATAGATCAGATTTTGAATATATGGGATGTCATTAGTGCATTTATATATCATAAAAATATGTGAAGAGCTTGTACAAGTGCATACACATGTTTAAAATAGATATAAATTAGTGAAACATGGATTTGAAATGAATTTTAATGCATAAAATATCAAACTATTATATCAAAATGTTTCTTGATTCCTTGAAGGACATACATAATAGAAACTAGGGTTTTCAAGTTATACACAGGCATAAAAGGGATTTTGAGCCATAAAATTAGTAAAAAATAACTTAAAACTATATTTTAGGACTAATAAACATTATTTTTAACATATAAAATTAGAAAATATGACTTATAGGGCCACACAAAGTGAATTTAGGTGAATGGAGGTTGTACAAAATGAATTTTGTAGAACTTTCAAGAATAAAAAATTTAGTAAGCATAAAATAATAATGGTGGAGTATGAAAACTCAAAATAAATTCAATACCTCTTTGTAAAAAGTATATCTTCCTCTCTCTCTCCTCATTAAAGTGATAAAATATGATTTTATACCACTATTAGGACTAAATACATAGGTAAAATGAAGACTACATTATACAATTTTAATAAAACTTTTCATACAAAAGTAAAATATTTATTATGATTTACAAGAAGTTAAATATTTTAATAAGCTTTCATGAGGTGGTTACTTGGGATACAAATGGGTTCAACCACCCAAATAACAAAAATAACATTTATTGTTTACTAACATTAATAAAAAAACAACATGCAAACATAAATAAAATATGTTGATTGGATCATATAACCCAACACTTCCTATGTATATAATAATTCAAGGAGGGAAATAAAGCCACATATAATTCTCGTACCTAGTAGGATTATTAAATTGTACTCCTTAGTTATGTGTGAAAATAATGTTTGATATTTATACTTATAAATAATTTATTTAACTTTAATTTTTAGTTCTTAAAACTTTCCTTGTGACTACTCCTAGTGATAGGTATGCCAATTGAGAAGAATATGGCATAATATTTTAGAGTGAAATAGTGTATAGATGTATCACTAATACATGCAATATCATTTTTAATGACACCTTTATTTTTTTATATAATGATACATTTGAATAAATCCTCACACTATTGACACACTAGGATTATCAATTGACCATAAGGATGGGTTTGATTTTAGTGAATAGCCATTGTTGGGAGCCAGTTAGTTCCCATTAGTGTGGGTCACTATTAACTAGTGATAATGACCATAATTGTTGTAACTGACCCATGTACAAGTAGACTACTCTGAGAGTTATAAGATGTATATGTATGATATTTATAACGTTTAAAGCAAACAATTTTGTTTTTTAGGTGTATAGAAAAAAAATGGAAGGGTTGAATCATAGAATAATATGTAAGTGTGAAAGGATGGAAAATATCATACAATAGTATGAAAAAATTAGTATGAAAAAATTAGTATAATATGTAAGTGTTGAATCATAGAATAATATGTAAGTGTTGTAATTGACCCTTAATTAGTATGAAAAAATTCTTTAAAATATGGATATGTATTAAAAAGGACTCTATTTGATATGTTGAATTGAATTATGAGGTAAAATACTTTACATCTCACTATTGGATAATTGGTGAGACATATTTATAAGCATACTTTTGAATTTGAGTACATACTCACTAATAGGCTCATTAGGTCCTTTTTAAGTTGTGCCTATTAGTGAGTATGTACTCAAATTCAAAAGTATGCTTATAAGTATGTCTCACCAATTATCCAACAGTGAGATATAAAGTATTTTACCTCATAATTCAATTCAACATATCAAATAGAGTCCTTTTTAATACATATCCATATTTTAAAGAATTTTTTCATACGTTTCACAACCATGAGATATAAATTTTAGATGCCAACATGTGTAAATATGGGTCTAATTTCCCTACTTATAATGGTTCTAAATATCAAGTTAAATCATCATTAAAGGATAATTATATTGATGAACCTAATTTTTAATCTAAAAATGAGGGAAAAACTTTAGTAGACATGGTATGATAAACACATGATAGGGTTTTCTTTATTTATTAAGAGCTTAGAAAATTTTTAAGGTAATTCAAGAATCATCAACAAGTGATTAAATGGTTGTTTGAATGCAATATGAAATATTAACCTTTGTATCATGAGTTGGATACATATTGGTCTATACCTAAACATTATTATGTGAATATATATTATGAATATCAAAGTTCTTCAAGCTATACTATCAATATATATTTTGTTTTATGGCGTAATATACAAGATCTAATTGATATAAATGTTTTTAAAGTGGAAGGTCACAATTATATATTGAATCAACTAGTTTCTCCACTAAATCAAAACTTGAAAATATTTAACAATCCAATTACAAATTATGATACTAAAAATTAAGATAATGTTCTCATGGTAACACTTACACAACAGCCAATGGTTTCCATGCTGATATCTTAGATGGTTTAATGGGTGTGATTATGGATACACAAAAATTTGTTCCATATATTAATTTTCATAATTATGAGATTCTAGAAATAAAATGTAACCATGTTCTATTATTCATACATGTTTTTCATTGATTCACACCCTAAAGTTACACATGGAATTATGGTGAAAAATGGGTTAAGTTTAAACATATGTACAATGCCATTTGTTATTAATAGATCATACACTATAAAATAATTACTTTCTAAAACCATGGTTCTTTAAGGTTTGATGGTCTCAGATGGACACCTCTCTGAGGTATCACATTCTTTATCAACATATGTCACACAACCCTTTTAGTATGTTTTTATGTATTTTTAGGTAACGTGACATGATCTATTACTTGAATACCCATGGTATAATAAAATTAGATGCATTTATTCCACATTAAATCATTATATTAATTTTTTGAATGATTTTTTTACTATTCAAGACACTTCTTACAACTCACGTATACAACAATAAAATTGGGTGTACATACTTATATTTTTCAATTATTGACAATTTATATTGAGAGATGTTTTGGATAATTTATATCCATTAGTGCACATCTAAAGGAGTGCACCAAGATTTGGGTAGAGCTGTCTTGTGGTGTATTATGAGAGATTGTTATCATATGATTACCTATTCTACTTGCTTATACTTTCTTTATAATCATTCTAACCTCCTATGTTGGTGCAAATATTAATTATGCACATTTAATTAAGTTAACTTAGTTATATTTTATATTAAGTCTAATTATTGTATACAAAATCATGCATTTAATGATTACTAACATCACATATACCACCGCCCTAAGTGGAATAAACTTTCTAGTGGAATCTGTATACAATAAATGAAGATAGATCTATAACTTATCCTACTTATTAAATCCAAAGATATGAAAATTAATGAACTAACATATATTTTAATAATTTTTATATCAAGAGCATACCAAATTTGATCTGTTAAACCTAATTAATGGAGAACTTATCACACAACACTAAAGGAGAGGTTTACAAAGCATCTAGGAAGATAATACTATACAATAACCCTATTTAAGTATGGATACATGAAATAAAATTAATATAGTGTTATAGAAACATATAAAACAAATGGGGATGGTTAAATAAATAAAAAAATCAAGGCATCATGGGATCATGGTAGTAAAATGAGGGCCTAGATAACCTAAGGTGTAAGATAAAAAATAAAGAAAACCATATAGATATACTAAATTTAAGTATAGACGTAGTCTAATATGGAGTTAAACATCCAAACTGATTACCTTGTACAATATCTATATATCAAATGACATTTAAAAAATATGAGATACTTACCTTTGAGTGAACTTGTTGAGCCTTAATATCCCCTTGGCCAATGGTGCTTTGTAAGAGATTGTTTAGGTTTTATAAGGATCACATAATAGAGATCATATATAGGCTAATATATTCCTGCTTCCATCCAAGACCTCTCACAAGATAATATATCTTCCCTCAAGGGTAAAACCCTAATAAATGGCTAATTCAAATGCATATGTAGTAGAATTATGATCTATATTAATGATAAAAAAATGTTCCTCTCTATTGGATTAAATTTAAGGTTGTATTTATAACAATTTATAATTCCTAACCTTTCTATAATTTTATCTAAGAAGGTCATCTAAAACATCTTTATTTTATAAAAAGTTGCCATTAGGCCTCAAACTAAGGAGATCAAGCTGACTTAGTAGTAAAATGAGTGTTTTTTTAGTTAAAGGCAATTTGAAAGGATAATTGATTAGGGAATTATGTTTTTACTTACACAACCACCCTAATTTCATGTTGATAGATCGTGGTACCTATTATTTTATCTTTTGGAATATGATTTTGATTTTATATTCTTTTTTAAATGTTTTGGGTGTGAAGGATTTTTTCATGGCTAAAGGAGATCCAATTTTATTGATTTTTTTCCGGATGATAATAAAATGTCATTAAAATGCAATGGTAAATTCTTCATAAAAAATTACTTTCCATGTAAATTTTTTGAAGAAATCAAAAATACATTTTGTGTTAATTTTTACATCATTTTCTACATCTTTCTAAGTTTTAAATCTATCCACTATGAACTTTTCAAACTCATTTTCACATAGTTAAATGAATCAAAATTTACTTGAAATTTTATATGGTGTTATCCAAATTATATGAAAATATAAATATTTTATTTGCATAGTTATTACATAAGCCAATATAAATATATTATTGTGAAAAATATCAATTTTGTGAAGATTCATCACATAGCCAACTTTAATCGAGAAACACTTAAAAGTGTTTTTTAGCCATATCTTTTGATCTATGGCTCCATTTTTTATTCCATTAGTTTCATTATAAATATGGTTCTAAAATATTTGTAATGAAATAAGTTTTATATGGTTAAAATGAAAAATTTAAACCCATCAATTTTGTGATTTTAATATTTTGCAACAATACATTACATAATTATTAATTTTAATATTGTAATACTTATGCAAGGAAATGTAATGTTTTATTGTTTGTTTTTATAGAAATTGGAGAAACAAAATATGAACCCACTCAAAAATAATATCACACTTGAAGATAAAAATTCTTACCAACATTTAATGAAGTCCAAGAATAATATTAAGGAGGAAGATCTTGGCTTGGAAATATGGACATGTAATGTGTTATTGTTCCACTTTTCCATTGTTACCAAAATTAAATGTTGGACCTATTTTCTTATTATTGGCATTTATTTATTTGAGATAATATTTTTCAAACTCAATATGGGCCATTGATATTGAACCTTATATTTAATAATTTTCACCCAACTCCTGAGTGGAAGGCTTGTCTTCATTTATACCAAGAGCCTATAAGACTTATGATAAGGCTATAAAAGGGGTGGGAAGATTTATTATAGAAATTATATTTTTTATTTTTTATTTTTTATTTTTTATTTTTATTTTACATTTTTCATCCTTCTCCAAACATGACCTATGTTGTTATGATTATAAAATTTATATTCAACTAGTTATGGTAAATTTCAACACGTGTTTTCTATGCAATATCTATCAAACTGAAAGACATTGAATGATGAAATTCATTATGTGTTCATGTATATGGTGACTTTGTTCCTATCTTATTCATATATATAATTATATCATACTTATTAATCATATTTTTTTCATGGTTATGTGCATTCTAATGAACCTAAAGATTGGTTTTATGGGATTTATTTAATCAATAAAATCAATTTTATCTGCATGACAAAATAGGATCATTTCTTTGTTCTTTACCCTTATATTTCATTTTTTTAATAATCCATTAGATTAGTTTTAGAATATAAATAAATAATTTTAATATGATTTATAAGTTTAAATGTGTGGACAAGGATTTCAATAGAGGGGAGGTAAGTATAGTCTTAGTCTCATTAAATAAATGAAATAAACACATTAAAATCCGAACACCTCTAGCCTAGACACTAGGGAGAGCTTAGGGAAAAAAACTAAATGAAATGAAAACAAAAACATAAAAAAAAAAATACAAGTCTTTTACCTTATTTAGAGCTCTAAATAGCTTGTTGAATTGCTTACTCAGTTTTTGCATCAAGAAGTCTTTGACAATGGAGGTTGCTTAGCTCCGTCTCTTCTTGGAACCTTAGCTTTGATGTTGTTTGGCTTAATATTTAGGCAGGTAACACTAAAATAATGATACCTTTGGAGAAAATATTGCATAACAAATCTACAATATCCATGCTTCTAAATGAAAGGGTATTCCTTATATTTATAGCCTCAATAAATTACTCTCACCCAAGGTGAGTTAAGTTTGACTTTAGGTTTGGAATGGGTTCAAACTAAAACTAGGTGAGTTAAGACTAATTCCAATTGAGTTAATAGTTTTCAAGTAATTATGATTTACAATTATTAAGCATGTCTCTCAAATTAGATATTTTATGATATTTTCAAAGAGCTTGAAAATTCATAAAGGCAATGATGAAAGGCTTTGATATTTTGATATTTTTGAATTCCCATTTTTAGATATTCATTAATTTAAAATGGATAATTTAACTAGGATTTTATTATTATCTAACTTGTTAATTGATTCTGATTAGCCTTTTAACTCTTTCAAGATTTATTCAAGTGTACAAGTACCCCACTTAATAGGTCCACAGGCTAAATTGATAGTTGTGATGTTGCAAGGTGATCAGGGAAGAATCTTTGAGAACTTATTATTTCATATGGGTTAGTATCCCAAATATGGATGCCTCAATATGATTATGAGCTTTGATGAATGATGCATGAGAAATTTTTTGATATTCAATGATTCCTAGGATTAATTTACAATGGTTGGTAGGAATCAGTTTGAAGTCTAGTTGGAAGCCATTTATGGCCATATTTAGGTGTTTATATATTTTTATTATTTGAGAAATCATTACAAGCCATAGGCATAGTAACATCTTCTCAAAGAATGAAAAGGTCTTGTATGCCTACTACTTCAATAGCAATGGATGAGCTCTAGATACTACCTCAAGGGAGTGGTTGACAAATTTGGTTGATTATCATTCACTCAAAAGAAGGAAATGATGGGACTAAAAAGGTAAAATGGGTGGAAAAAAATAATTTTCCCACATGTCATTATAATCAGTAGCATGATGCATTACCCCAATTGGGTAGACAAATAGGATGACTTACCCATATGTTATTATAATCATCAGCATGGCAAGATTTTTAAAAAGATAATGATTTTCTCAAAGGTAGTTATAATAATTTAAAAAAATATTAATGTAAAAAGAGAATGATTTTCCCAAAGGTGGTTATAATCATTAAAAGGAAAAATAATGATTTGCCCACATGTAATTATAGTCATTGGTAGGATAGAAACATGCCCTGGTTAGGTGGATAAAGATAATGGTTTTCCTAAAGGTATTTATAAGTATTATCACAATGAAAACATGACCTAGATGAGATAACGAAAGATAATGATTTACCCAAAGGTGCTTATAATCATTAACTTTACGATAGATTGAAAGATATGATTTTCTCATAGGCAATTATAATCATTAGCTCTATGAGTGGGATGATACACAAAGATTTACCAAAATTTGGTTAGAATAATTGGCATTACAAGTGAGATTAGATACAATGATTTTCCCATAGGTAGTTAGAATCATTCATAGGATGATGAGAGTAAAATGGCAAATTGGATTATGGGGCTTATGGACTAAATCCATACTCATAAAGTAAGAGTAAGCTAGTATAGAGGAGAAAGATGAACTTTAGAAACTTTATAGAATAGAAATGCACATCTTAACTATAAAGGATTAAAATTATTTCATGATTTAATTACTCTATATGGGATATGATACAGATAGATCAAGAATTTTTTGAGTGACAAGGAAAACTTTTGTGGTTGCATTATTGTAAGATTTCTTGAGATGATGTTTATTGTAGCATGTGATGATAGGTATCATGGTATAAAACACCATGATAATTTAGCTTAAATATACATAAGGGCTAACACATGATCCAATAAATAATTGAAAATAATGCACCAAAGATATAAATCATGATGATAATGTTGATGCATAAATATGGATGGACTTAAGTATGGTACATAAGGAATCACCCAATGAATGTAGATACACTAAATAAAGGTAAAACAAAAATCAAACAAATAGTCAAACAAAAAAACATATAAAAATATAGAACTTGAATAAACAAAAAATAAATATAGAACCAAACAAGACAAACTAGAACAAAATACAAACAATAATTAATCATAATGTTAGTGTTGTCCCTGAAAAGTGGTTCCTCATTTTTTAGACAACATAGGACTATTTTGGTCCTGCATGGCCAAAATTGTTTTTTCCCCTTTCCAAAAATTTGTTTCAAAACATTCAATTTCATTATCTTCTCAAAATTTTTGGTAAAGGAACTAATAGGTTCAACATGTTCAAAGGCTTCTACGGGTGAGTTCAATCAGAAGGAACTAGTTTCTCGCACTTGGACACTTTCGGGATAGGTTTAACGCTTTGGTTCAATCAAAAAAGGGTCATCAGCAATCTTCTAATCGAATGAACCAATGAACCATTGAACCTTGAACCACTTTGGTTCAAATTTCAATGAGTTCAAAGTTTAATATTAGTGGCAAGCTTCAAATAGGTCAAGCGCTTTGTCAAGGTTCAACGGCTTCAAGGTTCATCGGTTCAATGCACTGGGTTCAAAGGTTCAAAGTATGCCTCAATTATGAAGAGAAATTCATACAAAAGAAAGAAGTGGCAAAAGGTGCCATGTGTCCCTTTTGAAAAATCATCAAAAGCTGCCACGTGTCTACATCCATGTAAGTGATAAAAATATGTGGACCATGCCACGTGTCCCATTGTGACTGAATGAAACATGAAAAGTGTCACCGTTCACTTCTAAAAGTTTATTATAAGCTATAAGGCTTCTTTCAATAAAGCTTCTTTTAGAGTTCCATGGAGGGTGACAAGTGGAAACTACGGAAGGCCCCAATGTATTCATCTAAGAGTGGTAGAACGTGCCACGTGTCCCTCTAAAGCTTGTTAGAAGCCTCCAAGTATCAATATCCATAGTCTCTTCCCTTAGCTTCATTATTTCGAGCAAAGACCATGGTGGTCCTGGGGATGAGTGACTAACTGAAGTGGAATGTGCCAAGTGTCTACATTTATGTGACTAAAAAATGTATTCAGACTGCACCACATGTCCCTTGTAGAAATTGGTGGAGGCTGACAAGTGTCATCATCTGCGAGAGCCCGAATGAGCCCCAAACACTTCTACAATGTCGCAAAGGCCTGAGAAGGTGGATGCTGCCAAATGGAAACTAAAAAAGATGCCACATGTCCTCACCCATTCCTATAGAAGATGCCACATGGAACTTTTTCAAAGAGTGGAAGGTACCGTGTGTCAAAGGAAATGAAGGGGATGATAGCTCGCTAGAGAGAAAAAGCCTGAAGGCCACTTAGAAGACCCTGAAGGGTAAGTTCCCTTTGGGAAATGTTTGAGCCTCAAAGAGAGTAGCAGATGCTACCAAGTGTCACATGCCAAGGCATAGTTTTGAATGAAGCTTCATGGAGCAGAACCCATCACATGTCCTAACCCAGTGCAGTGGAAGCTAACATGTGCCTACATTTGTGCCCCCCTCAGTCTCTTAATAGTTTTGAAGCTTATTCCAATAAACTTATTTCAAAATAGTAGATGCTACCATGTGTCCTTGCCCACATCACTGCATGACGATAAGCCCACAGATGTCAAATTTAAAGTGATCAACTAGCTGTTAACCTTCAATAAGGAAAAGACATGTGAATGCCAATCAGCTACATTCAAGTGTTTGTTGATTTTTGCAGACTCAAAAGATGAACCCAAATGCATTTAAAAAAGCCTAAGGTCAGGATCAAGAGAAGGGAGAGATAGAGAGGGAAACTTAGTAGGCATTACTGTCAGTAGGTGAAGCAGTTCATTGGGTAGATATTTGGGAGCTTATAACATTGAAAGCACCATCTACTTGTCCCCTTGGGGATGAAGACAAAGTAGATAGTTGTGCGGCTAAGTAGGTGAATGAATGAGTGATTCAAGCCAAGAAGGAGGCACTAAGAGAGGAATCGACACGCCACATTTAAGGTGGTTGCCCTACTCCAGTAGGGCCCTTCCTAAAAAAACCAAGAATGCATCCAAGGCATTGAGTGTGCCAAATGGGTCACTTCATTGGGAGAAAGTAACAAGCCCCCCTTGGGTCTCTATATATTGTAATCTCTTGTATCATTTGAAGGGGGACCTTTTGGATTATCAGAAGAAAAACTCTGCCCAAATTGAAAGGCATTATTAAGACTTTGAGCTCAGATTGAAATTCATATTATTTTATCTGAATGAGAAAACAAGTTACTTGTATACTTTGTGTTGTTATAGCTTGTGTTATCTTAGGAGATTGTTCATATGTCTATTTCCTAGAAGCTTTCTTGTCCATTTGATTTAACAAGCAGAATTAGTGGAAGTGATCAGGAAGGTGTCCTGAAGGCCAACTATGGGACAACATTGTGCCCCCATAAGTACCTTCAGTGTGTTTGCATTTTCATTTCCTATGTAAAGAGCCTTCGGATGATGTGGTGCCCCCATTGTTCTTCATTTCTCTCTCTCTCAGGTTGTTGGTCATTCAGCACCCCCGTTACCGATTACTTGCTACTTGAAAGATTCATGTTGTCTACTAAAGAACACTTTTGAAAGAAGAGAAGTGCCTTCTAACATTGCACCAATATTTCTAATATTTAGGAAGGAATCTGGCTCTTGGCTAAAAGTTTATTTTGAAAGAAGAGAAGCACCTTCCCCATCACCTAGGATTTCTTCCTTGTTTATCAGCATCATCTCTAAAAAAAGAGAGATGGATGGCTCATCCCACCCCTGTGTCTTACTTTCTACATATATATATTATATATAACCTCCACATATTTAATAGGGAACCTCCCCTTGATGAGAGGAGAGATTTTTCCCCTTGTGATGTAGTAAACCTGCACATCCAGATGACCAATCTCCCTATGCTATGGTGATAGGAACTATTTTGAATGCTAGTTAACTGGTTGACAAAATATTCACCCAAAAAAATTTGGTGACTCCACTGGGGAAGGACAAGTAGTTTGAAGCCTCAAGCTTCAAATTGAAGTGCGACCAGTCCTTTTCCATTTTTGATCCACAATTTGGTAACCCCATGCTATACCAGAAGGTAGAGAGCTCAAGGTGTTATTTATCTTGTTTTCAAGTTGGTACAACAAAGATATTTCAGCTTGCTTTCTCCCCAACCCCAAGTTCAATGATCTAAGAGTGTCCCTCCTACCTGTACTAGGACACCAACACAAGGCAGAGCTACTTTTCCTATGGTTAGCAGAGCCTTGCCCATCCCAATTCTACCTAGATTATTATCCCTGCTTTCAATAATCCTATCATGGCAGCTCGAGGCCCCTGGGGTAACTCTTTTATCCCTCTTAATTTAACTCCACCCCTGCATGAACTTCCATGAAGCTCGAGAAAGAATTTCCCCAAACTCTTTGGGGATGGAAAAGTCCATCCTGATGAACATGTTGTTGCCTTCAGCATAGCCTGTGGTGTGATAGGTGTAGAATTTAAGGATGTGGTAGTTAGGCTTGTCATGGAAACACTACAAGGTGCTACTACAGACTGGTTTTACCACCTGTAAGCCTGATCAGTAACTGATTGGAACACACTCAAAGCCAAATTTAAGGCCAAATTCAAACCTATAGAGGATGCACATGCCTTTTTGGCCCAGCTCACACAAATGAAGGAGCCCCAAGAGCCTATGAGAGATTTCATAGCAAAGTTTGATAAGTTCAGGAACCAAATTCCTGCTATTACTCAGCTGACCCTTGAAACCCTCAAATGCTTCTTCATTAACTCACAACTGCCTGAAGTGAGTTTCTTACTAAGAAGAGCTAGTCACATAGATCTCGAAGCTACTCAGGATTTGGCTATCGAAGTCAAAGATGACCTTATCTTAGCAAGAAAGATAAGGAGGGACCCAAAAAAAGGTAAATCTTCTTCTTATTTAGAATATTCCCCTTTTGCCACCACTGATCCTATGATGCAAAAGCTAGAAAATGAAGTGATAGCTCTCAGAAGGCAAGTGGTGCAAGGAATTTCATCTACTCCTGCATATAGAGATATATCTAGGAGGACATTTTAGAATCAGGCATACTAGGGCAATGTTGCCAGGAATCAGGGACAACAAAATTGCCTTCCTCCTCCATAGAGGAATCTCAACCTTGAAACACCTCCAACTGACTTAGTAGTTGGATATCTTGAAGCTGAATAAGACTTCTCATCCTAGCCTAAGTTGAATCTTGAAGAAGATGTTGATCTCTTCACTAAGGAAGAAGAAGAATTAGCTAGTGACTCCCATATTGGTTTCCTAAACTATCAAGATGAACCCAAGAGTAAAGGAAATGCAGCTGAGGGGTCATATGCTATATTCACCTAGTCCAAGAATCAATTAGCTCAATGAGATGATAAAGAGAAAGTAGAGGAGCAACCTTAACCAATAGTTTTGATTGCTAAGTGGGGATCCACTCTCCCTTTCTAGCCAAAGAGCCTGGTGATTGCAAGAAAGGTAAGTACCCCAAATGCCCCTATGCCTTTTACTTCAAACTCACAGTCCAGTAATTCCCCCCCTAAAACTCAAAAAGATGAGCTCTCATCCTCTGTACCTAGTTCATTTCTAGCATTTGACATAATTGATCATATTAAGAAAACCAAGATTCAAATGTCTGAATTTGAATTCCTGCAGTCCCATCTTGAACAATTAGATAAATTGGTTTAGTGTGTCAAAAAAAAACATCCCTATTGAACAAGCAGTTCCCAAAGTGACTCATGATCCCTCCAAGGATGCACCCACCAGGAACAATTGTCATTTCCCCTCTTGCCACTCCTAGTAGGACTAAACCTTTTTATGTCTCATTGCTAGTAAATGGACGGTAGCTGAATAATTGCATTATCAACTCTGGAGCTTCAGATAATGTCATGCCTACTAAAGTATCTAAATTCCTTGATCTCACACTGACCAAGACATTTGGTAGGTGATTCTCCATGGAGAAAAAACAAGTGCCACTATTGGGGCAAATAAAAGACACCCAATTTGCCTTTGCTACCTATCCAGACAAAAGAATCAAGATGACTCTCTTGGTAGTAGATGTCCTAACATCATATGCTATCCTTCTTGGGTGGAATTTATGTAGGGATGTTGGTGGTGAATTAAGCATGGATTTATCAGAGGCAAGTATTCCAATCAAAGGTGTCATGAAGAGGCTACTTCCTAAAAAGGAATCAAAATACAAAGTTACTTAGACCTCAGCACCTGAAGCTCAAATCTTTTTTAAGTCTTTAGGCCTGGGTAACTATTTTCTATCTATAGATGAATTTCATGAGGTGTCTAATGAAACTCCTGTAGGTGACAACTTGGAAATGTAGCTAGGTGAAATAGCAGAAGAATTGGTTGAGCCCAATGTAAGTGTGGAAGAATCCCCTCCTCAGAATAAAAAAGAACCCCAAGGAAAATCAATATCAAATGAGGTATGGATTCTTGAATTTGATGGAAACTGCTCCTCCACTAGTTCAGGAGCTGGGGTTGTGTTAATATATCCTCAAGGAGATATTTTTCCTTCATCTTATAAGTTGTAATTTAGCAACACCAATAACACAGCCGAGTATGAATCTCTGTTGTTGGGATTAAGAGCTATTAGGGACAAAGGCATCAAGCTCCTTCATGCCAAAGGAGATGCCAAACTAGTGGTTTGTTAGGTAAAGAACCTGTACCAAACCAAGAATGAAAAATTGCATCATTACCACAATCTAGTTTGAGACTAGCTTGAAGACTTTGATGCTTTCAGCATCTCTATAGTTCCCAGAGATTTCAATGACCGAGCAGATGCATTGGTTGTTTTAGCTACTCTCTTGGTCCCCCACCCAGACTTTAAAGGAGATAGGTACACTATTGAGCTAGTCTTTAGACCAAGTGTGCCTGATAATGCAAGTTATTGGTAGGTATTCGATAATGATAGTCACATCATTGCCTTCTTAGAGCAAAAGGATAGCTTTGAATGGCTGTATTTTAAAGGCAATGAACCTCAAGAGCCTGAACTGACTCCTGAATTGATTTCAAGCACAGGTGAGGAGTTCTTGTAACTGAAAGGGAATAAAATTCCCAAAGGCCTTGTTTCCCTTGAGAAGTTGTTTCATAAGCATGATAGATTCATCAAACAATAACAAATGAATTCAAGCTCCTCCTAGGAGTTCGATCAAGTAAATCTGGGAACCCAAGTAAACCCCAAGATGGTGAACATCGAGAAGTGTTTTACTCCTGAGGAACATTTAAATTTCACCACTTTGATTAATGAATACATGGATGTCCTAGCATACTCCTATGATGACCTAAAATCACTCTGGCCTGATGAAATTTGACACAAAATTCCTCTCAAGGCTAATTCAACACCTTATAGGCAAAAGTCTTGGTGTTACAATCTAAAGATATCAAGTACTATTTTTTCAAATCTTCAAAAAATGCTAAATGCTAGGATAATCTTCCCAATCCATCATTCTACTTGGATTGCCAATATAGTGCCTATAAGGAAGAAGAATGGTGAAATTCACCTTTGTGTGGATTTTAGAAATTTGAATCAGGCATCCTTGAAGGATAATTATCCTTTGCCAATCATGGATCAAGGATAGTGACAGGCTCATAGATGTTATCAATGCTAGATAGCTTCTCAGGATACATTCAAGTCAAAGTTGGTGAAGCAGACCAACATAAGACCACTTTCACCACACCTTGGGGCACATTTGCATATAAAAGGATGCCTGTTGGCTTGATAAATGATGGTGCTACCTTCCAAAGAGCAATGGACCTTGCCTTCAAAGATGAGATAAGCAAGTTCATTGTATTTTATCTTTATGACTTGATTATCTTCTCTAAGCATCACCCAGATCATGTGAGCCATTTGCAGCAAGTGCTGGAACACTATCACTAGAATGGCATTTCCTTAAATCCCAAGAAGTCAGTCTTTGGAGTAATAGAGGGGAAACTTCTTAGACAGGTTATGTCTAAAGGAGGCATAAATATTGACTCAGATAAAGTCAAGTCTATCCAAGAACTTTTCTTGCCCACAAGCAAGATTGTTGTTCACTCTTTCTTTGGGAAGGTGAATTTCTTACGGAGGTTCATCCCTGAGTTTGCTGAGAAGACTAGGCACATTTTAAACATGAAGAAAAGAAAAGACAGCTTTAGCTAGACTGAAGAAGGCAAGTCAGCCTTTGAGGATGTCAAGACTACCATTGCCCATACTCCAATTTTGGCCTGCCCAGACTATAGCAAAGAATTCACTATTTACAGCTATGCTTCAGAACATACACTTTCAGCAATTTTGGTTCAACAAAATAAAGAAGGTCTGGAATCTCCCATTTCCTTCATGACCTATCCTCTCAAAGCTCATGAGATAAATTACTCAAATATGGAGAAGCACGCTTACACAGTGGTGAAGGTTGTGAAACATTTTCGTTTCTACATCCTCAATTCTCAAGTGACTGCCTTGGTCCCTGACACAACAGTGAAATCTATACTAAATTAGTAAAAGGTTGGGATGAAAAGAGGCAAATGGGTTGCAAAAATCCAAGAGTTTGATCTAATCATCAAGCCAACAAATTTTGTGCATGGGAAGGGGCTATGCCAACTGATTGCTGATAACAAGCCAAGAGAGACGGAGCATGAAGAGCCAGAAGTGGATGACTCACCTACAGTCCTCTTTGTCTCCACCACAAATGAGTGGTATTTAGGTATTTCTCATTTCCTTACTTATGGTGAATGTCCTACAAACCTATCTTACAAAGAAAAGAGGATCATCAAGCTGAAAGCTACTAATTTTGTCCTCTGGGACAATAGCCTATATAAGAGGCACCTTGATGGAACATTCCTTCGCTGTGTGGACAAGGAGCAACAAAGCTGACTCCTAATGTCCTTCCATAATTTGGCCTATGGGGAACATTTTTCTGCCTTGGTGACTGCCCATAAGATCCTATGAGCTAGGTACTATTGGCCAACTCTCTTTTGAAATACATACAAGTGGGTCATGGGATGTGAATTATGCTAGCAGTTTGTCAGAAGGCCCAAGCTAGCTGCCCTGCCTCTCGAACCAGTGGTCATAGAAGAGTCTTTCCAACAATGGGGAATTGATTTTATTGGTGTTATGAACCCATCATCAAGTGTTGGACATGATTATGTCCTTACAGCAATAGATTACTTCACAAAATGGGTGGAAGTAGTTCTAACTAAACATGCTACTTCAGAAGTAGTATGTAATTTCATCAAAGAAAACATCATGTCTAGGTTTGGGGTCCCAATCAAAATTATCATTGACAATGTTGCCTGCTTCACTTCCTAGGAGATCACTCAATTCTACTTCCACTATAGAATTACACTCTCCCATTCCTCTGATTACTTCCCATAAGGGAATGGACAAGCTGAGTCAAGCAATAAAAACTTGGTGACTATCATCAAGAAGTTGGTGGATGACAACCAAAGGACTTGGCATAAGGCATTGGTTGATGCTCTATGGGCAGATAGAATTACACCACAGAGAGCAATTGGTATGTCTCCCTTCCAACTTCTTTATGGTGTAAATGCTGAGATACCAATCACCTTGGAATTGCCAACATTGAAATTGGCAAGGGCGATTGAAGGTCAAACGTATGAGAACTCACTTGAGAAGAGGATCATGTGCCTTGTTGAGCTGAATGAGTAGAAAACTATAGTGGTGGATACAATTTCCACCCATCAAAGTCTGGTGAAGAATCTCTTCAACTAGAAAGCAAAGAATCATGATTTCTAGATTAGAGATCAAGTCCTGTTGTGGGACAAGAGAAGAGAACCAAAGGGGATGCACAAAAAGTTTGATTCCCTATGGAGGGGCCCTTTTACTATTCATCAGTTTAATGGTAAAAATAGTTTCCTATTGAAATATCAAGATGGCACTCTCTTTTCTTTGCCTCATAATGGGAAATATTTGAAGCACTTCAACTCTTGAAGTATCAGATGGGTTCCCCTGTACATACGTATATTTGTATAGTCTATTGTTCTATTTTGTTTGTTTTATTTTCATTTTTTGGAGCATTTTTTTTGGTAGCATGACTCTGTAGCCCAATGGCACACTTTAAGGCACTAGAGATTCTAGTTTCTACTCCCCTCAGCTATTCTAAGTTGTCATCTGAAGGAAGTTCCCCAATAGGAGCCAGTTGTTGTCCCTAAAAAGTGATTCCTCATTTTTCAGACAACATAGGACTATTTTGGTCTTACATGGCCAAAATTGTTTTTTTCCCTTTCCAAAAATTTGTTTTGAAACATTCAATTTCATCATTTTCTCAAAATTTTTGGTAAAGGGAATAATAGGTTCAACAGGTTCAAAGGCTTCTATGGGTGAGTTCAATCAGAAGGGACTAGTTTCTCACACTTGGACACTTTCTGGACAGGTTCAATGCTTTGGTTCAATTGGAAACGGGTCATCGACAATCTTCTAATCAAATAAACCAATGAACCATTGAACATTGAACCACTTTGGTTCAAATTTTAATGGGTTCAAGGTTTAATATTAGTAGCAAGCTTCAAATGGGTCAAGAGCTTTGTCAAGGTTCAATGGATTCAAGTTTCATTGGTTCAACGTGTTGGGTTCAAAGGTTCAAACACTACCTCAATTATGAAGAGAAATGCATGCAAAAGAAGTGATGGAAGGTACCATGTGTCCCTTTTGAAAAATTGTCTAAATCTACCACATGTCTACATCGGCACAAGTGCTAGAAATATGTGGACCATGCCACGTGTCCCATTATGACTCAGTGGAACATGATAAGTATTGGTGTTCACTTCTCAATGTTTCTTATAAGTTGTAAGGCTTCTTTTGATAAATCTTCTTTTAGAGTTCCATAGAGGGTGACAAGTGGCAACTATGGAAGGCCCCAATGTATTCATCTAAGAGTGGTAGAACATGCCACGTGTCCCTCCAAATCTTGTTAGAAGCCTCCAAGTGTTAATATCTATAGTCTCTTCTCTTAGCTTCACTATTTTGAGAAAAGACCATGGTGGTCCCAGGGATGAGTGACTAACTAAAGTGGAATGTGCCAAGTGTCTACATCTGCATGACTAACAAATGTATTCAGACTATGCCATGTGTCCCTTTTAGAGATCAGTGGAGGCTGACAAGTGTCATCATCTATGAGAGCCTGATTGAGCCCCAAATGTTTCTACAATGTTGCAAAGGCCTGAGAAGGTGGATGCTACCAAGTGGCAACTGTAGAAGATGCCATGTGTCCTCACCTATTCTTATGGAAGACATCGCGTGGCACTTGTTTAAAGAGCAGAAGGCACTACGTGTCGAAGGAAATGAAGGGGATGATAACCCACTAGAGAGAAAAAGCATGAAGGCCACTTAGAAGACCCCAAAGGGAAAGCTCCCTTTAGGAAAGGTTTGAGCCTCAAAGAGAGTGGTGGATGCTGCCAAGTGTCATATGCTGAGGCACAATTTTGAATGAAGCTTCATGGAGTGGAACCTGCCATGTGTCCTAACCCAGTGTAGTGGAAGTTGTTGCATGTCTACATCTGTGCCCCCCTCATCCTCTTAATAGTTTTGAAGCTTATTCCAATAAGCTTATTTCAAAATAGCAGATGATGTCATGTGTCCTCACCCGCATCATAGCATGACAATAAGCTTGCAAATGTCAAATTTAAAGCGACTGACTAACCATTAACCTTCAATAAGGAAAAGACCTATGAATGCCAAATTAGATGCATTTAAGTTTGTATTGATTTTTGTCGACTCAAAAGATGAACCCAGATGCATTCAAAAAAGCTTAAGGCTAGGATCAAGAGAAGGGAGAGATAGAGAGGGAAACTCAGTAAGCATTACTGCCGATAGGTGAAGCAGTTCACCAAGTAGATATTTGGGAGCTAGTAACATTGAAAGCTTCATCTTCTTGTCCCCTTGGAGGTGAAGATAGAGTAGATAGTTGCATAGCTAAGTAGGTGAATGAATGAGTGATTCAAGCCAAGAAGGAGGCACTAAGAGAGGAATCAACATGCCACATTTAAGGTGGCCACCCTACTCTAGCAGGGCCCTTCCTGACAAAACCAAGAATGCATCCAAGCAATTGAGTGCACCGAATGGGTCACTTAATTGGGAGAAAGTACCAAGCCCCCCTCGGGTCTCTATATATTGTAATCTCTTGTATCATTTGAAGGGGGACCTTTCAGATTATCAAAAGTAAAACTCTACCCAAATTGAAAGGCATTACTAAGAATTTGAGCTCAGATTATAATTCATATTATTTTATCTAAATGAGAAAAAAAGTTACTTGTAGACTTTGTGGTGTTATAGCTTGTGCTATCTTAGGAGATTGTTCGTATGTCTATTTCCTAGAAGCTTTCTTGTCCATTTGATTTAACAAGCAGAATTAGTGGAGGTGATCAGGAAGGTGTCCTGAAGGCCAACTATGGGATGACATTGTGCCCCCATAAGTACCTTCAATGTGTTTGTATTTTCCTTTCCTATGTAAAGAGCCTTGGGACGACGTGGTGCCCCCATTGTTCTTCATTTCTCTCTCTCGGGTTGCTGGTCATTCAGCACCCCTGTTACCGATTACTTGCTACTTGAAATATTCATGTTGTCTATTGAAGAACACTTCTAAAAGAAGAGATGTGCCTTCTGATATTGCACTAGGATTTCTACTATTTAGGAAGGAATCTGACTCTTGGCTGAAAGTTGCTTCTGAAAGAAGAGAAGCACCTTCCCCATCACCCAGGATTTCTTCCTTGTTTATCAGCATCATCTCTAAAAAAGAGAGATGGATGGTTCATCCCACCCCTGTGTCTTACTTTTTGCATATATATATTGTATATAACCTCCACATATTTAATAGGGAATCTCCCCTTGATGAGAGGAGAGGTTTTTCCCCTTGTGATGTAGTAAACCTACACATCTAGAAGACCAATCTCCCTATGTTGTGGTTATAGTAACTATTTTGAATGCTAGTTAGCTAGCCGAAAAAATATTCACCCAATAGTTAGCACAAATAGATAACAAACAAGATGATGACCATTACCCCTAGGCTGTAAGAAATAACTAAAAAAATAAGCAATGAATGGGAAATAAAAGAAAAGAAAGTGGTAGCTGATCTAACTCTAGATACACTAGACAAGTGGAAGCTACTTAAATAGTTCCATGGATATAAGGTCCAATATTAACCTCGAGGCAAATGTAGTTTTCTTAGGAGATGGGATAGAATCAAAATGATAATTGATAAACATGATTGATGAGGTAGAGGAATATGGGTATGGTATTAAAAAATGATGAGAGCATAGGATGTTAGGCCTATAAGGATGGGAAAACTAAATGACAAGTAGTTTCTTGTGAAATAGTTAGGGGTAATAGAATCCTTAATGTAAAGAAGTGGTTGAGAATGAGTTTTAGATTTTATAGGTCTTTTACAAATGTTTTTGGATTTTTTGAAGCATCTAAACTCTATTGAGGATAAAGAGATACTAAATGGTCCAAATCATAAAATAAAAAGACCATAAAAACTTAAAGTGATCTCAAAATTGTGAGAGCATGCTAAAGTGTGATTGAGATGACATCAACATGAATCAATTGATTCCTACATAGTCCCAATATGGGACCTTAAGTCATAGTATTTTTGTCTTATAATGGAGGAATATGACTAACGTAGTAGAAAGTTCACAAATTAGGCTAATTAGGAAAATGGCACAATATGACATAGGAATATCAAGCTGGGACTTTAAGTCATGAAATATAAAGGTGTTGTGGCTAATTTTTCCATAGGTAGTTATAATTATGAAACAAAAGTATAGGTCAATATTGCTAATTTACTCATAGGCAATTAAATTAGTATCATGATGGTGGCACTCTAATTTTCCCAAAGGTGGTTATAATCAAGAATACTTAAAATGAAATGAAATAAGAAATTAAGGATGCAATTAATAACCACTATCATACTAGTCCAAAAGATGGCCTTTATCTATAAAAAACTTGATCTGAATCCCTTACTAAAGGTGCCCAAAAACCTAATGAAATGGAACCAAGGTTAAAATGGGTTGGATAGAAAGGTTAAAAACAACTCTATTTGATAGGAAAGGTATGGTAGAATGGTACATCATATAGTAAAAATAAGGTCATAATATGGTTTTAAAAAATGGGCCTCATAGACAATATCCCAGGTTTCTTAATTAAAGTAATCCTTGAGGTGTATGATGTTCATTAGCTCATCAAGTTCATCCCCATTTAGTGTAGTGAGTTTATATGCTTTGGATCCATAGTTTTAAACAATGATATAGGGGCCTATCTAGTTGGGTTTGAACTTACCCTTGTGTTCCTTCTCAGCCAAGGTATTCTATTGGTTTTATTTTAGAACAAGATCTCTAAGTTCAAATTATCTATGTTTGACCCACTAATTGTAGTGGACATAGAATCTATTATATTAAGCTTGAAGGCTATTGACAATGACCATGCATTTCTCATCAAGTAAATATAGCTATTATAGGTAGGCAACTATATAGTCTTCATCATCCAAGACAAGTTTGAGTGAGGTGCATAAATAAGTTAACTCAACCTCAATGGGAATAATGGCCTCAATTCCATAAACTAGGGAATATGGAGTGCCTCTTATTGGGGTATGTTAATTAGTGTGATATGGCCAAAGGGCATGCAATATTTGGAGGTGCCAATCATGGCCAACATAATTGACAATATTTTTAAAGATGTTAAAAATGGTTTTGTTGGATGCTTTTGACTAGGAATTACCTTATGGGTAATGTGTTGTATAAAAATGTTGAATAATGTTGTACTTGGCACATAGTGTTTTGACATCATTATTTTTAAATGATCCACCAGTATTAGATATAATGTTAGATGGGATACCATAATGGTATATGAGATGGTTAAAAATGAATTTGGAAATCTATTTTATAGTCACGTAAGTGAGGGGTATATCTTCAACCTACTTAGTGAAATATTTAGTAGTAGTAAGGATGTGTTTATGACCATCAGATGAGGTTGGGTTAATATTTATAATGAGATCAAGGCCCTATGTATAAAATAACCATGGTGTAAGCATTGGTTTGAGTTTTTTGGTTGGGAAATGAATCATATTGCCATGCCTTTGACATTTGTCACACCTTTTAACATACACAACTACATCTACATCCATATTTGGCCAAAAATACCTAGTATGTAGGATATTTTTAGATAAGATAGCCCCACTAGTGTGGGTTCCACATACTCCTTCATGAACTTCCCATAATGTTAATGTTGATTCTGATGAATTTAAATAATGAAGTAGAGTTCTATCAAAGTTGTGTTGGTAAAGTTTTGGTTCAAGTAAGGTATATCATGTAACTTAGTGGGTAAAGGCCTTTATTCATTTATGGGATAGGTTGGGTGGTATGATATGGTCATGAAGGTAGGTAAAAATGTCTGAATACCATATAGAGATGGGACCAATAATATTATAGATCAATGTGATGGTTAAAGGTTCATGAGCAAGTGGTAGAATATTTTCAATGATGAATTTATATTATTTACCTCATCTATGTGATAGATAAAGTATCCAATGGTGTCCATTGCATCTGCTATTTTTTTATTGACCCTTGATATGTTTTTAAACTATATGTTGGCAATATACTATTTGAGAGTGTCAACCATGGCCTTGTATGACACTAACTTGTCAAATTGGGTTTGAAATTGGTTTATAACTTGATTGATGATTAATTGAGAATCAATATAAACCTTGAGATGCTAGATATTCCATTATATTGCCTATCAAATCCATACCATGACTTCATATTATACCATGTTATTAGTATAAGGAAACTTGATATGGAATGATTTAGGGATAAGATCCCCCTGTGGTGTAATAAACATTATTCCTACCCATGATTTATGTGCCATGAATGATCCATCAAAATATAACTTCTAATGTTTCTCTTCAATAGGTGTTTTAATGATGGTCATGATGGACTCATTTAGGAATTAAAAAGTGAAAGATTTTGTATCTGCAAGTAGAGATTCAACAAACTAATTTTCAAGAACTTGTCCCTTTATGGTCTTTTATTTGACGTATTCTATCTCTAATTCACTTACAAGAATGATCCATTTAGCCATGTGGCCTTGTAAAGCTATTTTGAATAGTAAATACTTGAGTAGATCTAATTTGGAAATAAATATGGTCTTGTTGTTTAACATATAATGTCATAGTTTCTATGTTGTAAAGACCATAACTAAACATGATTTTTCAATGGTCATATAATTATTTTCATATGTAACTATTGTATGTCTTAGATATTACACCACATGATCCTTTCCATCATCATCATGCTAAGATAGAAGTGCCCCTAGGGCTTTCTTGATTGTAGACATATATAATAGGAATGACTTTCCTAACATTGGTGGAAATAAAATAGGTAGATTTATAATATATTCCTTAAGGTATTGGAAGGATTTATAACATTATTCATCTCATTGAAATGTGACACCCTTATTTAGTAGGTGTGTAAATAGATGGAATTTTTAGGCCAAATGAGAAATGAAATGTCTAATAGATTGAATCTTGTCCTATAAACTATAGAGTTGCTTCAAATTAGAAGATGATATCATCTATGTAATGGCTCAAACTTTGGTAGGATCAAATTTAATGCCTTAGAAATACATAATGAATCCTATCAATTTACTTGAAGTAACACCAAAAACACAATTCTTAGGATTGAGTTTGACTTTTTATTCATGCATCCTCTCAAATATATGTTGTAGCACAATTGGATGATCAGCCCTAGTCTTTGATCTACCTAGTATGCCATTGATGTAGTCTTCAATAATTTCATGTATCATATCTTGAAATATGATGGTCATGGATCTTTGGTATGTGGCCCTAACATTATTGAGACCAAATGACATAACCTGATAACAAAACATTCCCCATGAAGTGGTGAACCTTTTCTTATGTTAGTTTTCTAGTGAAATCTAAATCTGGTTATATCCTAAGATTCCATCCATTAGTGAAAGCATTTTATACCCCAATATGGATTTATTTCAATATTTGGTAGAGTAAATTTATTCTTGGGTTAGGCCTTGTTTATGTCTCTAAAATCAGTGTAAATTCTTACTCTTTCTAGCTTCTTATTAATTGGCACAACATTCAAGATCCACTTTGAGTAGTCAATCAGTCAAATACATCTCACTTATTAGAGTTTTTCCAACTCTTTATTTACTAATAAAGTAATATGAGGATGAATATTTCACAATTTTGGCTTCATAGGCTTTGAATTGGGATGTACAAAAAAGTGGTACACAACCAAGGCAAGATCTAAACCTGACATGTCTAAATAAGCCCAAGAAAAGATGTCAAAAAATTCCCTCAGAAGGTTTATAAAGACTTCACATTCTTCCTCAATGAGGGAATCTCATAATTTGATCCATTTTAGGTCATCTGGGGTCCTAATGTTGACTTCTATAATGTCTTCTACAAGGATAGTTCAACCATCTTTTAGAATGGTTAACAACAATTTGAATTGGCTAGTAATGGCAAAGTCCTCTATTTGGACTATTTCTTTAAGTTATCCTAAACAAGACAAATCATAATCTCCTAATGGAAAAGATGTCCAAGTGATAAACACTATTGGAAACTCTTAAATGATGTGATCAAAGGCATGTCGTTATTTAGAACTAAACTCAGACCCATATGCAAACTTATCATTGGTAGTCTCCTAAGCTATGGTTGAAGAAGGGTGAATACTCCTGTCTAATGGCACATAAAATAGGTTTTAACCAAAATACTATTCTTTCTCTTTGCTTTTACCTTGGTCTAAAATTTCCTCAAATGGGTTTTCACTTTGGGACCTCAATGTTTTATTTCTATGTTTGTGGCTAAGGGTGTTCATTCATTCTCCAAAATAAGTTACAGGATCCAATTTGATTGAGAACCCTTATTTGTGGTCTCCCAATGGAACATTATCTCTTAGGCCTAGAAAATTACAAAATTCTTCATCATTCTCAAACTCATCTACAAGCACTATGGATTCTTGTTGGTCCTAGGCTATAAGTTGAGGGTGATACAAAGGAATCAAATTATATCAAACTAGTGGGGTAAGAGTATAAATAGCATGAGGGTAAAATATATTGGTATTGGTAAGGTCTTTGTAAATTCTATGATTAGACTTGTATTCACTATCAACATTGTTATCACTAGTAATTTGCATTGGAACATGAATAATATATGTGGGGTTACCCCTAGTCAGTTTAAATCTGAGACCATTGGTTATTTTGTACTATGTTATAGAAATTATCTCAAGTATACCCTATTGATTTGGCCTAAGGCCTCCTCCTTTATAGTCTTGATTCTTCATGATCTAATTAGGAATAATATACTTAGTAATTTTTTAAAAATCAACTAATTTGTCATTTTATAACTAGGTTTCATCATTCATAAGTGGGTCTTATTCTTAGCTATTGGTCAGTGTAAAAATGATAGGAGTTGGATTATGGAGCTTGAATTTTCCTTTTTTATACCATTCCATGCAAGGTGGATTGTATTTAGGTATTCTATAGGACTTTGGACTCTATGGAATCTTCATAATGTGGAATGTATCATGGCTCAAATATTTTATTGGGCCATTAGCTGTGATAGTAGAATGATTGGATATTTTAGGAGCTAGCATGTGGGAAGATGAATCAAGATTGTTTTTTGGTTTATGAAATTGGCCTCTAACAACTCAAAAATAATTTCCTTCCCCTTATCCTTTTTGGGAACTATATTTAGGCCAAAATGATAGTTATAACTTTCATACTCAGCCTCCAAATGTTTACAATGTTTTTAAGGCTATAAATCTTCATTCATGGTGACCTTAATGCCTAAATGAGAGAATTTGAGATGATGATGCAATTTTGAAGGGATTGCATGAATATTATTTATTCAAGGTCTTCTAAGAAAAAAAATATATGATAAATCTAGGTCTAACACATGACAAAGTGTATTATGGGTCAAAGGCCCAATAATAACTATCAAGATTATAGTGCCTTATGATTCCTGATCTTCATTATCATAGGCCTTAATTGTGATCATTTTTAGTTGAAGATCAATTTTTGTGTATCTAAGATGCTCGATGAGATTTGGAGACATAATATTCAATCTTGATTTATTGTCTATGAGTACATATTTCACTCTGTGATACATACTGACAACTTTAATGTATAATGGATTATTATGGAAAGGGCCAAGGGATGACATTTCACTTTGGTCTAAGGTTAACTATTGGCCTAGTGCTAGATGTTTAACCAAATATTGGAATTTTTTTGGTTTATGTCATTGGGAACTTGGGATTGGACTAGAAACTCTATTAGGAGGTTCTTGTGTATGTTAGACATTTGCAATAAATATAAAATGAAAAAATGTTTGGGCATCTTCTAAATTTATTCCATAATGTTGAACATATTTTCCTTCATAATGGTATATGACTTGTTCCTAGATATAATGGTGGGTTAGATGGGATTGGTGGTAGATGGTTATGGGCTAGGAATGGCAATCTTTAAATGTCAAGTCGTGCTCCTATTAAAGGATATAACTCAATGAGTGGCTCATTTGACATGGCCATGTTATTAAAGTTGCATGCTAGGTTTAAATAAGTTTGATATGCTATCTACATTTGCATAAAATGGTCCTCCATAAGGCCTTTTCCTATGACAAGCATATTATTATTTTGATATTTCATCAACAAGATCACTTAAGGATTGATAGAAGATGCTTATTCGATGGTTTAGTTATAAGGTGTAGTTAAAGGTGCTATAACTAGACTACACAAATTTTCATGGGGGAAGTATGCTAGAAATTTGGCCCCTACCATTTTGGATCTAATTAAAACTTCATTAATGTTTTTAAGAAAGTGACAATCAAATAAATAAGGATTTTATGCTGATGAAATTGTAATGTAGTATAGTTGTTGTTGAACTTGTTCTATAACTGATGGTATTCTAATAAGGTATAACACAACTTTATCTTGGCCTTAATTTGATTATGGAAGCATGTTAACCAAATACTTTTTTAGAGGATCTTGGCTCTATTCCCTATATTTTGTAGTTTAAGGAGGATAAGGATACATTTCAAAAACTACATTTTCACCATAGGGGTCTTGACTAAAGTCATATTATGTGAGCACATAACCATATCCTAGATTATACATAGATCCACTATGATTATAGTAAGACATTCAAATCAATGATGAACATTTCATGAAAAAGGCTTAGAGTTATCAAAACTCATAAAAATAATATCCAAAGGACAAATGGTTTTGACTTGGTCTAAAATTGGAGTTGTATCTCCAAAAAGGTCTGTGTTAAAACTTGGTCTAAAATATCCTGACATCAAATGTATAATATCAAATGTGATACACATACAGGTCAAGTGGATGAATAAAAAATGTAATTCAAAACTCTAGGTACAAAGTGTTTAAAACAAGTCTAATCTAAAGAAAGCAAAAAGTTTCTAGGTCTTTTGGAAAACAAGGTACAAAATCTAGGCTCAAAACATTTATTGTTAGGTCTTTTGGAGAATGCACAAAAGCTAGACTTTAAACAAAACAAGGTATAAAAGGGAGATTTAATATAATATATTTGAAACACTTTAGCATAAATTATGAATTTCTATTTAAAAATGAAATTGGTAAATTATAAAAATACATGAAATAATAGGCATACATAAGATAGCCTACTTCCCCAAAATCTAGACATAAATAATTGTTTTGAAATTGAATAAAGAATAAACCTAAAGTATACAACCCAAAATTGAAATATCTATGTCTAAGAAAAAAATACACAAGGCATAGGCATAAATCAATCAATGTTTGGATTTGAAATTTTCAAGGATTATTTTAAACTCAACTTAGAAAACTAAGCTTCTTTATAATAGAGAACAAGCTAGACAAGAATGAATGATATAATGACACTAGGCATAGATCTAAAATAAACATGTGGCTTTGGTTTCAAAATTACAATTTTTGACACAAGGCAATAAGTCTTTTAAATAATTCAAGTAGCATAATGATGTTATCATGATCTAAAGATATAAAAAATGGTTTGTTTCAAGACTCAAAGGAACAAACACTTTAGAATGATTTGGACAATGTAATGATACCCTTTTCAAACAAGTGACACACACAAAGATTTTGAGAAAAAATTAAGGCAAAGGTATGATTTCAAATATATGGTGTAAATCCTCCTCAAACAAATGAGTGATGTATAAAACAAGACTCATTATGACATGGTATGACAAATAAATAGTTATACTCAAGACCATGCAAGTAAAAAGGATAAAAATGACATGAACACCTAAGTTTGACATCCTAAATCATAAAAATAACAAGGTTTCACAGTAATATCAAATTATGTCAAAATAATCACTCTTGAGAGGATTTTAAATTTTTAATCCAAAAATTAAAATTGAATGAAAAGTAGGTTTTTTAAGCCCCCTCTTCTATCAAGAGTGTGTACTATGACATGGAACTTTGGGCTACTCTCCCTACTTCAATAATATGTTTGAAATAAGTGGAGTTGTTATAAACTATCAATTTTTACTTATTTCTAGATGGTATCAAGTGTGGAAAATATTAGAGATGCAATCATGTCATTTGGATCTATGTCAACCAGCTTCTTATGAAAAGGTTTTATCCTTTTCACAACCATTACATCTATCACTTTCTCAGTGTAGTGTGATATCCAAGTTGCCTCTATGATTCAAGGTTGAATACCACTAACGAAGCTTATTTTAACCACTCAAAAAAAGAGTCCCAATGGTTCACCATAAATTTATATACCTAACCATGGAGTGGGGTTGAAATGATGTTGGGAGATAATTTCTTGGGTCAACGCTTCTATAGAGAACCCATTAGGATGTGATTAACTATCACTCACAAGCCAAAATACATGAAAATAAAGAAAAGTGAAAAGACTTTATGGTCATTTTGGGGTCACAAAAATCATATGTATTTGGAGAGGGCCTTAGCAATTTTATTTTCATGTTTTTAGAGCAAATTAACAAAGGTAAAAAGTGAGCATTTTTTGTCACCCGAGTTCCCTAAAGGGGCTTAAACAAAAAATATTAGTAAATAATCATTATATGAACAACTAATAAGATTATGTAACTAAATGTGAAAGTTTATTTTATGATACCAAAATAAATTATTTTGTGAAATTTTGGCCCCTTGGCATTTGTTATTGAAAACTTTAAAAAAGTGAAAATGACTTAGTCAAAATAATGTATAAAACACCAATTTGAAATGTGAAATTTTCAAGTTAGTATTGTCTAAAATGTATTATTTTATCCTTTGGGTCCTATAAAACATGTTAGGGAGTCCTTGTGCTTAGAATCACATAATGAGTGGACAAATGACTTGTCAAATATTGCTCTCAAGTTTCTAGTTTTTTACATTAGGTTCAAAACTATAGAAACACAAAGTAATACCATAACTCTCTCTATGAAACCATGAATATCAACACAATACTACAACTTATATGAAAATATAGTATATAAATCAACATCACTACTCATAGAGTTGGGATATTAACATATAACACTGTTAGCATGGAACCATTAGTAGGAAGACCATTAGTAGTTTAGATGATATTAATAGAATTTTTACAAAATCATAGAATTATTGGCAATATCATAACTTTTTAAGTAATGATATTATAATATCACTACTTTTAAGTTGAAATCATGACTTTAAAATTCATGATATTGTAATATCATAGATCTCCCTATAAGTAGAAAATGGTTAGAATAAACCTTATCAGTTAGACATAAAAATGCAAGAGCTATGAAAAAATTGTAACTGTAAGATTAGTGATATTGTGGCACTATCATGATTCCAGAGCAAAAATATGACCACTTAGAGAAAATTCATGAATTTGATAAAAACATCTTTTAGCCTAGAATTTTCAACTATTTTTATCAACAAGATTAAATTTTTATATGAAAATCATTAGGGGAATTATTTAAAAGGGCTTATGAGTAACTTTGTTGGGTGCAAGTACCACCAAGAAAGCCAAAATGTGAAAAAGGATTTCAATAAATGGGAGGTTAGAATAGTGTTCATTTCATAAAATAAATAAATAAACACACTAAAATCCTAACACCTCTAGCCTAGACAATAGCGAGAACTTAGGATTAAACTAAATGAAATCATAACAACATAAAAGAAGGAAGTATTTTACCTTCATTGGAGCTCCAAATGGCTTGTTGAATGGTTTGATCAGTTTTTTTAGTAAGAAGTCTTTGAAAATAGAGGTTGTTTGGATCCTTAACTCTTTGACACCTTGGATTTGATGTTTCTTGACTTAAGATTTGGGCATGGTAACACTACTTGCATATGGTTTATAGAGGAAATCTTTCATAATAACTCTACAATATCCAAGATTAGAAATGAATGGGTATGGCCTTGTATTTATAGCCTCAAGAATTAACTCTCACCCAAGGTGAGTAAAGGTTGAGTTTAGGCTTCAAATGGGTTCAAACTAAACCTAGGTGAGTTAAGAATAATTCTAGTTGAGTTAATGTTGTCAATTAATTATGATTTGCAATTACTAGTCATGTATATCAAATTATATATTTTAGGATATTTTAAAAGAGATTGACAACTCATAGAGGCAATGTTTAAAGGATTTTATATTTTTATATTTTGGAATTTCCATTTTCAAATATTCATTAATTACAAATAGATAATTCAAATAGGAATTTAATCTTATTTAACTTGTTAATTGATTTTGACTAGAATTTTAGCTCTTTAAATATTTATTCAAGTGTGCAAGTGCCCCACTTAATAGGTCTATAGGCTATTATTACATATGGGCTAGTATCCCAACTAGGGATGTCTCAACATGATTATGATATTTGATGAATGTGTAAACAATCAAATTTGGGACATTAAGTGATTCCTAGGCTTAATTTACAATGGTTGGTAGGAATCAGTCTAAAGTCTAGTTGGAAGACATTTATGAGTAGATTTAGGTGTCTACAAAATGTGTTCATGCCCAGTCATACTTATTGTTGTTTTAAAAGATCATTTATTTATGTAATGAAAGATTGATATTTAGTTATGGTTAATTAAAAGATATAAATTTTGTTAAATATGATTTTGATCTATTTACATAAAAATTTACTTCATTTTGCTTTAAATTTTAGAAACATACCCCTTGAAAAGGAATATTTACACATCAACCATTAAGTTACCCAATAATACCAAGCCCCAGTGATATAAACCTAGGAGAGATTTCATCTCTTTTTAGGAGAGGTTTGGTAAATCCTCACCCTACCTTAGTGTGTCAAATGACCCATCAACATATTATGACTAGAAGGGTATAAATTGAGATTTAGCATTAAGCAATGGCTCCCAATTGGATTGGAAGAGTTAGTTTTCCTATAAACATTGTAAGAATTACCCATGATTTTATAAAAGACCTAGATAAATTTTATCCAAGATATGATCATGGTAGAATATTTATAGTAAAGGAACATATATATGCATTCAAAGAAGCCATAATAATAATCTAGATCCAACATGAGGATGTATTTTTGCAATTATTTCCTCATACCTTAGATGAATTAACCTATGATTGGTATCTTAGCTTACCATATGCATCCATTACATCTTGGAATGATTTTTAAGATGTGCCTATATTATTGAAAGTGTGAGGATACATGGCTAAAGGATCTCAAAATAGTTTGGCCACCCCATATTCATTGTCATTGAAATCATCCTCTATGTAAAAATATTCATGTACATTCCATGTGGGGGGAATATCAATGGTATAATAAATTAAGTGAATAATTATATATCATGGAATAATATAAGGATGGATCCATCCTGTGATATAAGGAGTTAATCAAGTGATATTGAAAATGTTTTATAGTTCATTACGTTCATCATCATCTATATATACTAGATTTACATGTATATCTGAGTATATACCAATGAGTTAAGGAAGAAGAGGATTATTGATTTGAGTAATGGTTGGAATATGATATTAATATTTGGGATTTTTAAGTTGGATTCTCTAAGGTTTAGGACTGACCTCATGTTTGTAATGTTTCCCATTATGTACTAATTTGATAGATTGGTTTCCAGAAGATGCAATAGCTCACATACAATAAGTCTATGGATGACTTAAGATCATGTTGTAAGATAAGGGAATATCAAAAACCATGAGATTGGTGTAGATTATCTTGGGTTTGATGGTAAGATGAATCCAAATGCAACCAAGTGGTTTTTGGTTAGTTTTATCAAATCCATGACACATGATTTGGGTTTGTTTAAGATTTTATTTAGAATATCTAGTTTTTTGAATTAACTAAAGAGAGGTAACATTGATGATATATCCTTAATTATATAATAATTTTATAATTAGAGTGTTATTGATTCCATTCTTTTATAAAAAGAGTTGGATCATTAAATTGAAAGATAATTCATTATTTATCATATCATCATCTTCAAAAAATTACATGGAGGGTTTTGTATAAGAAATTATTTCAATAGCATGTACCTTTAAAGGTTGATGAGAATCAAAAGGCAGTTTAGATTTGTTAGATGAAGGTTATCACTTTTTTTTAGTTTTTGTATAAGTAATTTGTGATGATAAGGATAATTTATTATAAACTCCATGAGATTGATTTTACAAGGCATATAATTAAGTTCATCTAAAAAATTCTAGTGAGGTTAAGAAGAGTGAGAGTGAGGCTTAGGTTAATTACGTGGGGTAATTTTGGAAGCATCTAAGGTTCCATTAGTGGATATGGATCATCATTAGTGGTTGGTTCTAAAGATGATGGTTGAGAATTTTTAGTGTCTTTAATAAGTTTATCTTTAATAGATGATTTATTAGGTTTGGTAACATGTTATTTGTGAGCAGGTTTGTAATATTAATTAAATTTATCTACATTCACATAATGATAATTGGTATAAAGTTGACCATAATTGGAATAGATAGCACAAACATTTTAATTAAAATATTGTGCATTGATATATGAAGAAGTTTTGAGATTTTTTGGTAGTATATTTGGAAAATTTTCTCTTTTGAAAAAATTTGAGATAATTTGGATGAGACAATTTGATCATAGTGTCATGACCAAAGGCTTATCCTAACATGAAGGAAACCACAAATTTTAAAATTTCACATGTCTCATGATAATGACCAATGTTGTCATGAAACCAATAAAATTTATTAGTATCCTACCATGGGGAGTAGTATGTTATAGACAAAAGGATTAGATGGTGATAGTAATTTCTTCACTTTTGATATCTTTAAGGATGTATGGGAGGGAGTTTGAATATTTGCTTTAACTACTCCAATTTTTGTTAGATTCAATTTACATTGAGAATTTGTATTTTTGATTGCATGATTTTAAGTTTGGAAAGATTCCTTGATTAAATAATGAGATGGTTCAAATTTATTCATAAGTAAATTTTTTTTTTATCTTGATCAAAATCCTCTTCTATGTTTTGAGGAGAAGATATTTGTGATTTATATTGAGTAGAGGCTTTAAGATCCATGATGAAAATTTTAAAAAGGTTATCACCACTCATATTATTTATAGTCTTATGAGCTAATGATTTCCATCTTTTTATAAAATCATGAGAAAATTTAGTAGGTAATTATTTGGAATTAATAAAGTGACTATGACAATTTTTAGGAATATCATTTTGTTAAAATTCTTTAACTAGAATATTTACAAGATCATCTATTTTCCATATGAAATGTGTAGAGAGTTCATTATAACATTCTAAATCATGTCACATAATTTTTTTGGCAAGAATGTTAGTGGTAGTGAAAGTGTTGGTTTGGACTCATTCCTTGTAGATATTTCCAAATTATTTAAGGAATATAGTAGGGTCTTTACTTCTATCATACTTAATGTTTATAAAGATATTTTAAATATATGTGCATCTGATTAATGGAACTAAAGGTTCATTTTTAATATGTTGACTAACTTTGTGATGTATGATAGGTTGAGGGATGATGTTCCCATTGGAATATCTAAAAGGAGGGGGGATAAAATTTTAGTTTTTTTAAGGCATGATAACAGGGGTTTAACTTTCCATTTGTAAGATATATGGTCATTTATAATTTTTTGTATAACATCCATTTGTTGAATCATTTGGTCTTGAATTTGATTTGTATCTATGGGTGGAGTTTGATTTTTACTGGTAGGATGTAGAATATTGGTGTTGGTAGGATGATTATTCCTAATATTAGGGATAAGAATGTTCCATATAGGAGGGTTCGTTATGTTAGTATTGATTTTCCAATTATAAATTAAGGAAGTTTGGATAAGGTATAATTAATGGTACAATAATCTAGATCATCATTTTAGTGATGTATACCATATTGCATTTCATAGATCAAGATGGTGGTCAAGAGTAGTTTCACCATGAGGGGTATCCTCTTGAGTGGATATTATAGGTAAGAAAGAGGCACACATGTAAACTCAAAATGGGTTATGACTATTGATTAATATCCTAATAGGTGATCTCATAATTTTAGTTGATAATCAAGAAAAAATAGGAATCAAAACATGGTTGACCATGTACAGGGTTGAGATGGATGAATCAGATAATTAAGTGCATAGATTAGTTTGAGAACCTATAGAGTCAAATTGGTTGACCTAGTTGGAAAAATAGGAAAAATAAAATTATAGATAATATACATGGTCAAGTTGGTCAACTAGTTGGGTAGATAAGAAAAATGAGCAATATGTAAACTTACAAGATCAATGTATTCAACCTAGTTGGATAGACAAATAAAAAAATTAGTCTAGAAACCTATAGATTTGAGTTGGTCAACCTAGATAGATAGATAGATAAAAAGAGTAGTCTAGAAACTTACAAGGTCAAACCAATTTATTTAGTTAGATATATATGTAAAAATATTACTTTGAAAACCTACAAGATTGACCTAGTTAAACTAGTTGGACAAACAGGTAAAAAGAGTAGTCTATAAACCTATATGGTTGAGGTGGTCAACCTAGCTAGATAGATAGGTAAAAATAAAGCCTAGAAGTGTACAATTTTGATTTTGGTTAACCGATTTGGGTAGATAAGAAAAATTAGTAGTCTTGAAACCTATTGAGTCAAGATGGAAAACTTAGTTAGATAGAAAGGGAGAAATAATAGTCAATAAAATAAACTGAGTTGAGTTGATTGAATTATTTAATATTAAAAAAAGTGATTGTAAATTAAATTGTGTTGTTTTAAAAATAAAATAAAATAAACATAAAATAAAATATTGAATTGAATTAGATGACTTAGTCGATTCAAACATTAGCAACTAGGTCAACACTGGTTGATCTAGATGAGTCACACAACACATAACTTATGTCAATATTAACCAACACAATTTGTAATGTAAAAGAGATAATCAATAAAAAGGTAAAAATGAAGTGTAAAACTAACTAATTATTCAAAAATAAGATTAGGTAGATTTACTAAAAGGATTTTATTGATTTCTAAGTCACCAAAGATAATTAGTTGTCTTTTGGATAATTATGGCCTAATGTTTTATATTACTAGTTATGGAGGATTAAACCTAAATCATATCTCACTAAAACTAGTTTCAAGGGTAATCTAGAGGTGAATTATCTAAGCTAACCAAGAATTGATGTACTAGAATATCTAATAAATGGTTTTATTCATAAGTTTTAATACAAAGGGAAATCTTAGACATTTCCTAATTACCATGAGGTACATGGAAACTAAATACCATGTTTAGCTATGTACTCGGGCAAGTCAATAATTCCATAATATTTTTTAAAAAAAATAGAAAAATATCATAAAAAAAGTATCGTGTAGCCCTTCAAAACAATAATTAGGTAGTTTTAAAACTACCAATACATAGTTTCTATAGAACTCAAGATAAAGTAACAATAAAGTTGAAAATCAAGTGGTGAAAACCAATTTTCAATTTATGAATGTAAATAAATAATTACCCAACTCTTTTCAAATCAAAATTGAGATTAATTACAAGAAAATTAAGTGAATTACCTTGTTTATGCTAAAGAATAAAACATATAGAATAAAGTTGGCTAGGATGATCTAGTTGGGAAAATAAAACATAAAAAGGTCGATGTTAGTCGACATAATCTATGGTAAAAATATGCTAAAAAAATAAAGTTGATCATGTATACTTAATTTATTTATAAATTAAAAAAAACATAGAACTAAGTCAACTATGTCAACTTAGTTGTTTATGTGATACAATTTTAACAAAATTGAAAAATTGGTAATCACATGGAAATTTGAAATACTTAGTAATTTTACTAAAAATTAGGTACAAGAAAATGATAAAATTTATGAAATTTAAATAATAATTTGGTTAGAAGGAGCCTAAATAGATTTGAATAAGTTGGCTTAGTTTTTGAAAATAAAGAGTGAAATCTGAGATCTACAAAAAAATAAATGGGATCAACAATCTCAACTTAGTTGAAAGCTAAAAAGTGTAGAAGTTAAACATGATCAACCATCATGACATTTTTGAAATATTAAAAGTGCATAATCTAAATAAGATCGACAAACTTGGCTTCGTTAAAAACCATAAATTGTGGATGCTCAATGGGATAAAATAACACAATCTTATTGAAAGCCAAAAAATCTAGGAGTTGAACATGATCGATAAGCTTGACCTTGTTTGTTAGGATGAATATTGAGATTTGTAGAAAATGAACAAGATTTACCAACTTGATCTTATTTTTTGGGACCAAAGACTATTTTTTTAGATAATTAACATGATTGACCATATCGATCTTATTTGTTGTGACTAATAATCTACAAGCAAATAATAAAATTAGGACAACTAGTGTGACCTAGTTAACTATAGATCTAAAATCTACACACATAGAATAAGATTAAGTTGACCAAAAATACCTAGTTGAATTTAAATGAAAATTTTAAAATGTAATGGTTAGATTCACATTAGATTCACTATAATGTATACACAAAATTAAGATAGATGTACAACTTATCCTACTTAGCAAATCTAATATCAGATAAAGTAATCAACTAACATCTATTGTAATACTTTTTATATTAGGAGCATGACCAAATTGGATTAAATAAAACAAAAGGAGTACTTATCACACAAAATTAAAGGATATTCCAAATCCTATATGAAAATAATACTATGAAATAATCCTAACTAAGTTTGAAGAGATGAAATAATATTAATGTATTGTTATCAAATAATATAACACAAATGAGGATGGTTAAAATAAACAAAACAATCAATAGATCATGGTAGGTGAATGGGGGAATAAATCACCTAAGGTGGAAGATGAAAAACAAATAAAAACCTATATTTATACTAATTTTAAGTATAGAGGTATTCTAAATAATGAGTTAAAAATTCAAACCTATTACCTTATGCAATATCTAACTATCAAATGAAGTAGAAAAAGTTGGAGATACTTACCTTTAATGAACCTCTTGAGCCTCAATATCCCCTTAAAAAATGGTTCTTTGTAATATATTTTGTGGCTTTTTAAGGATCACACTATAAATAATATCTAGTTTAAAATAATCCTACTTACATCTAAGACTTCCCACAAGACAAGATATCATCCCTCAAAGCTAAAACCCTAAACAATGGCTCCTTAAAATGTAGATGTGATAGAATTATGAGTTATAATATTATGAAAATGAATGTTCCTCTCTATTGGATTGAATTTAAGGTTGTATTTATATTAATAGATAAGTAATGACACTCATATACTTTTAATCAGCAAGGTTAGCCAGCATGACCCTCTTTTGTAAAAAGTTACCATTATGCCTTGAACTAAGTCATCTAGGTATATTAGTTATGAAATGTGTGCCTTAACTTTCATAATAAAGTTGATGAGGCTGACTTAGTAGGAAATATGGTTGTTTTCTTAGTTAGGGGTTATTTTAAAGAATAATTACTTAGGGAGTTAGATAAGTGGGATTTGTAATAGGTTTAGGTATGATAGAGTTAACCAAAAATATTAAGAAGCATCAATGGTTCACCCATCCCTTTCTTAGTGAACCCTTTAAGGAATTTACTTAGAGATATTTAAACTTGATATGTTCCTACAAGAAATAAAGTTATAAGAAGAGATGCAGATTTATAGTTCTCTAGTATTCATTTAATTCAATTCCCACTCTAATTTGATCACTCATTCTCAGATAGATAGAAGTATACTATCCTTTCAAAGAATCACATCCATTTATTAAATGATGAAGTTTAAAAATATTATGTATACATAATCCACCTTTATTAGAACTGATAAGAAAAGGTAGGATAACTCTTATTTAGATATATATACCCTTTCCTCTATGTAAATTATAATATACTTTTACAATTATATCTTAAATGTACTACATATTTTTTATATCTTCATGTAGTGTTTCCAACATGGATTGATTCATAACTAAGGAAATATAATCTTGAGGTCTTATTGTTTATTTCATCCTATAGTGCTCTTTTCTATTATTTTTTCTTTTATACCTAGTTTTAGGTTTTCTCCCTACTAACTTGACCATGTTGTGTTATTCAATTTAAAAATAAATTAATAATGATCAATTTAATCTATTTTCTTATTTTTCTCCCTTTTTGAATACATCATCTCTTCTCAATGTAGTTTTTTTCCTTCATGTACTAACTCACCATAGATGATGTAGTACTATTTTCTATTTAGATATTTATAACACCTTGATCTATATTGAGTCTATTGTAAGTTTTGGTAGGCCACTTTTAAGAGTTGGATACATGTGTACATGACCCATTTATCTCATTTTATAAGGAAACACACACCATTTTTATCTACTTGCTTATGAAAACCTAATTTTAGAAGAAGAAGAGGAATTAAAGCATAAGAGCTCATTCTTATAGAGGTATAGTCTTTGATCAATTTATTTGAAGTTAAATAGAAGTAAATAAACCAAGGAGGTTTTGATTAGTATTTGTAGTCCCAATTTAAGGTCAATTATGTCTTCATCATTTCCATTTGAGTCTTAAATTACAACATATCTTATAAATTTCTTGTTGAACCGAGAGAAACTGATGCAATGCCAAACCAACCCTCAATAAGTATCCATATCTCTATACTATTTACTTTATTTGTTTTACATACTTATACTAGAGTATTATGTTATTTTCTTCTTCTCCATGCTTATCTTATTTTACATTTTTTTATTATATGTTCTCTTTACATACAAATTTATCCTTGTTTAGATACCTATTAGCTACAAGCTTTAGTTATATAACTCTTGGTGACCACCTAATGGAATTTATATTTATTTAGTTTAAATTATTATCATTTTGATGTATCAAACCTAAGTTCATCAATTACTCGCACATGGCTTCCTTACTATATCCTTGATACTACCTTTACAAAAAACTCTTACTTTCAACCTCTGCCCCATCTTGGAACATAATGTATTATATGTATCTAGTCCTAGTATGGTATTTTATTTTTCATAAATTATAGGAAATTTATACTATTGACCCTATTTTTTCAACATATATTCTAGTGAACCAAAATGAATCTTACCCCATCACTATGTTAGGACATATTAATGTTTTCTTTCTAGTTTCTTAGCTTTATTACTTTGTCAAATATGTTTTTTTTTTTTTTCAAATTTATTTTCCTTTAACATCCATAAGGTCTATCATTGAATTTATAAAATGGAATTATTTCATTAAAAATTTGAATACAATCAACGATTTGGTGGGTTTTAAGGTTATCGATCTCAAAATCCTCACGTTATGTCCATAGTTGACACTATTAAGAATATTAAAAATTATTTGATGTCATTTTGATATTTATCAAGAAAATATTTTTAATTATTGTAATATGGATATTTTAAAAAAATTACTCTTAATAAACTTAATGTTAACACAATATATAGGGTTAAGAATCAAATTTTCAATAAATCTAATTCTCAAGGTGAAGTCAAAGATTGTCCTAAGTACACCCATGAGATGAATGTATATAAATAATAACATGACAAAGATATATGTAAATACCTTAAATACATTCATACCTTCATTATGGTTCATTTATTTTAAAATTACTGTAATTGTAGCTTTCCTAAATAACTTATGGAAAACCATGTGACTACCTCCAATCATTCATTTGCCACTACACCTACCATAGTAATGAGCATGGCCAATCCTAGATTTAGTGGCCCCATTCAAAATCCTAAAATTAACATTAATTTCAATCATACATCTAGTTCAACTTAATATTACCACTCAATTAAACATTCTACTCAAAAACCTCAATCTAATCAAAATGCACTAGATACTACACAAGTCATGTTTTATGTCATAAACTTAGTGAATAACATGCAATCCAATAGTTCAAATAAAATAAAAAAATCAAATTAAAATCATTCAAATGAAAAATAAACCTCAACAAGTTTCACAAGGAATTTCTAATCAATGTGCCACCCTATCCCCCCTTCAAGATCATATAGGGGAACCTCATCCTTTAAACTCATTTTCACAAGAAATTTATGAAGCACATAAAACATTAACCTTTAATGTCTCATATTTCAAACATATATATTAGTTGAATCACTCTCACCATCTTTATAAGATGGATATACATATCCTACTTTATATTTTAAATCCTTTGCGAATATGTATAAGGAGTGGATCAAAATTAACAAATTTGTAGCTACCAAGCTACTTGTTAAAACCCTAACAAGTGATTTTTAATAATGTTACGTAAAATCAAATAAATCACCAATTTATAATTATTAGTGAATGCATTGGTTCAATAATTTTATTATCATGATTTAACTGAAAAACCTAGGTAAATTTGTTAATTGCAAATAAGTAGAAAATGAACCAACACATAATTTCATTAAACATTGGAAAAACTTAGATTAAAAATTTAGACATAAAATTACTAGAGATGACCTATTCAATATCCATACAACTACATTAAAACTAAAATTCCAATATGTTTTAAAGTCCTCTTCTAAATCATTAGAAGAAGTCTTTGATCAAGCTAAAAGGTAGGATCACCTCATGAGATAATTTAAGACTCTTCAACTAAGTAACACACCATAATTTTAATGAAACTTAATAATAAACATATTGAAGATAATGGTTCTAATTATACTTATGATCATAGACATGACTCTAAGAAGACTATTCATGCTATCATGACCAGTGGTTTTCAAAATGTAACCCTTTCCCATCTTATTATATAAATCCATTTTCAAGTACCCCTCTTTCCAATGATAATCAAATTAATAATATTAAAATTAATTAATATCTTAAAATTGATTATGTTATGATAAATATTCATAGTCCTTGAGCTAAATAATTTGATGATTCACATTCAAAACCTCAATTGCATGAAAAACATTTTTTTTGGATTCATAGTAATTAGGGTCATTTTAAAGATAGTTTTTATTCTATTTGTACCTTAGCATATGATTTTTTCTTTGTTCATTAACTTCACCATGATGATATGGAAATAGAACATTATCAATCCTTTGAAAAAGTTACCAAAGTTCATAAGGGTAAGGTCAAGTAAGATTCACTTAGTCAAGCTAATGATGACCTAAGTATTTATACCAATATCCTTATGAATCATTCTCAAATTAGCCTAAATAAGTATAAAATTAATCATAACAAACCTCAAAACAAAAAAAATTGACAACATTAAAATCAACCTCATTAAAATCAAATTGCTAAAGTCACTAATATTTAGTTAACCCTAATAATTCCACTAATTTAAAAATCTTGGTTAAAAATAATTCCATAAAGTGCATTATTTCTTACAATTATTCTTCTATCCATACTCAAACTAGGTATTTAATACATGTAGACACCTAAAACTAGACATAACTAAATTTTGACAGGACTTTAAATTGATTCCTACCAACCATTGTAAATTAAGCTTAAGAATCACTGAACATCCCAAATTTACTTGTCCATCATTCTTCAAAGCTCAAAATCATGTTAAGACATCCCTAATTGGGGTATTCTATCATATGAAATAATGACCTCTCATAGATTCATCTCTAATCACCTTGCTGCATAGTAATAATCAATTTGGACTATGGACCTATTAAGTGGGGAATTTACACACTTAATTCAAATATTGAAAATGTTAAAGGCTAATTTAAATCATTTAACAAGATAAATAGGATTAAATGCCTATTTTAATTGTCCATTTTAAATTAATGAATATCTAAAAAATGAAATTCTGAAATTCTAAATATCCTAACCTTTTATCATTGCCTTTATGAGTTGTCAAGCTCTTTGAAAATATCTAATTTTGAGATCCATGCTTATTAATTGAAAATAATTTTTATTTGACAACTATTAAGTCTAATAGAGTTAGATTTGAATCACCTAGGTTTAGTTTGGACCCATTCCAAGCCTTAACTCAACCCTAACTCACCTTGGGTGAGAGTTAATTCCTAAGGCTATAAATACAAGGCCATGCCTCTTCATTTATAAGCTCTCATAAGCCAAACTTATAATTCTAATTTAGAGAGAGACAAGCATTGTTATAGTGTTATAGTGTAAAAATCTTAAGCCAAATAATCAAAAGCCACATCAAATACATGTTGCCAAGGAGAGAAGGAGATACGCAACCTACATTTCCAAAGACTTATTTAAGCACAAGTTAATCAATCCACTCAACAAAGTATTTGGATTTCCTAAGGATGGTAAAAGAGTCATTGTCATTTATGTTTTTGTTATACTTTCATTTAGCATTTTATTACTAAGATCTTCATAATATATAGGCTAGGAGTGTAAGTGTTAGCATGTTTTTTTTTTAGTTTTGTTGTTTGTACTAACACTATACTAACCTCCCTTCTTGGATTATTATGATCCAAAAATGGCACTCTTAGTGGGATGCAATGAAATATCCCATACAATCAAGGAGATCAATATGTAGCTTTTAGTTTTGTTAATGAATTCTTAACAATCCTTAAAATTTGAGTTTTAACTTTGTTTTTCATGTATTCTCTTTTTTTAGTGACACATAGGTTATAAAGAGACTAACATCAATTCTCTAAGATAGACATCGATATTTATAGAACTAATTTTGACCCCTATGTGTAGAATAGAACATGGTAGAAATGCATTTTATTATTTTTTCTTGAGTTTTCTAGTTTTCATTTTGTGTCTAGGAGCATAAATATATTATAACTAACCATTTTCCTATAGTGTCTAGTGTTATTTGTTGGTTTTAAACTCATTTAGATAAAAATATTTTTTTGAAATCCATATTATTATTTTATGTGTCTTGAAGTAAAGTGTAGTCATATAAAATGTGAAAATTGGTAACTTGAGTGTGGCTAATGACACCCAATCCATAGGTCCCTTCTACTTGCTTTTATGACCCTATAGGCATCTTTTCATTGATTCCCAGTCATCCATAACCTTCTAGACCTAATCCTAGCTTAGCCAAACTACTCTCTCTATGACAAATCCATCTACCTAGGTCTGATACGCTAAGGACAATAGCACCCAACTTGGACTATAAAATTGGTGCCACTAGTGTCCTATTTTGGCACTCCTATCCAAGTGAATTTTTATCCCCAATAGTCAGTTTCGTCTAGTTCCCCATCCTTCTCCTTATTAGCCTAATGTGAGCACTTTCAACCCATGACCAATATATCCATATAAAATCCCTTTCAAAGATCATTTGGAAGGGGCTATAAATTATCACAAATCAAGAAATAATGTAAGCAAAACCACTAAGGAAATCTTCCATATTCTCTACATATAGGCAACCAATATTGATACAAGCTTATTCAAATATTTACACCAATCCCTAGACACCTCAATCACACCTAGTTTTAGCATTTACATCTTCACACACACTATTTCACATAACAAATCAAGTGGGAGAAATACATATGGCTTGATCCCTCTTTAGAGTATTGGTATGTAGGCATTGTGCCCAAACAAGGGATGTAGATTCATGTTCAATGTATCTTACACACTAACCCCCCATCTTTCCCAAAGTTTATCAAAACATAATGGAGTCTAGGGTTTTAAGAATAAATCAGCTCTACAAGGAGTTCCATAGATATCTAATAGTCAAAACTTCATAGACAGGGTCACATAAACACAATGAAAAAAACCTAAAAAGCTTAGATCTCTTAGACAACAATGGTAGAAGTGGACTACAACACTAGTGCCATTAGTGTCCTATTTAGGCACTCCTATCCAATCATAAAATGAAGGAAAATTTTTCATTTATGATAGTGTCCCAGTCTTGCAAAGTGAATTTTAGATTCTATCTTAGCCATCTTATTCAGTTTCTAGCTAAGTCTTATTTCTATCCCTTATTACTATTTTTAGAAAGGTTAAAATCACAATCAAATTTATATAAATTAGTAGCTTAACTATTGCATATTTATATATTGATTTTATTACTCAAACCCTTTAACTAAATTAGGAATAATACACCAATATTCCTAAAATTGTTAAATTATATTTCACATGTTATTACATTGTTATATCTATTTAGTCATACCCCTATTAATATAATAATATCTCATTACAAACCATGTTATATCTTTAGATATCTTATCTATTATCATTGTTATATCATGTATCTTTATAGAAAAACACACTTGTAGTTTTATACAATCACACCAGTTCAAAATCAATGGTTTTTAGTACACTTTTACTCAGAGAATCTAGATATAAGGGGCATCATGCACAACATGATGGATCTCACTTCTAGTTTTAAATATAGTAGTTGGTATAACTTCTAGATTATAATCCATGTTTTAGACACTAGTGATTGGGGGAAATGTGTATGGCACATTTATTTTTATTTTTTTGAGTTCAACATTACATAGGAATTCTTAGTAAGTATGTGCCTTATTCCATTTATAGGTGGTTGGCATCATTTTGGAGTGGCTTTCATTCATGTCTAATCTTCATCTTTTAGAGTGGATTTCATATAAGCCTAGTGCACTAGTTTTAGAGTGGCTTTCATACAAGTCTAATCTCCATATTTGGAAGTGGCCAAGAGTGGCCTAGTTTCTAGCATACATTTGACTATCCATGCCAACATTGTCATATCATAGTATATTCATGGGATTTAAGATCCATCCCATATGACACACATCCATACCAATATCAGTTTATAGCTTCACTTTATGAGGTAATGATGGAGCCAAAGGACTATCCAACATTTGTATTATTGAACCACCCACTTAGAAGGATTGGACACACAGTCCAAGCATCGATTATTACACACATGATCACATATCTTCACTTAGTGGGTGATGATAGATCCAAAGGGCTAGCATTTACATTCTTGAGCCACTTCTAAGGAATTGAGCACTTATATCCATTCATGATATTACTCTTGGTACAACATGCATCCAACATCACTCAATATCGCAATAGGTTTATGTATTTGGTGAGGTGTATTCATTCCTTTCTCTTCCTCTCTCTCTTACCTAGCTTCATATGTTCTTATTTTATATATTGTGTATCTAGTAAGAAATGATATACTCTTTGTTTTCTCTTAGATTTACACTTCATATCATGATCTCTTTATACACACCTAACATCACATAGCTTCATGAACTTCACCCTTATAGGTAAGTTTAACTAAGTTTTTTATTATTCCTTTATTCTAGTATTTTTCTTTTCTACATCACTAAAATAAGAGGGGAAAATTTAGTCATATAAAATGTAAAAACTGGTAACTTGAGTGTGGATAATGACACCTAACCCATAGGTCCCTCCTACTTACTTTTATGACCCTCATAAGCATATTTTCACTAATTCACAGTCATCCATAGCCTTCCAAACCTAATCCTAGCTCAAACAAACTACTTTTTCCAGGACAAATCCATCCCCCTAGGCCCCATAAACTAAGGACAATATCACCCAACTTGGATTACAACATTGGTGCCACTAGTGTCCTATTTTGGTGCTCCTATGCAAGTGCATTTTTAGCCCCAATGGTCAGTTCCTTCTAGTTTCCCATCCTTCTCCTTGTTAAGATAATGTGAGCACATTCAACCCATGACCAATAGATCCCTATAAAATCCCATTTAAAAATCATTTGGAATGGGTTAGAAATTATCACAAAACAAGCAAGAATACAATAAAAAACACTAAGGTAATCTTCCCTATTATCTACATACAACTAGCCAATACTACTACAAGCTTATTAAAATCCTTATGCCAATCCCTAGACACCTCAAGCACACCTAGTTTTAGCATTTCCATCTTCATACACACTATTTCACAAAATGCATCAAGTGGGAGAACTAAATATGGCTTGATTCATCTTCAAATTATTGGTATATAGGCAGTGTGCCAACACAAGGGATGTAGATACACATTTAATGCATCTTAGACACACTAACCTTTCCTCTTTCCCAATGTTTGTCAAAGCATAATGGAGTCAAGGGTTTGAATACTAAATCAGCTCTACAGGGAGTTTTGCAGACATTCAACAATCAAAACTTTATAGATAGGGTTAGACAAACATAATGAATAAAACCCATAAAGCTTGGGTCTCCTGAAAAACAATGGTAGAAGTGCACTATAGTGCCAGTGCTAATATTGTCCTATTTTGGTTCTCTTATCCAATTATAAAATGAAGGCCAAATATTGATTTTTGATAGTGTCCCAGTCTTGCATAGTGAATTTTAGACTTTATCTTAGTTATCTCAATCAGTTACTAGCTAAGTCTTATTTTCTATCCCTTATTACTATTTTTAGAAAGGTTAAAATTGTAATCAAATTTATACAAATCAGTAGCTTAATTATTGAATATTTATCTACTAGTTTTACTACTCAAACCCTTTAACTAAGTTATGAATAATACACCAATATTCCCAAAATTGTTAAATCATAAATCCACATCAATTTATGTCAACCAATGTTGATCCCTTTGGATTGGCTGAAATCAATTTTTGGAAACTGACATTGAACCCTGCATGGATCAACATCATTTTTTGAGATAGAAAAATAGAGAAACCTAAGAATAAATTTTGAACATTATTTTCTCATTCACTTTTGGGCTTCTAAGTAGGCAAAAACCATCTAAAAATTATAGGTCCTAAGGTGGAAAAGATCAATTTTGAACAAGGTTAAATCTTACACATTTTGTCTTTGGTGTTTAAAATTAACTTAGTCCTTTTTATGCCTTAGATGTTTTCAAAGTTTTTGTAATTTTTTTCCACCAACAAATGCCAAGGGGCCTAAAATTCACACCAAATTTTTTTTTGGTGATTAAAATGAAATCTCACACTAGATAAATACTCTTAAGAGTTTAATTTGTATTACTTATTTATTGAGTTTTTTAATTTATCAAAGTGATTGATGCATGTATGTTCTCCCCTATCCCCTTTAGGGAACTCAAGTGACCAAAAGGGATTATTATTTAATTTGGTCACTTTAGTACAAAAGCATGAAAATAATGTCATTAAGGCCCTCCTCAAATCCATATGGTTTGGGTAACCCAAACATGACCCCAACATTTTTTCACTTGTCTTTTATTTTCATGCATTTTGGCTTATGATCAGGAGTCCATCACCTCCTCACAAGTCCTATAAGGAAGTGTTGACCTAGGAATTCATCTCTTGGAATTATTTCAACCCCATTCCATAGTGTGGTATAAATTGAGGGTGATTGATTGGGATTCTTTTTTTGAGTATTTAAAATAAGTTTCATTAGTGTTACTCCATCTCAGATCGTAGGGGAAACTTAGACATTGCACTACACTACGTAAGAAATAGATGTAGTGGTTGTGAAAAAGATAAGACCTTTTCATAATAAGTCATTTGATGCAAATATAATTGACATGATTGCATCTCTAATTTTAGACACACTTGGGACCATTTAAAAATGCATGAAAATTGATAGATTAGAATAACCCCACTTTTTAAGTAAATATTGTTGATGTAAGGTGAGTAGTCTGAAGTTTCATATTGTAGTACGAATTTTTGGGAGAAGAGGGGGCCTAGAAAACCTTAATTTTCATGCACTTTTATTTTTGGATTAAAACTTAAAATCCTCCCATGAGCAAGTATATTAATAAAATTTAACAGTATTATGCAACCTTATTATTTTTAGGATTTAGGATGTTACACTTAGGTGTTTGTGTCATTTTATCCTTTTCTCACATGGTCTTGAGTTGAACTATCTATTTGTTTATCTTGCCACATCAAAACAAGTCTTGTTTATGCATCAGTCCTTTATTTGAAAGGTATTACATTGTCTATTTAACATCATACCTTTTCCTTAGTGTTTTGATAAATCTTATTTATGTATGTCATTTTTTTGAAAAGGGAAATGTTATGTTGCCTAATTCATTTCAAACTCTATACCTTGGAGTCTTGAAAAAAACCATTGATCATATCTTTAGAGAGTGATAACGTCATTATGCTTCTTAAATCATTTCATAAACTTATTTTCCTTTAGTCCAACATTTCAATTTTGAAACTAGAGCCACATATGCCTTGTATATCTTTACCTAGTACCACTACACTATCCATTCTTGTCTAGCTTGTTTATTTAAAGAGCCTAATTTTCTATGTTGAGTTTTTTATTAGCCTTGACAAGTTCAAATACAAACATTGATTAATTTATGCATATGCCTCATGTAATTTTTGTCTAGATATTGATCTTTCTCTTTTAGTTTGTGTAACTTAGGTTAATTATTTATTCAATTTGAAAACTTTTATTGATGCCTATATTAGGGAGAAATAGGCTATCTTCTATGTACTTATTGTTTCATGCCTTATACCAATTGACCAAGTTCATGTTTAAATCTGAATGCCTAGTTTATGCCAAAGTGTTTCAGATTTGTTAGATTAAATCTCATACCTTATTTTGTTTAAAGTCTAGCTTTTGTGCCTTTTTTTAAAAGACATAGCACATGCCTATTTGATCCTAGATTTTGTGCCTTGTTTTGCCAAAAGACCTAGCAAATTTTGTTTTTCTTAGATTAGACTTGTTTGAACACTTTATACCTAGAGTTTGACATTCTATTTTTATTTCATCCACTTGAAATTTTATGTGAGACATTTGGCGTTAGACTTTATTATACCAAGTTTTAGCATAGCCTTTTTGGAGATACAACTTCATCCATTAACCAAGTTAGATCAATTTTAAACCATTTATCCTTTGGACATTATTTTAAAATTTATATCGAACTCGAAACATTCATCATTGATTTAAATATGTCTCACTATACTCATAGTGGATCCATGTATAATCCAGGATATGATAGTGTGGTTGCACAAGAAGAATCTATTCAATACAACTATGGTGACAATGTAGTTTATGAGATGTATCTTTATCCTCCTTATAAAAATCAATCAAAGAAACAAGGCCAAGATCCTTTATCTCACTATTTAGTTAACATGCCTCCATATTTGAAGTAGTATTAAGAATAAACAATGCAGTACCTAGCTAGCATATCATTAGTTTTGAACCACATTCAACAATAACCATATTATTTAATGATGCCATCAACATAGGATCCCTATTTTTTTATTGTCACTTTCTTAAAAATAAAGATGAAGTTGTAATTAGAGACACAGAGGTAGGGGACAAGTTTCCAGTAGATCTCCCTCATGAAAATTTTCCAAGTTTAGTTATAGTGCCTTATAACATGCCTTAAAATCAAACCATTAAACATGCCTCTTGTAGTAGTCTTATATCTCTAGTGTCAATGCCATATTAAGTCACATGTATAATTGTCATAGGAAAATTCCTCATGGGGGACCATTTTATATAAATGTAGATAGCATACCAGACCTATTTGAACTTATCACACAATTTAAACAATAAGACCATGTCAAATGGTCCATTTATTGAGATATGTCATTTAACAAGGTATTAATTGAATTGACATGTTAAGAAAATTTTGGTATAGACCCATTCATGAAAATCACTTAAGTTGGAGACATGCTTAATTTTATAACTATTGAAGAAGTGTCTACTGATTCTACATAGATAAATGAATCAAACACTATGGATAGCATGCAAGTGTCATCCAATCCTAACTAAAGTGGTTTAACTAAAAAAAAACTAGTCCACAACATGTGCCTCTAGCTAACACTAAGATTTATTCACAATAGTAAGGTGCAAGATCTTCTACCTCTCAATTACAACAAACTACCTTTAATCCTTAATTAGCTACTTATTCAAACATGTAATTACAAGGATTAATTATCCAAATGCAAATTAGTGCCTTGCCTCAACAAAATGTGATTAATGTTACTCCACCTCAATAGGTGAAAATTAACATTCCATAACCATAAGCACAGTCTCATATAGCAACATAGTAGAATCAAAACATTACTCCACCTCAATAGGGGGAAACTAATGTTTTACCTTGCTAGACAGTGACAAGTATACCTCTTTAGTCATATACCAAAATGCCTTCATAAATGTTATCTAATCAATAAAACATGTCCATTAATAAATGACAAACATCAAACACTCTACAAGCATCTACTCCATAACAAGGTTTTGAAAAACCAAGAGGTTCTACCATCCCACAAGTGCCAGTTAGGTAATAATTACCTTTTGTTCTGAATGTGCCATAAACTCAATGATAGGCCCTTGTGTCACAATAATTTCCCCTTATTCAACTAGGTATGACTGATCAAAAGCAAGTCCCTATTCAACTATAGAAAGTAAAATACTTCACCTAGATCCATATCCTTTTATCCTATCCATAATTCCATTAAAACCAAGCTTATATACCTAATCCTAACTAGAATATTGTATCACAATGCATTTAAATTTCAATAATTACATCCTAATCTATGAATGCATATTCCTAGTCAATTCCCTAACCAAACCAACCTTCCACAACAAATCATGCCTCCATTATACCCCAGTCAAAGTAATCCACTTTTGACTACCTAGCCTCTGCTTTAGGCTAGTGTTCCATCTAGTTTATTGGCACAAGAGCTACACTAAATAAAGGATGTAATTGCTACCATTTAATTCAAGAAGCAAACCAAAAAGTTTACATTAGATGGTGTGTTCTGACCCATTCAACATGGAGTATCTACAGATACCATTTCCTCTAGGGCATGAACCACCAAAGTTTGACAAATACAGGGTAAAGGAGACCCCAAGGTCTATTTAACCAAATTCTTTGTTGATTTCCATCTAGTGGCTTATAGTGACATATAAATCCTATTATTATTTCCTTAGAGTCTCATAGGATAGGATTTGGAGTGGTTTCTCAAATTGTCAAAGAACTCATTATCTAATTTTGATGACCTTTCAAACAAGTTTGTGTAACATTTCTCTTACAATATCAAACATATGATTTAATTAGTATATTTGACTCAGTCTAAATAAACAACTAGTGAAATATTTACAAGTTATCTATAGTGATTAAGAACACTTGCTAGCCACTTTACCCATAATTTATTTGACAAGAAATTAGATATTGTATTTACCAAAAAAATTCATAGTGAGATATCTTACCATCTAGAGCTATAGTATGCACATACCTTTAGGTAAATCATTGACAAAGTTTTATTGATCGAAGAGACCCTCATTAACAAAGGGATTATCAAGCTTACCTCATCCAATCAGAATTAGAATCAAAACCAAGGAAATGACCAAAACTAAAACTACAACTAAGTCTAAGTGTAAGCATCACAACTAGCCCAGGGCAATAATTATGAAAAATCCAAGTTTGATTGAAATGAGAATATTTTTGGAAATGGAGTGACCAATTCATGACATGTCTAAATGGTACAAACACCATCTACTCAACCTACATCATAAATACAAATTACTCCTCAAAAATAAACAATTTATCAAGTGCAACCTTTACAGTAGCCTAAAATAGCTCAACAAATAAAACAAACTTTACCTTTGCAAACCCCTCCTCTAAGGAAAAATGGGCCTACTCATCAAGTTTTCAGTGACCCTAGAGAGCCTATTAAAGTCATGTTTAGTAAACTAGCCACTATTAATCTAGTTAGTTGAACAATTCTAAAAAACTATCCTAAAGGAACTCCTTATCTATATTGGTATAGATAAAATTAATTTTGTGAATATCATCGGGTTAATGGGAATAATTTACTTTATTGTGTGTAGATCAAGCACCTAATTTAAATTATGTTAGAAAATAAGGAGATAACATTACATAATGGAGCACCTACATCTAATCAAAACCTGGTTATTTATCAAAACCCTTTTCTAAAACATAATAACAACCATAAATAATGTAAACAAAGGCTAGAATAATAACATCAATAGTATCAATAGTTAAGACAATAAAAAACTATCAAAAATAAAACCAATGTCATCCAAAAAGATAAAACTAGGGCCAAAACAATGTCAATAATACCCAACAAACTTATGACATCATTATACATGAATACAATAAGATTTTAGGCCATATTGTAAGAATTTGCATTTTCACCATCTCCATCAATCCAAGACCAAGTACCAACTAAACAAAAACATTTCTAACTAGCTTCAATTAACCAACCTATGCTAGTGATCACTCCTTGACCTGGGACTGCATATAGGTGTATCATCAAGTATGGATTACTAATTTTGGACCTTATATAGATAATTCCTAGTTAACATGTGACCATATACAAGTACACTAATAATTGAGACTTGTCCTACTAGATCCCCCTCTATGATCATTTTCTAGCAATAATGGTCATGTATCTAATCCTAATTATGTAATCACAACTTGATAGTAAAATATTACCATACTAATCCTAAAACCACCTACCATTACACCCATTCAACCCATCATTATGGCTAAGAACAAGCCATTTATTACTATAAAAGAGAATACATTTAATATTTTGGAACAACTTTAGAAGATGCCTACATATATTTCCATTTTGGATTTCTTGCATACATCTACCATCCATAAAAATATCTTAATAGATTTCCTTGGCCAATCCCAAGTTCTCAATGACATATCCCTAGGCAAATTCTAAGATTTTGTTGGATATCTATCCCTAAGCCATCAATTATCCTTTGACCAAATTGATATGTCATCCCTTGGCCCTCTTCATAACAATCTATTATACATCAAAGTGTGTCCTTATAAAAAATGGACCAGGCCTAAATATTATGTATCTAAAGGTCATCAAGCTTATCAGATACATAGCAACTGATCTCTAGCCATAAAAGATCACTATCAAGGCCAATGATAATAAAAAATGAGAATCACAAGGCACTATTAACTTATCAGTTATCATTGGGACTTTGACCCATGATATAACATGCCATGTATTAGACATAGATTTGTCATATAATTTGATATTAGGTAGACTTTAGATACATGAAATTCATGCAATTCCTTAAAAAATGCACTAGTATTTCAATTTCTCTCATTTAGGTATGGAGGTCACTATTCATAGACATTTTCAACCATATGAATATTGTAATCATTTGGAGGTTGAGTATGAAAGAAATAACTATGATTTTGGATTTAATCTAGTTTTTAAAAAGGACAAGGGGAAAGAAATTCTTATTGATTTTATAGAGGCCAATTACATCAACCCAAATACCCTTGATTCATCTTCCCATATGCCACCTCCTAAAGTGTCTAATCACTTTACCATCATAGACAATGGCCCAAGAGAATATTTTACCCATGATACATTCCACATTAATAACCTTCCATGAAACCTCAAGTCTTATGGATGACCTAGATCTAAGCCACCTTGCATGAAATGGATATAAAATGGAAAAGGCAAACTACATAGTCTAGCTCATATCATTTTCACATCAGCCACTAGCCAAGAGTAGGACCCACTTGTAGATGATAAATCCTAGTTATATAATGACAACATGGTTGATTATTATAATAATGCCAAATACCCCATTCCTAATAGGATCATGGAGAATAAAACTTATGAAGGAAGAGGCCTTGAGCCCAATCAAAATGAAATTATTGAGCTAATATCCATGACTCAATATAAAGGAACCTATGGTCTCAGATTTAAACTACCTATGGGTGACCCCACATATCTTATTCATGTTTTAATATCAATAACTATTGACAATGGTACCAACATCAAAGCATAGTCCAATCACATCCCTTACAAAGACCTGTCTGATACCAATTTATTTGACACTCAAGAAATTTGTACCCTTAGACTAGTTATTCACCATAATCTACTTCTTCATTATCACCCTCAAATTATATACTGGGACCAATAAGAATCCATAGTTCCTAAAGATGAGTTTGAGAATGACGAGGTCTTTTGCAAATTTTAGGCCTAAGAGACAAGGTTCTATTAGGAAACCATAAACAAGGGTTCTCAATCAAACTAGATCTTGTAACCTATTTTGGAGAATGGGTGAACACCCTTAGTCATAAATAATTAAATAAAACATCAAGGTCTAAAATTGAAAACCTATTTGAGGAACTTTTGGACTAGGGTAGAAGTAAATAGAAAGGCTAGTCTTCTAGTAAAAACTTGTTTTAGGAATCACTAGATGAGGGTGTTCAACCTCAAACATAGCTCAAGAGACCACAAATGATGAAATTATCTATGGGTCCAAGTTTAGTTATATCAAACAAGATGCCTTTGATTAAATCATTCAAGAGTTTCCAATAGTCTTTATCACATGGCCATACTTACCATTAGGAGATTTGATTTATCTTGCCTAGGGGAGTTTTAAGAGCCAATCCAAATAGAGGACTTCATCATTATAGGATAATTCAAATATTTTCCAACCATTATAGAAGATGGTTTGAATTTTCTTGTAGAAGATACTATATAAGTTAGCATCAAGACTCAAAATGACCTAAAATGGATCAAATTAGACATGTCCCTTACTAAGGAGGAATGTTACATCTTTACAAACCTTTTGAGGGAATTTTTTGACATATTTTCCTGGGCTTATTGTGACATACCAAATTTGGACCTTACGTTGATTGTACACCACCTTGTTGTACATCTTGATGCCAAACTTATGAAGCATAAATTATGAAAGATGCATCCTCTTATTGTTGTATTATTAAAGAAAGAGTTAGAAAAACTCTTAGAAGTGAGATGTATTTGATCGATCAATTATTTCAAGTGGATCTATAATGTTATGCCAATTAGTACAAAGCTATAAGGAATCAAAATATATATTAATTTTAAATATATAAACAAATCCTACCCCAAGGATTAATTTCCTCTACCAAACATTGACATTATTATTGACTCCACAATTGGGTAAAAAATGATTTCACTAATGGATGGATTCTCAAGATACAACCAGATCTAGTTTACACCAAAAACCCAACATAAAGCAACATTCACCACTCCATGGTGAATGTTTTGTTATCAAGTTATGACATTTCAAATAAATAATGTTTGGGCCACATACCAAATATCTATGACTATCATATTCCATGATATGATGCATGACATTGTTGAAGACTGTGTCAATGACATACTAGGAAAATAAAAGACTAGGGCTGATCATCCAACAACACTATGAATAATATTTGAGAGACTAGATAAATATAAGGTTGGATTTAATCCCAAAAAACAATTTTTTAGAGTTACTTTAGGAAAATTTCTAAGCTTCATTGTCTCCTACTGAGGCATTAAAGTGAATCTATCCAAAGTACAAGCCATTACTAAGATGCTACCACCTTCCAATTTCAAGAAACTCCATAGTTTATATGGAAATATATAGTTTATTAGACACTTCATTTCTCATTTGGATGATAAATTCCATCTATATACACACTTACTAAATAAGGGTGTCATATTTCACTAGGATGATGAATCCTATAAAGCCTTCTAGTACTAAAATGAATACCTTGAAAAATTACCTATTTTATTACCACCAATACTAATAAAGCCATTCTTACTATATATATCTATTAAAAAAATGTTATGGGGGCACTTCTCACTTATCATGATGATAAGGAAAAGAGCATTTCATACACTATCTAAGACATACATTGGTCACATATGGACACAATTATATGCCCATTGAAAAAGTTTGTTTAGTTATGGTATTTGTAGCTCAAAAACTGTAGCATTTCATGTTAAAAAATAATACCATGGTCATTTCAAAATTATATCTAATCAAGTATATATTTTCCAAAATAACTTTACATGTCCACATGGCTAAATGTATCATGATGCTAAGTGAGTTTAATATCAAATAAAAGGCTATAAAGGGATAGATACTTATAGATTAGCTTATTAAAGCTCCCCTTGTAGATATAAAACCTATAACATTTCAATTCCTAGATGATTCCATTATGACCATCATTAAAAACCCTCTTGAGGAGTAGTGCTAAAAGATATATTTTGATGGATCATTCACAACACATGGATCAGGGGTAGTCCTATTATTTATTATGCCATAGGGGGATATAATCCCTAAATCATTTCATATCATATTTCCTTATACTAAAAACATGACCAAATACAAATCACTCATCATAGGGATTCAAAATGTAGTAAAATAAAACATTCAACATATCAAGGCTTATGGTGATTTTTAGTTAATCATCAGTCAGGTTACATACCATTTTCAAACCAAGGATGACAAGTTGGTGTCATACAAGTCCATGGTTAATACTCTCAATCAGTATATTTCCAATGCACATTTTGAAGATATACCAAGGTCCAATAATATAATAGTGAATTCCATGGCCATTATTGGATCTTTGATCCATCATCCACAAAAGGCAAAAGAATATCAATTCCTTATTGAAAATATTCTAGTGTTAGATCATGAACCTTCAACCATCATAATGATATATGATATTATTAGTACTAGATTTATATGGTATTTATACCATTATACCTACCTTCATGGCCACATTATACCACTAGACCTATCATGCAAACAATCCAAATCCTTTACCCACCATGATGAATGTTATACCTTACTTGAACCAACCCTTTACCATCACATCTTTGATGGAACTTTGATTCATTAATTAAATTTGATAGAATAAACATTATCATTATGGTAAATTAATTAATGAGTGTGTGGATTCCACACAAGTGATTCCATCCTCTCCAAAAAACTCCTACGTATTAGGTATTATTGGCCAACTATGGATGCAGATGCAACTGCATATGCTAAAAACTGAAACAAACATAATTGGCATGCCAATATAATTCATGCCCTATCCAAGACACTAAAACAAATGATTACACCATATCCATTTGCTACATAGGACCTTTATCTCATTATGAAGATAAACCAAAGCTCATCTGATGGCTATAAACACATCCTAATTGCTACCAAATATTTCACTAAGTGGGTTGAAGCTACATCCTTCAATTATGTGATTGGAAAGAAAATTTCCAAATTCATCTTCAAAAATATCATTTTTCACTATGGTATCTCATTTGACATTATATTTTATAATGGTAGATCATTTAATAATAAGCATGTCAAATTATTGTGCTAAGTACAAAATTAAACACCATTTTTCTACTGCTTATTACCCATAAGGTAATGGGTACATAGAATAATCCAGAAAAATCATTATCAATATACTTAAAATATTATCAATAATGCTGAATATTATTGACACATCCAAATATTTCATACCCTCGGGACATACCGCACTGATCATTGTACCCTAATAGGAGCCACTCCATGTTACCTAGTTTATGGCACGAAGGCCATTCTTCCAATTGAGTTTGAGTTGCATTATTTTTTCATTTAACTAAATCATATCCTTGATGATGAATATTATTTATTATTTCACCTAAAAGAGATGGAGTCTTGATGTAAAACACATGGCCATAGTCACCAACCTTTAATCATGCTAGAACAGACTCTGTGGCCATTATAACTACAAGTCAAACATAATTAGTTTGAACATGGTGATCTTGTTATTAAAGTAAACCAATATAATACCATTATTAAGAATATGAATAAGAGAAAATTCAAACCAAATTGGATAGGACATTTTATTATTATTGTAAATTATGGATTCAGAGCATACATGCTCGCTACACTAGATGGGATGAACTTGATGAGATGATGAACATTATACACCTCAAGCATTATTTTTCTTTAGTGACCTAAAGTATTTTATATGAGGCCCATATCTATTATACCATAATATATACATTCTTATTTTTACTATAGACCAAATTTGTTTTCACCCTACCTACCTAACCCCTTTGACCTCTATCCCATTCAATTAGTTCCATGACCATCTACAACAAGGACATTCTGATCAAGTTTCAATAATTGATTTAGTATTCTAGATAGAGGCTATATTTTTCACCAGTATGATAATGGTTTGGTAATTGTACCATGCATTCCTTATTTCATTCCATTTATGTACTATTGATTATAACCACTTATGGATAAATTAGAGTACCAATGTCATGCTACTAACTATAACTACCTATGGGAAAATTAGTATCATTGACCTTGTGATTGTTTCATAATTATAAATACCTATGGGTAAATTAGGAACACCACATATTTATCATGCCTTAAAGTACCACCTTGTCATACCTATGTCATATTGTGCCATTTGTCTTCTTTACCTCACTTATTATTTTTTTACTATCTAGTTAGATTCCTTTGATGTAAGACAGAACCATAATGACTTGATGTCCTATCTTAGGACTATGTAGGTAGTGAGTGATTCACATTAAGATCATCTTATTCACTCTTTGTCATGCTCTTGAAATTTTGTGAGTAATTTTTGAAGTTTACATGCTTTCTACATTTTATGAGCTTGGACCATTTACTATCTCGTAATTCTCAATCAAGTTGAGATACTTAGAAAATTACACAAACATTTGAAAATAATCTTCATCAACCACTTCTTTGCCTTAAAGATTCTAGGATTCCTAGATAATTCATAATAAACTACTTCTCATTTAGTTTCCCCATCATTACTAGCCTAATATCCCATTCTCTCAATGTTTTTTGATCCCATTCCCATATTTACTCTATCACCTCAATCATGTTTTCTTTTCATCATTTTTCTTCTATCCCATTTCCTGGGAGAACTACATTTGGCCTAAAGTTTAAATTAGACCTTTTTTACATGAAAATATGTAGGTATCATCCACTTTCCTAGTACATCTAGAGTTAGTGCAGCCATCTCCTTCCTTTTCTTATATATACACCATTTTTTGATTTGTTTCATTGTCTCCTATAACCTAGGAGCAATGCTCATCATCGTGTTTGTCCTCTATTTTTGATAACTTTATATTTAACCATCATTTGTGTTTGTTTCCTATTTTCTTTATTTTTGTTCACTTTTTCATTTTTTATCTTTCTATTTATCTATTTGTTTGCCTATTTATTTGATTTCTTATTGTTTCTTGAATTATTATATTGACATTCATTTGGTTATTCCTTACACATTATACTTAAATACATCCATGTTCATACATCAACATTATCATCAATGTTTTTATCATCTAATGAACATACCATATAGCTCATTATATCTAATATAAATTATCCATAAGTGTTGTCTTTTGGTTATATATTGCATTGTATTTAATATTTTAGGTACAAAATAGATGCAATTTGTCCTTTGTTTGTATGTAATATAGTTTTGATTATTTATCTTATTATTATGTCTAACTTGGATGAAATAACATAATTTTGTGTATAGAAACACATACATATGGCAGGATTATTTTGAGAAGACATCATACAGTTTTGGAAACTTTTTTTGGCTATAGTTTTGAGGATTTTTCAAATAATATCCAAAGATATAATGTTTCAAAAATGTTTCAAAGATGATCCAAAGACACATTGAATATGCTTCAAAGGTGCTCCAAAGACTTGTATAGAATCTCTGAAGACACCCAAGAATACTCTGATACTAATTGAAATAAAGATTTGATAGATATCTATTGTATATAAATAGACTTCCATATATATATATATATATTACTATTCATAGTAATGGTCTAAAATGATCCAGATATATTTATATTTCTATATTGTGAAATTGGATAAATCTTTTCAAATCTATGTTAGTTATAATTTGTCTATTATTAGTTGAGTTAATTCTAATGCCTTCTTAAAAGTGTGGGATCTGATTCCTAGATTTTCTATATTTTGAATAAGTAGATTTGGCCATTTAGATCACCAAATTTTATACTCTATGAATAGATGTTGAGATTTGATTTAAATGCATGTCTCCTTCTTATTCTAGGGAAGAAGAAAGAGGTAAGAAAGTTATTGAATTTAATCAATAAAAAATTAGAAGAAACATTCTAGTGTAGTTTTGTATATCTGTATATGTTCCTTTGATAATGGAATAAAGTTTAGCATTCCTTTTTATTATTGAGTAAAGTAATTCCTATTCTAAGGAAGGAGCAAGGTTCCACTTCTCTCCAAGAATTATGATAAATTGGTACTTTTAGTTTATAGTTTATAATTATTTCTTTAATTCAAGTATAATTCACTTACTGCAAAGTATAATTTCATTTTTAACTCAAGACTAATTTCTTTTCAAATAAAATAGTGATTTATTTTCAATGCAAGAGGGATTTCCTTTCAAATAAAAATTTGAATTCCATTTAATGCAAGTGTATTTACATTACATACAAGAGGTATTTCAATCTAATGAAAGAGTGTGTCTTTCAATTTCATAAAAAATAAAGTTTTTTAATTCATCTCATATTAAAAATTTGTTAAAATCCATTTAAGTTATAATAGACAACATTCCTAGATTCTAAAATATCACACTATCCTACCCAATCGGTCAAGTCAAGTGAGAACATCATATTTCTTATGTCATATGTTTAAGTTCTAGTTGTTGATGGTGTGAATGCAATAGGAGATCTTCAATTAGTAAACCTTTTATATTTAATTTTATATAAAATAGAGTTAGAGTCTTATTTGCTATTATTAGGATTTATAAATCACATCAAAATTAAACCCCCAAACATCAAACTGTAAAACTCCAATATTTAATGATCTCATTGTATATAGACTTTAGACATTGGCCCTTATAGAAAATAACACCAATCCATTGATTGGTTATATTTGATATACAATTATAGACAATAATTTTTAGTGCCATTACTGGGGACATTCATTAATAAGTGTTAGTGATATTCTAGGTTAGATTTATTCATGGAAATTCAAAAACATTCATAAAACTCAAAAACACAAAAATAATCTAGGAATCTTTAAATTTATGAACTGACCAAGAGATTCTCAAGTATGGTTTATTTCAAAGGGATCCTAAATAAATTAAGAAGAAGAGCGGATGCATTCCTTGATGGATAGATTAGGAATTGAAAGACAAGCAATTGAAATCTATATACAAATTTTTTTTATTCCTCTCTTGAACAAGGTTCATCCTCACAAACAAATCCTACAAAAAAAAACTTATTTAGAATATCTTCTCCTATAGGGATAAATGATGATGAAAATCCTCTTTCTAGAACAATTGGATTTGATCCATAATATCTAAAAGAATAAGATCTACTCACCAATGAAGATTCTCCTCCTGATGTTGACCATAAGTTAAGCACCCAATAAGAGAATTTAGATTAGATTTATAACCAAAGTTGGGAAGAAAACATAGGAAATGAACATGCACATATGGAAAGCCCTGATCAATAGCCCCAATAGTATAGAATGTTTTCCTATCGAATTAACTTGGGTCTTAATGATAGAACTTCCATTAAAAACATTTCACCATCAACTTTACCTACTTTTAGAGGTAAATCCTCAGAGGATCTAGATCAGTTCCTCTTTGAATTTTAGGTTCTCTACCAAACATATGATTATGCCATAGACAATCAAAAGTTGAAATTATTCACATTTATACTTAAGGATGCAGCCATGAGATGGTTAATGGGCATGGAGGGTAATTCCATAACCACCTAGGATAAAATGAAAACTACATTTCTTAAAAAAATTCAGGATTATTTTGGAGTCAGAGAATGGAAGGAAGACTTCTTCAAGATCATAAAAAAAATGAATATGAAACCTTAAAACATTACCTTGATAGGTTTATATTTACCCATAAACAAAGTGGATACCAACTCACTAAGGAGATCATAAAAAAAGTCTTTCTTAAAGGGTTATATTATGATGCACATGATGTTTTGAGCCTAATGGGAAAGGGTGGCATTGGCAAGTTAACCTTTCATCAAATTTCAGCATTGTGTACTAACTACTCCAGGATAAGACCTATCATAAGGAAATCAAGGTTAGGAAAATAACCCAAATTTGGAAAATTAATGGAAGAATTTTCTAATTTCAAGATAGACATTTTAGTACAGTTGACATCCACATTAGATTGCATCAAAGCAAAAACCAATGCTACCAACACTAAATAGTTATTAATCAATTGTCCTAGATGCAAACTCAAACATGAGGTAAAAGATTGCCCTTTAAAAAAATAGAGGTATGCAGTATTTTTGACCTAGACCATGACACCAAGAATTAAAAACACTTTCCTACTATAAGAAAAAAAGTGAAACAAGAAGAACTTATAGTTGAGGAATTAAACATTATCCCAAGATAAGGAAACCAATAATCCCATCATCAAAATCAATTTGGTCCAAGATTTTCTCCCAATCCATGGATGACACCATGGGCTGGATAAGTCAAACCACCAATTTTGGGACCACCACAACCATAATAATGGGGTACGCAAGAATAGATGCCATAAATGTGGGTAATTTATAAAAATTAACACTGGGAACAATAACAAAACTAACAACCACATTGATTAAATTAGTCACAACCTCAAGGTCAAATCAATAATATCAACCATAAAGAAGATTATTTCTATAGCAAGGCTTGATGCCTTCATAACCTCATCTGCCACTAATTGATCATAAAGTTCCCCCTTTTGGTTTTGATGATTTTTTTTTTAATGTGTGTAGATAGATATAGGGTTTAGAGATTGAAATTAACCTAAAATGAACTCTATTAACTTCTAGCCTCCAAAATTTTATACACATGCTCACACTGAGGTGGTGAACAAAACCCATAAAGCTCAGATCTCCAAGATAATAGTGATAGAGGTGGACTATAATGTTAGTTCCACTCCTATCCACTTTTGACACTCTTATCTAATCACATAATGAAGGCCAGATCTAGATTTTAGATAGTGTCCTAATCTTGCATCTCAATTTCCAATTCTTGAATCATTCACTTTATACCATTTTTAGATAAGTTTATATATCTTCTTCATGTAAATTACTTGATAAAAATCTATACTTTACCATATTAAACTAGATTTTTACCCTTATTCCACACCCTTTATTATTTAGGAACAAAACAATAGTTTCCAAAAAATAATAAAAAATTTGGTGAACCTAACTTACTTTGAACAAATATAAAAACCCTAGGTACTCTTAGGGTTTTTCCTTCATATTTTTTGTGCAAAAATTTAATTTCAAATCTCTAATTTTTGTATTAATTTTTATGCATTTATTATATTGAAAATTATTTTTAGAATTTAAATTATTACATAATTTTAAAAAATTCTAAAACCCTAGCTCAAAAACATAGATTTTTGAACTAGGTCCTCAAACCCCAAGCCTTCCTTGTAAATTTTAGAAAAATATTTTGGATTTTTTGAAAATTGTTTACTCTATTAAAAATAATTTCAAATTTTTAATACTATTAGTTTTCTTGTGAAAAAAATTAATTTCAATTCTCTGATTTTTGTATTAATTTTATGCATTTATTCCATTCAAAATTATATTTAGAATTTAAATTATTGTATAATTTTAAAAAAATTCTAAAACTCTAGCTCCACACCCTAGATTTCCAAACTAGGTCCTCAAACCCCAAGTTTTTTCCCCTTACAATTTTTTGAAAAATAGTTTGAAATTTTTGTAAATTGTTTAAATTACCAAAAATATTTTCAAAATATCTATGTTCATAGTTATTTTTGCATTTATTTTCTTGATTTTACTTTTCAATATTATCTTTGGTGAAAGAAATAAAATGGCCACTAAGGCACTTCTTCCCTCTCATCCCATAGATTAATTCTTAAAATTTTCTCATAATTATGACAATAAATGGATAAATTTTTAAAATTTCACATTAGCTAAAAATGTCAAAAATTATTCTATTTACAATGAAGATAATTACTATTGTTGAGATGAGGAATATGATGATATATGTGGTAGTGATAGTGAAGTACAACTAGATGCATCTTCTTCTGTCAAACCTATCTCTTTTATTCCTTCTTCTAAAGAAAATAATTTTGATAAATGGGAATGATATTTCTCACCTCATTATCCTTTACAAAGTACCCCAAATGAAAATTAGTCATGCACTTCCAATTAAACCTCTAATTGGTGATAATTTGCATCTATGTGAACTCTCTCTCTCTCTCTCTCTCTCTCTCTCTCTCTCTCTCTCTCTCTCTCTCTCTCTCTCTCTCTCTCTCTCTCTCTCTCTCTCATAAACACAATAGAATCAAATTTCTAATGCATATTTAAAATGATACATCTCATGTTCCTAACTCTACTTGGTCAAAATAATGTCTAAATGATAACTCTCTTTCTTTTTATTCTCATGAAAATAATGCATGTACTCCATCCATGGATAGTATAGATGCACATAATATTCTAATTTCCAATGATAATTTATTGCACATTCAAAAGGAATTAAATTCTTCTCTTACACCTCTACCTAGCAATGATGGAAGTGATAATGATTATGATAGTGAACCTACTAATGAATATGCAAATGAGAGCGATTATGAACAATATTACAATGATGACAATGCATGGAACAATGATGATTATTATACACATAGTGAAGAAGAATATGTATCTCATGTTTCTAACTCTTCTCTCACTCCTCTCAAACATAATGCACTTCCAAATGTTTTTTCTACTTCTATGCATGATTATATTTTAAATAAACACATTTTCATGATAATATCACATCTTCTACTAAATTATAATGTAATACACTAAAACATTAATATACTAATGAATATCCAAGGCCACCCCTAACTATGGTAGAACCTAGTTCTCACTCTTCACCTAAATATAATGGTAGAACCTAGTAAGGTCCAAGTTACCATTACTCCCAAGATTCAAGTGAGCACACCCCCTCTTTATGATCCAATTTTTAAATGTAGCATTCCCATGGATAAAATTAAAAATAAAATTCAATAATTAAAAGAACCACTTCAAGATGCTAATGTACCATCCCAAGAGATTATCTCTTTGATGCATGTAATTGGTGAATTACAACACCAAGTACATCTCCTTACCTTAGAAAACAAGGCTTATAAGTTTTAGATGGATGCTAATGATCTACATGGTAACCCAATTTTGAAGACATTCATAAAAGCTTCATTGCCTAAGAATTTATAGATACCATAATTACCTCACTTTGAAGGAATTGGAGATCCATTCATACACCTTGAGGCCTTTTGAAAGGCTTTTCCATCTCATGTGAGTCCTTTGATTCTACTCAAGTTATTCCAGTAGACATTAATGGGGAAGTAAATAATTGGTTCTTTCATCTACTCCCTATTGGATCCTTTCACACATATGATGGCTTAGAGGAGGCATTTATTAGACATTACATAGCAAACATAGGCCCTCATGTCACATATGAGAAACTTGCAACTTTATATCATAATACTTTAGATCCAATTAGTGATTATATCTTACGATTAAAGAATCACATGTTAAGATTGATATATAAACCAATAGGTATAGATATTCAACATATATTTATTAAGGGGATTCACTAACCTCTCCTTGAGCATCTACTATATCAGATAGATTCCTCTTTTAGGCACTTATGTTATAAAGTTCTAGCTTTGGAAAAGAAATTGGGATTGATTGAGGCCTATCCAATTGATTAGATTACTCTAGATTTCATAGAAGTATCTACATCTACAGCTCCTAACACACAACATCCACCATGTCTTGAACAAGATAGGAGACCACAAATAAAAAAACAAATAGTTAAGAATAGAGAACCAGTCTCTAGAGTATAACCTATAATATGCACTATAGAGAACAACATCAAGGCACCATTACAATTTGAATCAGAGAAGGATAGCCCATCTATCATATTATCATCACTACTAGATAGTAAGTTAATCACATTGCCTTCTACTCATCAACAAGATCCACATCTCTTACATAGATAGCCACATCAACCCTTTTGTAACTATCATCATATCCATAAACAAAAAGATAATGATTTTTATGGACTCAGGGATTGCATTACTAGATGTGTTGATAATGACATCATATCATTTACATAGGGGCACCAAGATCTCCTTCACCATGGAACCATAGACCTCATTCATCCACAACTGAATCATCTTAGGACATTCCTTCATAAGAATCATCGATCACTCATCATGAGAGTAATGCAGGTACTAGGATAGAGCCTCACATGAGATCTCCTATTCTACTTATTTATAAGGTTTAAAAACTAGTACGATGAGAATAAATTACATATAGTACTATAGTCCATGGAGTACATAATGTAGTTCCTTATACATATCTAGTAGAGTCACATGCATTATAGTAGATTAATACTCATGAGAAATATTCACTATGACCAAATTTTATGGGTCATATCTCACGTAGAAATATGTTACAGTTAAGATTAAATTAACCCATATCATAGAGTACTTCTCATGAGAACTATTCAATATGGATAGATTTTTTGGGTCCTATCTCACATAACAATGCACTATAGTTAAGATTAAATGAGACCCCATCATAGGTTTTAGCTCCAACTCATTCTATGGCTTAGTCATACACATCACATTAGGGCCATAGGGTATATGATTATAAATAGATGAGCCTTCTTCATAGCACATAGTTCTCATTACATGTCTAATCAATTTATATTTTATAGAGTTTCCACACATAGCTACAATTAGTACATAATAGATAGTATCAAATATAGATCATATTCCTACATAGCATGAGTAGTATGGGCACTTGTTTAGTTGGCATTAGGGTTCAGATAGTGATACAACATAGAGTGATATGATGTACATTCATATCAACATTAGTTCATAGCTTCACTTCATAGGGAAATGATGGCACCAATGGTCTAGCTAGCCTTTGCATTATTGATCCACTCTCAGGGAAGTAATATACACAATGTGCTATCTTACATCCCCACATACTAACAACTAAAATTCCTAGTTCCCAAATATACCCATAGCCAAAACTAGCTTATCAAAAATTGAGATCTTACCAAATCTTATTTTACCAACATTAAACCAACTCAACCCATCTAAAAATTTTACCAACCTCAAACCAACTCAATTTATCCCAATAATTTCCCAATTACAAAACCAATAATTTTTTTTGCTCACATATAATTATAAACCAAATAGTTTTTTTTTTAATTACATACAAATTGAAATACAAACTTAGCATCATACTTATCAAAATAATCAAATCACATATCCCAATTACCATTTTACCAAAAACAAACAACTTTCAAATTTAATATCAAATCAGCTACTCCTAAATCAATAAATTACAATAAATATACCAATCCATTACAAAATCCACAACACAATAAACATGAATGATAACAATGATACCTTTTACATCACACAATCCTTTCTCTCTTACTACATCATCCACCTACTATAAGACACACATTGTTGTACCTATTTTATATCCAGACATACAAATTGTTCCTAACTAATCAAAAGCTCATTCAAATTTCAAACAACTTAGATTAATCAATCAACCAACTTCTCAATCAATTCAAACTATGCCAACCTTGATTCTATCATTATGACACTAATCATCACTTTTGGCTCAAACTCCCTGATCATGAGACCTCACCCCTATCCCCAAAAGAGGGGCATCATTCCTACTATTCCTATTCTTACACTTACCTAGCATAATCCATCCACTCTCATAACTGGATACACTATGGTTCTTACACCTCCAGTAGTTAGATCATCAAGTTCAACTTAGATTGATCAAAATATATAGTGATTCAGACTACATGGGTCACTCAACATGGTTCTCACACCTCTAGTATTTAGATTATCAGATTTATCTCAAAATGGTTAAAATAAATAATGATTCAGATTACATGGGTCACTTGACATTACTTAGGACATTCAAGGGGATATACCTTCAAGTTTATAGATACATAGACTATTCAAATATAGTGGTTTAGATCAAATGGATCCAATGTGATTTTAGTTTACAGATATACAAACTAGTCAAATACAGTGGTTTAGATTATATGGATTCATGATATAGTTTAGACTTAGATACTAGATTAGGGGCATGTACATTACTACACATCTCACACATATAACTTCATACAACATGACATATTTATAGGACCAGATAACAAATTAGAGGCATAGTATAGAGCATAATGTGTGATCTCTAGTTTTACACATGGGGCATGGCATGATATGTCATTTCACATGTGGTTATATAGATTTTTTGACTATTCATACACATCATCCACATACTAAATTTGGGAGCATGGAGTAAATTTTTATGTTATTTATCATCTAGGATTATACAAATTATAATGGTAAGGTATGCCATTCTCTTCTTTCACATTTATGAAATTTTTAGATTACACCCATCTATACCCAAGTTATCACTAGGTTGGACCATATGATTGTCTTTAGTAGTTGGTCCATAATATTACCCAAACCTAGACCATATGAGTTTATGTGGGATAAAGGGTAGATATTGGTTTTAGGCCTCTAAGGACTTCTAAGTTTCATCTTAGCTTATTCAAAGTAGGGGCATAATATATTTTTCTCTTCATAGCATATAGATTCTATACACACATTTTAGATTACATGAGTTTATAAGGGATAGAGGATAGACATTGGTTTTGTGCCTCTAAGCATTTCTCATTCCAGTTAGATTCAGCACATGGGGCAAACATTACCCTCCTACATGATTACATGGATTCCATATTTGGATTCAGTATAGGGTCATCCATTTTATGGATTCCTTCTTTCTCCAAGCATTATTTGGCTCTCCATCCACTTCCCTGATCAGGAAGTGAGTTGGACCCTTTTTCAACACACTTATCTCCATGTAAGTATGTTTAGGTATGCATTTTCTTTTCTTTATTTTACTCTAGTACTTCATTTCATTGCATCAATAGAATAAAAGGGGGGAAAATGTATACATCATTAATTAGTAAATCAACCACACATACCATGTCTTTTCACAGTCCTTTCATAGGAGACTTTGAATGGAGAATATGATCCTTGTTCACATTAGCCATGTCTTTGTTTTACTTATCTTGGTCTTATTCTTTACTTTTATCATCTCTTTGTTATCTCAATCAGCTAACCTATACCTCTAGGAACCCTTAGACTTGGTTTGTGTTAGTCCCAACCTATTCATTTGAGTCCTGAATAATAGAATTCTATAGGACTACAACATTTTATGCTCCTATTATTTTTGGTGTAATGGTCATTTTTTCCTACTTAACAGGTATTAAACCCTTTTTATCCCCTCTTTTAATTTTTATTTAGATTTTTGATGTTGATTAATATAAATAAGGCTCCCAAATTTAAAATAAAGAATCTCATATATAAATGACTTCACAAGGCATTTTATATTTATCATTTACTACTTTGGCACATTAGACATAATAAAAATTAGTCAATAGTATAGCTCAACATTCTAATCACATATAGACTTGCATGATTAATCAAGGAATGACCTAGGTGAAAGTCATTCTTACCTCTATCATGTATTTTGATTATGCACATTCCCTAAGGGAGAAATACATTTGATCTGAGACCCTAGATTGAGGGCTAATGTAGGTAATGATCAGGATATCAAGGGTTTTAGATCATGTGATCATTCTTCCCCTAACCTAGTTTTTACTCCTTTTGCTTTTGATGTATTTTTTATTTTCATGTGTGTAGATAGATATAAGGTTTGTAGATTTAAATAGACCTAAAATGAGCTATGTTGACTTTTAGCCTCCAAAATTTTGTACACAAGCTCACACTAAGGTGAAAAAAAAACCCATAAAGATCATATCTCTAGGATAGCAACAACAAAGGTGGACTATAACACTGGTGCCACTCTTGTCCACTTTCATCACTCCTATCTAATCATAGAATGAATTCTAGATCTAGATTTCAAATAGTGTCCCACTCTTACATCTTAATTTTTAGCTCCTAAATCATCTACTTTAGCCCATTTTTAGGTAAGGTTATCTCTCTTCCTCATGTAAATTACTTTATAAAAATCTATACTTAACCCTATTAAACTATATTTGCCCCCTTATTTCAAACCCCTTATTATTTTAGGAACTAAACACTAGTTTCCCAAAAATAATAAAACAAAGCCATAACCACACCAACCACCATTCAAGATACCCCTATTATTCCATTTCTTGAGAGTATTAAGGAAGAGAAACTTAGGGAAGATTCTAAATTGATGCATGGATTAAAATAAATGAAGATAGAAATTCCACTATTAAGAGCCATTAAGGATATTCCTGAGTTAAACCAAATCATTAAAGGATTGTGTATCAAAACACTAGGAAGAAAGAATCAGTATCCCATCTTCTAACTCAATGGTGTGATGAGCAAGACTAGGATCAAATCCTTTGAGATCACTGTACTACCATGCAAAGACATCTATAAAAATTGAACATAACTCAATGAAAGTTTCTTTTTCTGAAGGAGTGTAAACTTTGCCCATTTTCAAGTTCTTAACAGTTTTAATTTCCACATTTGTATAGGGTTACTCCTTTGTTGATAATCAAAACTTTTCTTTTCTCAACTCATCATCTCTGCTAAATATATTTACAAGTGTGACCAACCCTTTGGGTAACTTATTTGTCTTCAATTTCACAATCTGGTCACCATATTATTGTAAGAGTTTGTCTTGGTTCCTTGAGGAAAATTCAACTTCTTTTTGAAATAACCTAGAAACATAATTTACATATTTAAACAATTTCCAATTGTCATGGTTGTTTGGAATATAAGGTCTTACAACCACCTTGATGTGTGACTGAACCATTTCATTCTTTACATCATCTGGGATACTAAATTATGTCCTAATGGTAGCCAATTTATCTCCATGTTTGTTATCATTTCTTGATATGGCAAAAATATTTAAAGCTTAAAAGTCTTCAAGTAAGTCCCATACTATATGATTATAAGACTTAAGAAATGGATTCTTTCATATATTTAGACCTATTACTTAGTGTACTACCATTTCACTATCACCAAAGACTTTTAAGGTATTAAAATTTATCTTTCTTGCCCATTGTAAACCATGAACTAGTGCTCAATATTTAGTAACATTGTTTGAATAACCAAACAAAAAATTGAGAGAAGAGAAATACCTTTGATTAGATATAGAAATCAGCATCATTCCATCCCTAGTGCCATGTTTTTTCTTTGATCCATCAAAGTATAGTTTCCACATGCCATCACTAGACTCATCATCCTTCATCAAGGATGAAATTGGTGTATATTTTTCATGAAGGCAATAAACACCAAGTCCTTCTTCTTCAATTAACTTATAAGGATAATGTTCATGTAAATAAGAATCCCATTCATCAAGGAATATATTTTCAACTCCATTTAGAGGTGAGATAGTCTCTAATTTATTAGTTTCTAACACCTTATCTGAGATAGTATAATTAATGTTCACCATATTTGGAATTTATGGCTCCAAATGGAAATGTGAAATAGGTTAAAAATTTATTATTACCTTAGCACCATACCTAGTCCTCAACATCAAATATGTCCATTCAACTAATAAGTATCCTCCGATCTTTGAGGTAAAGTCCCTTGAAAGACACAAGATAAAATAGGGAGGCAAGTCCACTATAGCTATATTTTATTGAATGGTAACATTGGGACAAGCATGTAGTTTCAAATTTAGATCTTTGATGATGCATACTATTTTTATTGGTGACCCATCTAGTTTCAATACTCTTTTATTATTTGGTTCATAGATAAGACCAAACTTCTCTACAATTTGTTTAGGCATGATAGTGTTACTGGTTCCACTATCTACCATACAATTATGAACTAAACAGTCACCAATTATCAAAGAGAGGTAAAAAGGAGGAGTCTTATTTATTTTACATTATTTTTGTCTAATTTTGTCATTTTATGACCTATTGATCTTGTTGATTGGTTGGTTGGTCTGAATTAGCTAAAATAGCACCTTGTTTCTCAATTAGTTCTTGAGACACATTGAGAGATGAAAGATCTTGGATGAGCACGTCCTTTTACTCTAGAATATCAAGGTAATCCCACATGTTAATGATAAATTTAGATTTATTCATCTAATTTATTATATTGAACAATATTCCACTAACTTTTGGAGACACTTTGTGAACTATTTGTTGTTATCTAATCAGAGGTACTTGGAAAATCTTCCCAGATTCTACATTATAATTATTATATGCTATAGGGGTAGTAGGTTGATATTTGATATTATTAGTAATAATATTAAGAGTACTATAAGTATTTCTCACATATTAATCTTCCTCAACAATTGTTCTTATAACTCTAGTCAGAGTTGCAACTTGACCACTTGTGTTTCTAGTCTCACCAATCTAATTGAATGCAACATGATCATCTATTTGAAAATTCACATTAATGGCATCAATATACATTTTAACTTGTTAAGACTCTCCTTGGGGTATCAAATTTGTCTCTTGATACTGACCTAATTGAAGAGAAAACTATTCTTATGTCATTTGTGGCATAGTAATATCTTGTGATACCAAGGCTTGATTTTGCATATCATTGGGATTAAAAGGCTACCAACATGGATCTTACATCATTTTGTTTTGAAGAGGTGAGGGAATAATGAATTTTAAAATGGAGGGTACATTAGGTTCAAGGGTTGCATATGGATTATCATGGGTTATGGTTCCTTGAGATTGATAAGGTAGTCTATTTTCTCTAAAATATTGATAAAGAAGCCTTTGATTATTGGAAGGTTGATAGGTGTTTTGGTTTTATTATTGATAAGGCCTACCCCATTACTATTTTCTCTTGAGTTTAACTATCTCATTTCCAAAATCTTTTAATATACTTTTTAAATCTCTAATCCCACTAGCCTGATTAGAAGTGTTACAACTCATGCTTTAGGATATGGAATAGGATATATAGATGGGATTTGAGGAATTGGAGGAAGTGGAATAAGTTTTATTTCTAGGAAAATATGCAATATAAAATTTTACCATCTTGTATCAAGTTATTATCTACTCTTATTACAAGCTCATAGGAATTTTGAAAAGCATTACAACCCATGGACTGTATCATCACACTAATATCAGAATTAAGGACTTTTATAAAGTACAAGAATGCATATTCTTAGGATGGTCTGACCAATGTAGGTATCCTAGTCCATGTCTTTTATAATATGAGGTTGAAATCAAACATAAATTCATTGGGGTACTTTTTAATGGTAGTCAGTTATTCAGGTAAGGATAGATGATCATATTTGTCTTCAAATGTCTTGACTAAGGCTGCACCTAACTCATCCCAAGTAGAAATGGAGGTAAAAGGAATATTCTTATACCATTTTAATTTTTTTCCCTTAAAGGAAACAACAATTAATTTGATAGCCACGTTATCTTAAACAACATTGTGCATAAAATAAAGGTTGGTGACATCTTGGATGTGCTCAATAGCACTTGTTTTATCTGATCCTCTTAAGGAAAAAGGAATAATCTTAAGTGAAGAGATAGGAATGTCATCATATTGGGATAAATTTAGGGGAATGCCATTATTAAATTGACCAAAAACCTAATTCTTGATAACCATTTGGCTAATGGGGACAATAGCATAGACTAATACAATAGGATGACCAGGAGATGAATATTTCCTCTGAGGATAAGGAATTTTCTTATTGAATCCTGATTTTTTATAAAAATTTGAAGGGAATTAAATATCTTCAAAAGGATTACATTTACCTATTGATCTTATAGTAATATTTGGCATGAAAACACTATCTAGATGATGCTACTACAACTTTAATAATATTCATCTTTTGATGATGGTAGATGTCTCCTCCTTATATAATTTCTTCCTCTTAATATTTAAACTTCAACCATGCCAAGGAAAATTTTTTCATACCAGGTGTGCCAAAACTATTGGTGTCCTAGATTTCACCCTAGCTAAGTAAGGAGATTGTTTAAGTCCTCTTACCAAAATCTATTCCAACATGGGAATGACCCTAGGTTGTGGGTTACCTAAACTTGTGTCAAACCTCTAGAGAAGGCTGGGTTCCTTCTAGATATATCACCTAAACTAATAATTTCTTAGAAAATGGGAGAGAGAGTAACAATAATATATGAAAGCATATAAAATGAGGTGATACATTAGTAACTAGAACACTTATACTTTACATAAGACACACTATAAGACAAATTAAAAACCAAAAATCAGTCCCACATAAGTATTTCATAATAATGAATTGAACAACTATCAAACTAGCATGAGAGGGTAGATATCCACTTCCAAGTTAATCAATAAGCTATATATTTCACTTGAAATTACATTTAAAGACTAAAAACCACTTAATGAAGGTGAGGAAACTTAGACATAGGCAAGGAAATCATATATTCACTTAACCATAATTCATGAATTCATACTTCAGTTTAGTTTTCAAAAATGATGGAATTTAGTCTTTATTACATCAAAAGGTGTTACAGTATAAATTTTGGCATAGCCTAAGCAAGCCAAAGCATAAGAGTCTATTTATCTAAAAAATCTTAAAGATTTCTCATATAAAAACTTCCAGAGATAGCTATAATATGGAATAAGATAGAACACATATAAAAAAGGGGTAGAAGAGAGGGGAAGTTATGATGGATTAGCACCAATTTGAGGCTATTAAGTCATGATCTTATCAAGAAGGAATCAATCTTGTAAAAAATATATAATAAAATTGAATTTCCATTATCCTTATCTATCTGCTAGGTTTCCTCCTTAAAACTCCATGCAACCTTCTACTTGATTTGCTGATGAGGACAATCTTCTCATATCTCAAAATTGACAGCTTCATGCCACATCTAATTTAGATGGCCATAAGTACCTATTTATAAAAAATGTGACCATATCAAAAAATGAGACACTTCCCTATAATCACATTTATGTTTGTATTTGCTTCAACTTGAACATAGTTCTACCATCGATCAAAAACCAACCCAAACTATCAGTTTTCACATAGTCACAATATCCATGAAAGTTTGATAGATATTTAGTCTTACTTTATCTCTATATTAGGCCCCAAAATACCTATTTTGCCTCTAAACCATAAGAGATTCAAGAATCTAATACATATGAGTATATTCAATCTAGAAGAGCAATGAATGAATCAATGGAATAATCTTGTACCAAGGTCGATAGGTTTTAAATTATCAGGTAGAGATGTTAGCTAAACTTTAATGGTGATATATCTTTATCCTTGGCCATCTTGCCTATATTATTAAATCTTATATTGACCAAGATCAAATGGTGACATGGATTTTTGAAACCTTCATTTTCTTAGCTCAAAAATTAGTTCATCGACCTCCATCAGAAGCTTTTGGATTTTTCATTTATTTATTGGTTTTCGATTGTCAACTTAAACCTGTCAATTTGTGCCAAACTATCTTCTCCTTATTGATCCCTAGGATACGTAGACTCTTTTATTTTAACTTGCACCAGTAGATCTATATGTATGAATGAATACAAAACTTTGATCTAGATCCTCTGACTCTTTGAATTTAACTTCCCCATAATCACATTTATGTATGTATTTTCTCTAACTTGAACATAGGTCCACCATAGATCAAAAACCAACTCAAACTATCAATTCTCACATAGTCAAAATATTCATGATAGTTTGATAGATATTTATTCTTGCTTGATTTTTATATTAGGCCCAAAAAGACCTACTTTTCCTCTAAACCATGTGAGGGTCAAGAATCTATTACACATGAGTATCTTTAATCTGAAAGAGTAATGACCACATCAATAGAGTAATCATGTAATAGGGTTGATAGGTTATAATTATTGACCAAAGGTCTTGTCTAAAATTTAATGGAAACAAATCTTTATACTTGAAAATCTTACCTATATGACTACATATATTATTGACTGAGCTCTAATGATGACATGGGTCTTTGAAACATTCATTCACCTAGGTCAAAAATTGGTTCATCAACCTCCACTGGAAGCTTTTGTATTTTTCCTTTATTTATTTTTTGTTGATTGTCAGCTTATACATATCAATTTATTCCAAAATATCTTCTCCTTATTTTCCCTAGGATACACTAACTCCTTGACTTTATTTTGCACCATTAGATCTAGATATATAAATGAACACGAGCCTTTAATCTAGATCCTCTTACTCTTTAAATTTAACTCATAATATTATATCTATATGTATGAATGAATGTGATCCCTTAATCTTACTGGGACCCACCATTTGAACTCAAATATCTAATTCATGATGCCCAAATTTGATATTTGTGCACCCATATTTGACATCCATATGATCGTCATTAACATCCACACACCCATGTTAGGATTTTTTAAACCTCAATAGCTATTTATTGTGGCTTAAATTTGACATCTATGTACCCATCATTTTATGTCCATATGACTGTCACTAATATCCACACACCTATCTCCATTTTGAACCCCAACTATTATTTATTATGGCTTAATTTTGACATTTGTATGAATGTTTTATTCTACAAGCTAAACTTTGAAGACTTATATCTTGAGATAGATAACTCATAAAGACATGAAATTTAAGAAAAAATATCAAGGCATGAAGAGCATCATATCCATGCATTTATTTTGTCCTGAGAGGCTTTTTGAGTGGACTTATAAAATGCTTAAATGAGTTGACCAATCCATTTTTTGTACGATGTTTGATGATGGTCTAGTTCCTTAAGATCATCATATTTACACTTTAATCCTACTTAAAGTGTTTCAAAAGGTTTAAAATGCTATTTGATCTCCTCTTTAAGTCTATATGATCCTTCCAACATTAGGTCACTCTTCAATTAGGACTTTGCTTAATTTTTCATTCTAAACTAGGCATGTAGGCTAAATTTGGTTAATAGGTATAATATTAGTCATAATCAACTTCAATGGCATAAAAATCCTTTGTATTTTGTTGACTATTATTTATAGAAAAATATTTTTTATTATTGGAGGTAGAAGCTCTAAAAACCTATCATTTTTAAGAAGCAACAGTCTACTCTTGATGATGAAGGTTGATCATAACTTCATGATTAAATGAATCACCAATCATATAGGATACAACAAATTTAGTGAGCCCTCTAAAATATTCATGGAAGTGACCATTTTTATCATGGAACCAAAAAAATTTATTAGCGTCATACCATTTGGGAGGAGTGTTAGAATAGGTTAAAGGTTTAGAGGGCAGTAAATATTATTTCATTTTCTACACCAAAAGTGGTGTGTGAGAATATAAAAGAATGTCAACTTTGAGAACTCCTAGTTTGGTTTACATAGTATTACTATTAATATCATTAGTGGATGTTTGAAAATATCCTTTAATAATTTTAGGTTTAGGTTCAAATTTCTTCATGAAAAAGTCTTGACATTTATCTTGGTCAAGAGCTTCGTTAAGTGTTTGGGGATCAAAATTTCAAACCTTATATTGATGAGAAGGAGTTAAGGTAGTTATAAAGAGTTTAAACAAGTTATCATCAATCATGTTATGGTTATCTTTATGGGCTAATGATTTCCATCATTTCATAAAGTCATGAGTTGATTCAATGTGAGATTGCTTAGCATTGATGAATTGGCTAAGACAATTTTTTGGAAGATCATTATGTTAAAACTCTTTAACTAAAGGATTGACCAAATCTTCTAGTTACCAAATATAGTGTTGTGAATGTTGGTTATACCATTATAATACATTGTCAGTGAAAGTTTTAACTAAGAGTTTAGTTGTGTTGAAGGTATTAGTTTGGATACACTCATTGTAAAGATTACCAAAGGCTTTGAGAAATGAATTAGGGTCTTTAGTCCCATCGTATGTGATAGTGGGAGATATGTTACCAATGTCAATGGATACAATGAAGGGAGATAAAGGATCATTTTGAATAGTTTGGAGCATCGTGTTATTAATTATGGGTTGAGGAATAACTTTCTTTAGGCATCTCAAAGAGGTGGAAGAATATAATTAGGATTAACTTGAGTATGGATAGCTACAAGTTGATTAACCATATTAATCAAAAGATTTTGGAGTTGCATCATTTGAGATGTGTTCGAGGTTTGCATTATGTTCATTTTTAGGATAACTTGTACAAGAAGTTGAGATGTATCAATAGGTGGGTTGGTGTTGGTATGAGCACTCCTTGAATTTATACTAGGGAAGGGTTATTAAAATATGGATTATTAGTAGGATTATTGATTATACTTGCGTCAATTGATCTCACATTAGTTTGAAGGTTTTGAAGATGATAAGTGTCTTGATAGGTATAGAAAGGGTCAGACCCATCAACTTCATATTGAGGTGTGATTTTCACCATGTGACAAGTCATGGATAAATGATGGGAAGAGGTGCCCTAGGAGTGATGGTGCTCTTGGGAGGAAAAAAGAGGGAGGAATGAATATACCATATGCTATCTAAATGGATTCAAGCTATCCATGAAGATGTTTATAAGAGACTCCATGATAAATTAAGAAAAATGAATAAAATTCTAATAAGGAGAACAAGATAACTGATTTGGATAAATAAAGAAGATATAAAAAGTACAAAATTGATTAGGTTGACCTAGTATAAAAAATAGGGTTTCAAAATTTGGAAAATAAGAATATAGAGTCGATTAGTTCAACCTAATTTTGTAACCTAGATAATAAATAGTTAGAAAAAAGGTATAAATTTGATATGGTTGACCTAATTTTATATCTGGTAAGGAATAAAAGAGTACTATGTTGATAGGGTCAACTTAGTACTATAGGTAGGGAAAATAGACAGTCTATAAGAGATTGTGTTGAGAAAAATGGCTATGTACTAAAATAGGAAAAAATTTACAATAAATTTAGAAATAAATAAATGAAATGAAACACACAATTAATTGGGTTAGTGAGGTTAATCTAATTGAGGCACACACCACAAAACCTTGCACTAACATTGGTTAATGTAGATTTCTTCAATACAACACACAGTTAAGGAAAGAGCAAGTGATCGACTTTGAAAGTAAAATCTAAGTGGTCATCCTAAATTTTGTTAGATTATTAGAATATGATTTTAAATGTGATAGGAATTTGTCTATAAGTAAAGAACTAGAAATCAATCTAGGGATGGTTTCAAGATGTTTAGGTTGAAAGGGATCTATATTGGCAATGGTATTGGCTTGGTATTGGGACCTACCCCCTCACTTCACACATCATAGTGATAAGGGTATTGAGTGATTTACCAATATATGTAACTAAATGATATATTGAAAAACCACCTAATTAGACTATGTGATCTATTCTATCAACAATAAGAAATGAAAGTGTGAGCACATAGTTATACTTAGCCATAAAACCAAGTCAACTTCCCCCTTGGTAATGAAATCCAAGTAGGTAGGCCTTAGGTAGACAATTGTTAAAATATATTTTATGATTTTGTGATTTGGTAGTGTGTGCATAAAATAAAAAATAGTGTAACTAAATGATATATTGAAAAACCACCTAATTATACTATGTGATATATTCTAAATATTCAAACAATAAGAAATGAAAGTGTGAGCTAATTACTAGAATATAAGTGTTAATTAGAACTTTGAAACATAGTACAATGCCATTTTAGATGATGGTATATGCAAAGATTATAGTACAATGTTGATAGTGTCATTACTATACTATGGAGACAAAGGTCTAAAAAATAACTACATCCATAACATTGACCTAGATTTATAGATAGAATATAGAATATATAACTTCATTGATAAGTTCAACCTAGTTGACTATATAGGGTAAATTTTAAATATTGTAAACTATAAAAAATAGAACTAGAATGAATAAAATAAATGATAGAGAAGGATATAAAGGAACATTTGTGGGTTGGAGGATGAAGAGTAAAATGAGATTGCTATTAAAGTACCCTAATTTATACTTACAAATTCTTCCAACTATGTCGACTAGGTTGACTTAGTTCTATAGTTCCCTATTTACTGAAAACCTATAAAATGTATTGTCAATAGGGTCAACCTATTATGTCTTTTAGAAGTCTAAAAATGTAAAAATTTGATAATTTTGACTTATTATCCTATACCTAATGAAAATCTATTAAAATATAACAAAGTTGTATTGATGTGACTATGTGTTAAACTTGTGCAGAAAATTTAGAGCTATATTGACACTATTAACCTAGTATCATTAATATGAAGAAATAAAATGATAAATAATTAAATATGTGAAAAAAAAATGGCAAAGGTTAGATTCACATCAGTTTCACTAGAATTTAGGTAATTAAAACTACATCATGTGTATAAATCAATCATAAATCAGAGAAGATAGATCATACCATACACTTTCAATTGGGGATACATTAGATAATCAGGAACATGACCAATATAGGGATTTTCTAGAACTAATTAAGGTATATCTTACCACAATACACTTATAGGGAGGGTTCCAAATCCTATAGTCAATCACAATCATGAAACAACCCTAAAGGAGTCCTATGTTTTATATTTAATAAACTAATAACAAATAAAACTAAGAAATATAATCTAGTGCTTACCAAATCTTGTGACACAATATGAGGGTTAGTAAAAAAAAAATTCATAATAGAATCTTAATTAATATGTGTATGAGCAATACCCTAATACATGGAAAGAGAATATTAATATTATTTGAAGCCAATACTTATGCTACTTCTATCTACTAAAGAGAGGAACAAAGTTAGAGAATACTTACCTAAATGACAAACCTATCAAGACTCAATCTATCTCTTGGGAAAAGAGGATTTTCAAGAGGTTTTTGTGGTTTAATAAGTATCACTAAGAAATACCAAATCATCCAAGACTTCTTCACAATATTATATTCTCCAAGTAGAAACCCTAAGCCAAGACTCCTCAAGTAGAATGGTGGAAGAAAAGATTGTAAAGAGTGTAAGAGAGTAATAACTCTTGTTCATTATCTAAATAATGACTAAATGATATATATATATATATACATATATATATATATACATATATATATATACATATATATATATACATATATATATATATATACATATATATATATATAGGTGGATTTAACCCTAATCCCTTACAAAAAATATGGCTAATAGGGTTGACCCAGTTGACCTAGTATAACTAAGGACAAAAATTCACCAGGTCATGGGCTAGGTTAGCCAAGAGCTGACCTAGACCCTAAGTGAATTTCACCCAAAATTGTATAGGGTTGAACCCATCAATGTAGTACAACCAAATATGAAAAGGGGAATAAGGTGAGGAAAATAATAATGTAAAGTTGTAAAATAAAAGAGTATACAAAAAATAATTAATATCTTAGGGAATGGTTTTTAGTAGTTAGTTAGATTGGTAATAAGTGGTAATAGGGTAAAATAATCTTGCAAAGCACCAATGGTCTACCCACCCCTTTCTTGATGTACCCCTTAGGGAATGCACTCAGATAGATTGAGTCTTGATGAGTTCCTAAAAGATGTAAAACATTAGTATTTGATAAAATTTTAAAATATTATGTGTATACATGATCCTTGCTAAAGACTAGGTAAGCCTACTATGTCCTCTAAAATGCCTCTTCATCTTCAAATAAGTTTAAAACCATTTGAAAAATGAGGCTTGGATTTTATTGGACCAATCAACCCACCATATAAATTAAAATAATATTTAGTAATGTGTATTGACTATGTTACTAAGTGGATGAAGTGCATGCACTCACCTTTGCTAGAAAAAATGGCTGTTAATTTCCTATACCATAAGATCATGTTGAGATTTGGAGCTCTTAAATCTATTGTTTTTTATCAAGGGCCCTAATTCATGTCCAAAATGATCAAGGATTTTACATATTTGTACTAATTAAATAACAATAAGTCCTCACCATATCATCCCCAAGCTAATGGGTGAGTAGAGGTTACCAACAAAGAAATAGAAAACATTCTAACCAAAATAGTGAATAGTAGTAGAAAATATTAGGAAGAAAAACTATCTAAAGTAGTTTGGGAATAAAATATAACATGTAAGACAACTATAATATTCTCTCAATATGAACTTGTGTATGTAAATAATCATTTTTACCTGTAGAATTTGAATTGTAGACATTGAAGACAATAATTGATATGGGAATTAATCTTGATGAATCACATCAAGAAATAATCATGAAACTAAATCAGTTAGATGAACTAAAAATGGATGCACTCACTCAAACTAGCATGATCCAAAAATAAATAAATTAGTAGCATGACACATCAAATAAATATAATTTCAAGATGGAGATTGGGTAGTTCTATTTGATTCTAAATTCCACAATTTCAAGGGTAAGCTTAGGATAAGATGGCTGGAACCATACCTAATTAAAAAAATTAGAAATGAATCTATCTAAATTCAACCAATTTATGGTGACCAAAGGATACTTTTGGTCAATGTTCATATGCTTAATGTGTACAAAATACCTCTTATTAAGGAGGCATTTATTGAGTAGAATCAAGACCAATTTGACATTATGGAAGAACCTAGTTCTTCCACTAAGGCTAAATGATATTTGCAGTAGACATCTAATAATGGAGGAGTGATGAAAACTAGAAAATGGTGGTTATTATACCTTCAAAAACTAAAATAAAAATAAAAATGAGAAAAAAAAATTTGAAAAGTGAAAACTAGAAAATGGCACTTTTTAGAAGAGAAAATTTTGCAATAGAATATGAATTATGTTTTATTATTTTTGGAATATTGGAGTGTTTACATTCCTAAATAATAAAAGGGATGAGAAATTTAAATAAGTAAATAAATATAATTTAATTATCCTAATTATTTGTGTAAATAGATTGTATTTTTGCCTTTTCTAAATATAGTAGGAAGTGAGAGAGATTAGAACTTATCTTATTTTGGTTGATCTGGACTAAGACAAGGTCTGATACTAGAGTAATAAGATAGAAATAGTTATAAATAAGACTTTAGACTTCATTTATTAATTAGATATGATCATAAAAAATAGGACACCATGATGTTTGCTACTATAGCCTTATTTTGTCACTATTGTTCTAAGGCTAAAAGCTTTCTAGGTTCTGTTCAGATTGCCTGTGTTACCTTCTCACTAAAATTTTAGGGTCTAGGACCTTACAGAGCTCACTGTGTGCTTATTTTAATCTTCAAAAGCCTTAAGATATCTTGGTGTTTAAACTTGAATGTAGAATTTGGAAAGAGAGAGAAGGGGTTAGTGTGTAAAGGATACATTGGATGCACTTCACACCCCATGTGTGGTCACACTACCTACATACCAATACTCCAAAGATGGATCAAGCTAATTTAGTTCTCCCATTGAAGTGCTTGATGCAATTTATTTATGATAAATAATGAAAAATTATATGTGCTTCAACTAGCTAAGGACTGGTGCAATGACTTGAGTAGGCTTTGAATAATATTGGAAGGTTGTATGTAAAGAATAGGGGGGAGCGATTGAGTGTACTTGCTTATATTCTTGTGTTTCTCTTGAAAATAAGTGCCAACCCTTCTAAATGTAATTTTAATGGCCTTTTATAGGGAAATTAATTATCATGGATTAAATGAATTTTCATGAGGTTGATAGGGAAAAAGATAAGGAACCAAAAGAATCTGACCATTAGAGGCAAAAGTAAACTTGGACAACAATGCCAAAAATAGGACACCTTGGGTTATAGCACTCATGTCCTATTTGGGCATTGTTTTCCAAGGGGATGAGACCTAGGGGGATGGATTTAGGCCTAAAAGGGATACTTGGGTCTGAAAGGGTTAAGTCCAAAATGCTTTGGATGATTGGGAATCAATGAAAGAAGTAGCCTAGAAGGGTTGTGTGAGCCAACATGAAGACCTATAGATTAGGTGTCTTAGCCATATAAATTTGTATAATTTTGAATTTTACATGACTACATCCCCCCCCCCTCACTTTTATTCTAGTGATGCAACAAAGTTAAATGCTAGGATAAAGGAAAATAAGAACCATGCCTAAACTTACCTATAAGGGTGAAGCTCATGAAACTGTGTGATGTTAGCTGTGCATAGAGAGAGCACACTATGAATTGTGAATTTGAAATTAAAACATAAAGTAGATAAGTTCTTATTAGATATGATATATCTAAAATAATAATTTATAAAAGCTAAGTAAGAGGAGAAGAAAGGAATGAATACACTTCATTGAGTTCGTGAACTAATACAAAACCTATTGTGATGCTGGAATGTGTTGGATGATGTTGAGTGTGTGTTGAATCAAGATTAAAATCATGAATGGAGTTGAGTTATCAATTCCTTATAAATTAGATCAAAAAATACAAAGGTTATCCCTTTGGCTCGATCGTCACCAACTATATGGAGTTAATGAATCATGTGTGTGTTAATCGATGTTTGGACTGTGTATCCAATCCCTTTGAATAGATGGCTCAAGAATACAAAGGTTATCTTGACCTTTGGCTCCATCATTTCCCTATGAAGTGAAGCTATTAATTAATAATATTATAGAATATATTTTGTATGAGATGGCTCATGGAGCCTATGGATGTGTTGTAAATTTGACAATGTGGAATGGATAACCTAAATAGATGTTGGAAACTAGGCCATTCTTGTCCATTTCAAAAGATGGAGGGTAGGCTTATATGAAAGCCTATATAAAACTAATGCAAAACTATTATGTGATCCAACTTAGGAACTTGGGTACTCAAAAAGATAAAATTGTATGAAATTTTAACTCAAATGTGATGCCAACAACCTATAGATGGAGTAAGGCACACAACTATTGAGAATGCCTAAAATAAAACTAAACTCAAAAATGATTGGGGGAAATGTGCTATGCACATTTCCCCCAATCACTAATTTCTATAACATGGATTCTTATTTAGAAGTTATTCCAACTATCTAAATTGAATGTAAAGCAATAACCATCATGACATGCATGATAACCCCCTGTATATAGATTCTCTAAGAAAACTCTATTAAGACTAATAAATATGACTAATCTAGAAGTGCAAAAACTATCGTTAAACTTAACTTCTTGCCTATTTATATAAACCCTAAGTGTTTTCCTACCTGGATAGGAGCACCAAAATGTGGACACCCCTATGTTTGGTGTTACTATCTATTTCTAACATTGTTGTCTAGTGTGAAAAATGACTACTAATCTGAAACTATCACTATTTTTTTTCTCTATTTTGACCTCTGGATTCTATATTGAGTGATCTAAATACTAATATTTTGACTATTAATATGTTTTATCTATGTGAAAACCCCTATTTAATGCCCCCTCTTCTGAGGGTAGGAATGATGAACCTGAAATGACTATCCTCAAAAGAAAAGAGTCTTGCAAGTGTGCTAAACTATATAGATACAAGATATAGTATTGAATATTTGATAATATATTTCAAGATATTGAAATATTTGAATTGATATATTGTTATATCAACAAGGGTATGCCTACATATATATAACAATGTAAGATCATGTGCATAATACTGAACTAGACTGGTTATACATAGTGATGAGAAAACAAGCAAACAAGCATACAAAGTAAGAAGCATACAAGGGTGGCCAAGGGGCCACGTAGACAAGGGACATGGACACTTGTCACTAAAACTAGAAGACAAGCATGGAAGGAATTCTAAAATGTAAATTTATCACAAGGGCCATAAGTATATGAAATAGTACAAATAAAGGACATTGACAGATGTCTTAAGGCACACACACAAATATAAGTAAAGGACATTCACATATGTCCCAAGGCACAAACAAAATACAAATAGGATTGAGAAAGTACGTTCAAATAAGTTATGCTAAGCAAGGAATGAAAGCAAAAGTAAAAACTAGAAGATAAAAACACATATAACTAGTCAAAGTAAATGTGAAAGTATGTAAAACATGTGTAGTATAAGACTAGGTATATGTTAAGAAATACACAAGTGCTAGGTACTAGTGAAACATTTATGTAGTAATATATGTAATCTATTAAGGAATGTGAATTAGTATGATAGTTTAGAGTGTGTAGTGTAGTAATGATATAACCTTCATGGTGTATTCATGTAAAAGATACCCCCAGTGGGTATGTATATCAATGTGTCTCTCGAATGTAGAAGTAGAAATACCCCCTCAATGGGTAGAGTGAAGCAATCAAAGAGCTAGATGTCACTACACACACTCAAATAAGATCAAGTGAAGCATGGTAATGTATAAAATTGACATACAATATCATGAAATAGTGAATGTAAGTCCTATCATGATAGTAGTAATGTAAAGCATGGATAATGCATACAATAAAAATGTTTTTTGTGTTTTTAAAAAAATTTGAATGTTTTTGTATTTTGAAGTTTTATATTTTTTTGGTATTTTTAAAAATATTTGAACTATGTACAATCAATCATGAGATAATATGTATAATAAATTCTAGAAAGAAATGATACTAAGATATGAGTCTCAGATAAGACTCCCTATCATGGTGTCTTGTATCAAATAATGAGATCGTACATGATCATGAGGCACGATGGAGTGTTTGAGATTATGCAACTAAAATCTATGTATTTTCTAATTGCTCTAAAATTTATAAAGTGTAAATTTAATGTGGGGTCTCGCTATGACTCTAAGAAGTGGATGCAATTATAGGTATCCTAGGGACCCATTTGAAAGTAAGAGAAGAAGCTCTATGAATAGGTGTTCTCTATGTAGCTATATGAGATCATAATGTAACTACTCTAGGTGTAAACTCTATAGCTATAAGTTATCTAGAATATTAAAACTATGGGGGTGTATGAACCCTCTATACTAGTGATGGATTCGATAATTATGTCTAGATCATAAGTGGAAGCTATACTAAAATTGGAGGAAAAGCTAAAACTAGTGAGAGAACTAGAGATGGTGACTAGAAGCTAGTAGATGGCTCTGAAGTTGGGAGTGGTGATAGATAAGTAATTCCACTAAATGTAATAACCTAATTATCATGAATTAATTAAATGCATCTATGAAATATAGAATAAATTGCCCTAAGTTTTTGAATCCATGGTCGACTAAGTAATATGTCAAAAACTCTTGCAGTGGGAATTATAGTGAATGGTGTGGCCACATATGTAAGACCAACTTATAGTGTAAGTAATATCTCACCCAATGAATTCTGTATATTCCCATTTAAACTATTGATAACTATGTTTTTTAGAGTGATATCCTACTCTGAATAGCCCAAATGTTGTAGTAGTGTGAAAGTGCACATGTTAAAACTAGAACTATTGTCGATGAGTATATCGTGAATAGGATAATTATAAATATGTGCTTTGATAAATAGTGAATTATAACCTATATTATCCTCCATAATATCATGATATAAAAAATATATAAAAGGCCTGGATGGAACTCTGGACTCATACACACCTATCATACCTCTCAAAGGATGTACCTTAGATGAAGTTGCTTGGTATGTAATTGGTGGAGGATGTCTATGGTATGTATGGTAAACACCTAATGTGTCTTCTTTATCCTATTTAGAATTCTATGGAAATAGATCTAAAAATATTTTCAAAGCTTTATCTTGTCTTATCTTTGCCTTTGGAGGCACAATTGAAGTGCTCAGATCAAATAGATTATCTTCTATCAAATCCTATATCTTATATTGAAAACTAATGCATCTATTTATTATGTGTCTTAGTGCCCTATTAAAATCAAAAAATTCATGATAATCATATCCCCATGGAAGAGGATTTTCTAGATCTTCTTCTTGGATAGGCAAGAGAGTGAAGATGTTACATTTCAATAACTACTATAAAACCCTAGATAGATAAATTGGTAGATTGGTAAATGCATGATGAGAAGGTACTGATAAAACCACATGTTGAGGGGTATCTAAAGATACATTAACTATTGGTTGATTATGATTCTTGTTGTCACTAATTTTGACCTTGTATGGGACTTTATATTAATATTTTTGGTTGTGTCTGAGATACTTGAATACTTGAGTTTACCCATTGAAATTAGTATTCAATGAAGGAAGAGAATTTTTTGAATATAGTATATTCATGTAATTATAGTATAATTATTTATTTGAAGATGTCATATAGCTCTTGATCAGCCATGAGGCTAGTTAACTTAGCTAGAATAGTCTTATATCTAAGAACATAATCTATGAGAGGCTCATTTAAACTTTATTTCTACTATGCAATCTATGCATATGAAACCTTATCACCAATTTTGATACTAAAATGTGCTAGGAACATGTATACTAAATGATTGAATGTTGTGATTGAATGATTTGATAGACTATGAAACCATTGTAAGGCATAATCCTTTAGGCTCCATAGAAAAAGTTTGGTAAGTATATAGTCATTGGGTACATAATCCAAACATGTTTCATGAAAACCTCTCAAATGTGTCTCTAGATCAACCTTGACATCGTAAAGAGTAATATTGGGTTGAACAAATCCTTGTGGTGAGGATGTAGAAGCAATATGATGTGCCAATGGTGTATGCAGAAAAGCAAAAGAATCCAAAGATTGTGTAGGTCTAGTGGTACCTTGCTCAGGATGTTACACATTGGATTGAAGAGATTGGATCTCTTGCACAAGGGCTACCACATTAGGAGATAGGGATGTACTAGCTATAGTTATTGGCATAGAATAAGGTTGGGCTACTATAGGGGGTGATTGAGACATAGTTTCCCTCATAGTGTCATTTTCAACTGGCCACTTTAAATGACTAGAAGAAACAACTTTCTTAGACTTTTTTTATTTATATGATAGATTATAAAATTAGTGTATGATCTTTAAGTTGTTCCTTAATTCTTTCTCTAAAATTTTGTAAAACCAAATCCTTGTTGAGGAGTACTTAATTATCAACAATAGGTGGTAGTGGATCAGTAGTTACATCTGGTGGAGTAGAAGCATTGGTGTGTACATCATCATTGGTATTCTCATACTGCTCATGATCAGAGTTATCCTCATAGAAATTTGTATAATCTAGATGTGTAGAATCTAAGACAAAAATCTTATTTTGTTGTTTATCTATGGTATATGGTCGAGTTGAAGGAATATAAGTGAATTTAGGAGGATTTCCACTAATTCTTTCACTTCATCTTGAGGGAAAATATGTAAGGAACTTAGGTGGAATAATTAAAACAACTTGGATAAAATCAAAAAACATTAAGTTGATATAATCTAAACAAGGAACTAGAATATTCATAGAAAGGATACAAAGCTTCAAAACATGTAAAGTGATATCGTAAGAACCAAAAAGGTGATAATATATGAAAATAAATATTTTTTAGAAGTACTTATGCAAAATACTATGAAATTTTTAATTTGAAATTGATTTTTTGAATTATATTTTCAACTAAAAATGAAAAAAATGATTGGAAAAAACTTGGAAAAAATATTTGTGAACTAGTTGATGTAACTAGGGTTTGAGAAGATTTTTTTTCAAAAATATTATAATAATTTTAATAATTTTCTATGAATTTATAAAATTTAGGTTTAAAATTTTAGGAAATATATATGAATATTTCTAAAATCAGCAATATATTTTTCCTAGTGGTTTGAAAGTGTTTGCATGCAAATAGGACCTAGTATGTGCAAACTAGGGTTTGAGTGAATTTATTGCAAATATTTAAATTAATTTTTAGTTTTATTATTTTTAAATTCAATAAAAATTAGATAAATATTTCAAAAAATCATAAATAATTAGCCTTAGGGTTTTTAGGGTTTTTGTGTAAAAAACTGAAGTCAGGTTCACCAAATGTTTTAGTGTTTTTAGAATATTAGAGTGTTTATATTCATAAATAATAAAGGGGATGAACAATGTAAATTAGTAAATAAATATAATTTAATTAGCCTACTCATTTGTGTAAATATATTATATTTTTCCTTTTCTAAATATAGTAGGAAGTGAGAGAGATTGGAACTTAGCTTATTCTAGCTAATCTGGACTAAGACAAGATTTGATACTAGGGGAGAAAGATTGAGAAACAATAAAAATTAGGCTTTTGAAATTCATTTCTTAATTGGATAGGAGAACTCAAAACATGACACCCTATTATCTGGTATTATAGTCCTATTTTAGCATTATTTTCATGAGGCTGAGAGATTTCTAAGTTTTGTTCAAAATACCTATGTTACCTTGTCACTAAAATTTTAGGGTCTAGGACCTTGAAGATCTCACTATGTGCCTATTTTAATATTCAAAACCCTTAATATCTCTTAGTTATTGAACTTGAATGTAAACTTGGGAAAGAGAGGAGTTAGTGTGTAAAGGATACACTAGATGTACTTCACACCCTATGTGTGGGCATGCTACCTACACACCAATAATTTGTGTATGATCAATGCAAATATAAAGCAAAATTGGATGTGTTTAAGCTAGCTAAATATTGGTGTAATTACTTGAGTATGTTTTGAATAATATTGGAAGGATATATGCAAAGAATAGGGAGGAGTGATTGAATGTACTTGCTTATATTCTTGCATATCTCTTTAAAATGAGTGTTAACCCTTCTAAATGGACATTGAATGGAATTTTATTGGTAAATTAATGATCACAGGTTAAATTAATTCATGTGAGGTTGACAAGGAAAAAGATAAGGAATTGGAAGAACCTGACTATTGGAGGCAAAAGTGAACTTGGACAACAACATTGAAAATAAGACACCCTAAGTTCCAACACTCTTATCCTATTTGGGTGCTATTGTCCTAATGGGATGAGGCCTATGGGGATGGATCTAGGATTGAAATGGCTACCTAGGTCTAAAGGGGTTAAGTTTGGAAATCTTTGGATGACTGGGAATCAGTGTAAGAAGTAACCTAGAAGGGTTGTGTGAGCCAACAAGAGGACCTATGGATTGGTGTCTTAGCCATATTGAAGTTATACAATTTTGCATTTTACATGATTAAAAATTATTATCAACTAACCTATATTCTCATATATTTTTATCCTTTTAAGACACATGAAAACCCTAAGAGATAGGCATGGATTTGTATATCATAAGTATAGTTGTATTTATTTTATAAAATATTAGGCATTTTCTATTTCATATCATCTATGTGTAATCATTAGATAGTCAACACTTTTTCAAATAGATAAGTTTTGGTGATGTCACATGGGTATAATGAAGTCAACAACATCATTTTCACATTCAAAGATTTGATATGATGATGTTTTAAAAACACCTTTTCAAAAAAATATATGGTGTGATGCAAAAATCATTTGGAATATTGTTTCAAGTGCTGCCAATTATGGCCTTTACACCACATCATTAATAATGATAAAAAAATGATTTCATATTAAATATCACATGATCCAAAGTTATCAACATAATTTATACCATAATTATTATCAATAATTCCATGTTATATCTTTAGTTCTTATTCATTATCAACACTATCCATTATTGCATCATATCCCTAATCTTTTACCTTCCTCTATCTCCCATGCAATTTCGATATCCATTTTTCATAGTGTAATTAGGTTTTAAAGAAAATAGTGACAACTCCAAATATGGGAGGAAGGAATAATAAAATAAAACCTAAATCATGAGATGCATTACTTAAATATGAATCAGATAGAGATATCTTTGAGTCAGTAGGGTGGTTAAATTTCCTGAAAATGTTTCAGGGTTTTCAAGAAGATATTGTGCAAGAATTATTTGAAAATTTTTTATGAGGACCATTATGTTGTTAGAGGTAAATACTGATACATCCCTATGTGATTAGTGCACTCTCTATAATTCCTAACAAGGTTGTAGCTATTATATATAAAATAAGTTTTGTTGACTTAATTCAAATTTTCATTGAAGGAAATCAATCCCATCCTAGTTGGCCAAATATCTACAAGGTGTGGCCAGAGGAATTATGAGATATATCCTTCCACATCCATTGTATAATGTTACATTTTGTGTTATGAAATATATTACATATGATGATAAATTTATAGTGGTTAGAGGAAATGTCATGCAAATTCTTCTTTACCTAAGGAAAGGAGCCACCAAGGTCAAGTACCAGGTAAATATTCCATCTTTTCTTCATAATGCCCAAATCAATGTTGCTTAAAAATTAAAAGATGCACTAGGTCCATCTAAAACCATGGATTGGTTACCCTCGTCTATTAAAATTATTTTTTATAAAAACCTAAGGGAAAAAGGCTTGGTCCTCTTTTCTTCATAAATTCTCCCAAATTTTTATCAAGAAAACATCATGTCCTATTTCTCCTTCCCCCATAATAGAACTAATTGATTAATACCCATATTTATCACCCTAGTCTTTGAATATGTTATGTTTAAGATCAAAAATATGAATGGGGTCTTCTTTAGAAAACCCTAATCCTCTAATTAAGTTCCAACATAGTTGTCGATTCATTATATATGAAGAATAAGGAGATGTTTATGAAACTAAGATTTTGGGAGGATTAATCTCTCCCATGTACATTAAAAATTCTAAACAAGTAGCTAAAAAATAACCCCATTCATAAGAAATTATATTTACATAATAAACCCTTACAAAATAAATTATGATTCAAGAAGTAGAACAAACTTTACCCTTTGTATTTAATAATTGTAAAGTGTCATTAATATAATAAGGTTCATCTTCCCCCCATCTTGATAATTAATAATAAGATTTATAATATGTCATGCCTCTATCTCAACATGAAGAGACCATTCATTCAACATTACAATTTAAGACCCTGACTATTTCCAATTTGGAATGAATATGTGAAGAATTTATTGCTGGAGCCAAAGCACAAGAGGTCATTCTTACAATAATGAATTTTGATCATACTAGAGTAAATAATTGTATATTTTCCCAAAATCAAGAATTGATTACTTTACAAAATTTTCTTTCCATTAAGGACACCCAAATTGTTGATTTGAGAAACTCCATTATTGCTAAAAATACTTAGATTAATAATCTATGACAGAACATTTCTAATAGAAATGCATTGATAGTTCAACATTATTGATAGAATACAAGAGATAACCACTTAGATTTATAATTTATAATCCTATTTAAAAGTAATGTGGAGAGAGATGAGGGAAATAAAAATCCATACTGAGGGACCTACAAGAGCTATTCCTTCCTTTATCCTTCCACTACATGAAATGATTTCAATTTGGAAAAAAAATTAACATAAAATTTATAAGTTAGAGGAATAAAATGCTAATATTATTTTTAATCTTAGTATAAATTAAAAAAATCTTAGGCCTCCATCTAAAATATTTATGTTATTTACAAAAAATTGTTATCATGCAGGAAACCTTCCCCTATCTATGTTATTTTTTTTCATGAGAAATTCTACAACCGATAGATTCAGTTAATTTATCTTGGCTTTCCTCATATTATTAAAGATGAACACATGTTTATGGATGTCTTTCTCAAAATTAATATAGAGATACAAGATTAAATTTGTGAATTCTATATTTTTTCATGTTGTTAGGTTATCAGTTTGGTTTTCTAGTAAATATATTTTTAGGAAAAAAAAATTATGTGCTTTCCTCTCTACTCTAAGGAATCAGACAACATGGAAACATGCCCACAATAATTGTTTTGAATTACAGAACACCATAGGGCTATGTATGAGACCCCAATTTATAGAGGATAGGAAGCTTCTTATTACTTTTCAACTAATGTACCATATGTACATGAAGAATAAATACCATGTATTATTGAGACCCAATGTGATAGCCTTTAGACACTTTTTGAGCTAAATTTCTACTAATTACATCAATACCAACATATCCATGTGGGATAATTTACCTATCACTTTAAAACATAGGGGAGTCATGAGCCCTACCACCATCAGGTGGAGTCTTAAGAGAGGTCGAACAATTACATAGATTATTACCTAGATCTTAGATGAAGGAGGCTTAGATGTATGGGTTGGAATGAGATTCAAGCCTTTAATAATTATTTATCCTCTATCTTCATGGTAGAGTTGGCACAATCAGGTGGAAGTTGAGTTTCAATCTTGGCTACACATAATAGTAAGGGATTATGGATTCTTTCCCAGAGGTCACCATGATTAGGGCCACCATTTTTATATTTATGATCTTAGTTAGTGGCTAGAACATAGAATTTTGGAATGAAGACCAGTTATTCCACTTGTTTTCAAATGGAATTCAAAAAGGTAAAGTGTGGGAGTGAAATGATTAACATTCTATATAGCTCATTATATCTAATACAAACTATCCATAAGTGTTGCATTTTGGTTATATGCTACATTATATTTAATAGTTAAGGTCTTATCTAAGTAGGAAATAGATGCAATTTATCATTTGTATGTAATACATTATTTATTCTTTATCTTATTATTATGTCTAACTGGGATGAAATAAAATAGTTTTGTTTATAGAAACACATCCTTATGGTGGGATAATTTTGAAAAGACATCAAAAAAATTTGGCAACTCTTTTTGGCTATAGTTTTAAGGATTTGGTGAATGAGATCCAAATATTTTATGATCTAAAGACACTTTGAAGATGCTCTAAAGATTCTCTAAAGGTGATTTGAAGATGCTTTGAAGGTTTTTCAAAGCCCTGTATAAAATGCTCTAAAGATGCCCGAGCATGCTCCAAAGATGTCTAACTAGATCCTACAAATTGAGATAATGATTTTAAAGATATATATTGTTTATAAATAGACTTTTCATATTTATATATCTTATTTTAAATATTAATATTCATAGTAATGGGCTAAAATGATCTGGATATACTTGTACTTCTATTTTTTAAAACTGGATAAATCTCTTCAGATCTATATTAGTTATTTTCCATCTATTATTAGTTGATTTAGTTCCAATGCCTTCCTAGAAGCATGGGATCTGATTCCTATATTTTCTATATTTTGAATAAGTAGTTTTGGCCATTTAGATCACTATATTTTTTACTCTATGAATAGATGTTGAGATTGATTTAAATGCATGTCCCCTTCTTACTGTAGGGAGGGAGAAAGAATTTAGAAAGTTGGTGAAGTTAATCAATTAGAAACTAGAATAATCATTTTAATGTAGTTTTGTATATCTTTATATTTTCCTTTGATGATGAAATAAATTTCGGCATTCCTTTTCATTAATGACTAAAGAAGTTCATGTTCTAAGGAAGGAACAAGGGCCTACTTCTCTCCAAGATCAGGACAAATTGGTAATTTTAGTTTATATTTTACAAGTATTTATTTAATTTAGGTATAATTCATTTATTTCAAAGTATAATTTCATTTTTAACTCAAGACTTATTTCTTTTCAAAGCAAATAGTGATTTTTTTTCAATAGAAGAATGATTTTCTTTCAAAGAAAAGTGTGAAATTCCTTTTCAAAGCAAGTTTGAATTTAATTTAATACAAGTGTGTTTAAATTACATTAAAGATTTATTTAAATCCAAGAAATATTGTGTATTTAAATTTCATATAAATTAAAGTTTTTTAATTAATCTCATAATCAAAATTTGTCAAAGTTGTTTAAGTGATAATAGACAACATTCCCAAATTCTGAAGTATCACACTTTCTTACCCAACTGGGAAAGTTGAGTGAGGACATCCTATGTATTATTCCATGCATTTAAGTTATGGATGTCGATGGTGTGAATGTAATAGGAGATCTTTAGTTAAAAAACCTTTTAAATTTATTTTTCTACAAAATAGAGTTAGAGTCTTATTTACTATTATTAGGATTTAGAAATCATGGTAGAAGTAAACCCCCAAACATTGAACTATAAAACTCCAATATCCAATGGTCTCATTTAATATATAATTTGGACACTAACATTTGTAAAAAAATAAACCAATCCATTTATTGGTTAAATGAGAGGTATAACAATAGCCTATCAACATCAATGCATTATTTTTTCCTATTTATTAGATTAGGAATTAGTCCTTATGCATATTTTGGATAAGTTATCATGGTGTTGTATCACAATGCCTAAAATCACTTACTATTAAAAAATCATCTTAGGAAGTCCAAAAAATAATTCATCCATGATATATCTCTTTAGCACCTAAAAAATTTTGATCTATGCAGATCATTCCCCATATACCGAGTAACTAGATCATGATAGAATTTTAATCCTTTATAGTTAGTATGTGTATCTTCATACTATTCATTATCCTAAATTCATCTTTCTCCTTTGTACTATCTTACTCTTTTTCCATGACTATGGATTTAGTTCATATGCCTCATTACCATATTTACCATCGTCAAGGCACTAGTGATTATAACTGACTTTGGGCAAATAATTATATCTCAACTTATTTATGATGTTGGTGATTATAAATACCTTTGTTAAAATCATTATGTATCATCCCACCTATTAAGCTAATGATTATAACTACCTATGGGAAAATCATGGTGTTTCAATCTATTTAGAAGTTAATGATTATAATTTCCTATGGGAAAATCATTATCTTTTTCCTTCCTAACTAGGGTAAAATTTCATTGTGATAATGATTATAACTATATTTGGGGAAACCATTATCTCTATCCACCCAACTGGGGCATGTTTTTATCCTACCAATGATTATAACCACCTATGGGCAAATCATTTTTTCCCTTTCATGATTATACTGACCTATGGGCCAATCACTTTCTTATTACCTTAACCCTCTTTTCAATGATTATAACCACCTTTGGGAAAATAATTACCATTTTTGTCCTACCTATTGTGATGAATATAACTGCATGTGGGTAAATAATCATATGTGTCTACCTAGTTGGGGTAACTCCATATGCCATTGATTATAACTACCTATGGGCAAATCAATCTTCTCCATCCAATCATTTTATCTTTCTAGTCCCATCATTTCCTCCTTTCAAGGGACCAATTACCAACCCCTTTTCCAATAGATCCCTCAAGGGTGAACCTAAATTTCATCCATTGTTGTTAAATTCATAAGCATACATGACTTTTTTATTCTTTGAGAAGACATTACTATGCCTATATCTTGAAATGCCTTCCCAAATAGGGGCAAAATGTAGACAACTAAAATTGGCTAGAACTGGATTTCAATCAAATTTTAGATCAATTACTACCAACTATTACAAATTAAGCTTAAGAATCATTAAACATCCAAATTTACGTATGCATCACTCATCAAAGCTTAGAATCATGTTGAGACATCCCTAATTGGGGTATTCTATCATATGTAATATTAACCTCTCATATATTCATCCCTAATCACCTTTTGGCATAACAAAAGTCAATTTGTCCTATTAACCTATTAAGTGGGGCACTTGCACACTTAAATCGAATCTTAAAACTACTAAAAGAATAATCAAAATCAATTAAAAAGATAAACATGATTAAATTCCTAGTTGAATTATACATATGAAATTAAGGAATATCCAAAAAAATAAATTCAAAAATTCAAAATATCCTATCCTTTCATCATTGCCTTTATAATTTGGAAAGCTCTTTTAAAATATCCTAAAATATCTAATTTTGAGAACCATGCCTAGTAATTAAAAATCATAATTACTTGAGAGCTATTAACTCTACTAGAGTTAGATTTGACTCACCTAGGTTTAGTTTGAATCCATTCAAAGCCTTAACTCAGACCTAACTCACCTTGGGTGAGAGTTAATTACTAAGGCTATAAATATAAGGCCATACCTCTTCATTTCTAAGCTATCATAAGCCAAATTTATAATTCTAATTTAGAGAGAGACAAGATTTTCTATAGTGTTATAATGCCAAAATATTAAGCCAAAAAATCACAAGCCACATCAAAGCCATGGTGCCAAGGAGAGAAGGAGCTACACATCCTCCATTTCCAAAGACTTCTTGAAGCACAATATGAGTAAGCCACTCAAAAAATCATTTGTAGCTCCTAAGGAAGGTAAAAGAGTCACTATCTTTTATGTTTTCATTGTGCTTTCATTTATCATTTTGTTACTAATCTCTCTTTAGTATCTATGCTAGGAGTGTAAGTGTTAGTGTGTTTTTATTTGAGTTTTGTTTCTTGAACTAACACTATACTAACCTCCCTTCTTGGATTCTTATGATCATAATACTTCCTCCATATCTATAAATTATTTAGGATTATCATACAAAAAAACCTTTAGTGTATATTCCTTTTGAACCTTCAGATATTGAAAAAAAATAAATTAATGTGGTGAACTTTCTCATGTTAATGTAGTTTTTTTTATTTTATTACTAATTCAACTATATCACCACTACCGATGCAATCTTATGTTTTTTCCACTATATTTATGTCAATGGAGCCATATTTTTTGTCTATGCCTATGTTATATTTTATATTTATGCTAATACACTTTTCCAATTCTTATAACTATATCAATCAACTTGATATAATTTTTAACTATTCAAATTTCATCACCTATGGTGATGCACTTAACTATGATTTAACCTATCATATCAACATAATTTATATTGTCAAAAAATGTCACCAACTAGCTTAAATCAGTTATATAACTTTGTATACTCAATATTTATATTATCCAAACCTTTATTTCTTAGTTAGAGTCACCTTTATACTACCCTAACCTTAGAGATTGTGATCGCATTAAATAAATATATAATTTACCTAGATGAATTAATTTGCTTCAACCTATGCATACCTATCCTTAAAATTTAAATAAGTAAATGAAAAATATCTTTGATGTGAACATTCCTTAGCTACCACCTATGGGATAAGAAGAACCCATAATACCTAGTTCCAAAAATCATATCTTACAACAATGTTAAGAAATGTCAATATAAACTTATAGGATAGAAAATAAAGCCTTATCCTTGAATTTTCTTAACTAGTCAATGATCCTTGATGAAATCATTCTTTATGTAGATGACCCTCCTATCTTTATCAACATTCAAATTTGTGACATACAATTCATGATAGCCTTTGTAGATGAAGATTTAAAGACTTGTGTCTCCTCTTTTGAATTCATTATATCCATTAGATATTATAAAAATAACCCTAATACCAACCATAGTAGGTCTCAAATATATGACCAAATATAAATGACACTGATGGGGTGTATTTAGATTCATAACATGGTACCTCCTATTATGGTTAGAGTCAAATTTATGGTTTTTAACTTTCCATTATCATACAATATCTTTTTTTATCACCCTTGGAATAATTGAATTAGGGCCATATATTTTTTCACATGTAAATGTATCAAATTCCAATATTTAGGATATATCTATAAGATTAAAGAAAATACCAACCCTCTAGAATATGAAAAAAATCCAACAATGTGGTGTCTTTAAAATACCTACCTTTTAACATATCCCATTTTTTTTGTGAGTATCATCAGTTTAACCTTTTAATTGATTTAGGTGTATTTTACAATGGTTACCTTGATCTTATGTGAAATGTTTTAAAAAACATCCTTAATTTTGAAAATGATTAACCTAATGAGATCACCCTTAAAATCAAAATATATGACCTTTTATGTTAAGGTGTGGAGCTAAAAGCTTCACCAAATGAGTATTTTGTAGGTTGCTGGTATTACATAGTCACCAGCGTCGGTCAGGAGCGATCGACGTCAGTCAGGAGTCGACTATGAGATGTCGGTGTCGGTTATGTTCGGTTGACGTCGGTTAGGTGCAGACAGGCAGGGACCGACGTCGGTCACCTGTGCATCCAGAATGTTATTTTTGTGGATAGAACAAAATGTTTGCATGATAGGATTAAGTGATAGTCTTAAGTCTGCATCTCTACCTTTAGTAAGACTGTTTAGAGCCCTTGATTAGGAGGTGCATCTAATGGCTATAATTGTATGCTCATGTTTCCTAATTATTATATATAGGATTAGATCTTCATAGCTTATTGGACACAATTGTAGAATTGGTCAAGAACAGTACAAGTTTGTATATGTGTATCAATCCAGGTTGTTGGAATTGATTGTAATTGAGAGAGAGAACTCTTGAGGGAAAGATATCTAGAAAGAGATCTGTACATCTGAGAGAAGTGTGGAAGAAAAGAAGTTTCTTCAATTGTATTCCTTCTGTAAAGAGTTTAATACAAGTTTTCAGGGTGGTTTCTTGTATCTCTTATTCTTTGCTATTTCTGATTCTAGTTACTTATCATTCTGGTTTAATTCAGCATTTAATTACTTTCATATAGTAATCAACATTGTTGGTTGATCTCCAACAAGTGGTATCAGAGCTCAGGTTGACTAACAGGTGTTTTAGATCTGGTTAGTGTGTATTGATTACAGGTTACTCACAGGGATTTCTGTTTGAGTGGGAGAAAGCAATGGCAGAAGAAAGTAAACTGAGAATGGAGAAGTTTAATGGCAAGAATTATCAACATTAGAGAATGCAGATAGAGGATTATTTGTATCAAAAATATCTATACTTACTGTTAGGTGGGGTTTCAAAGAAGCCCAAAGACATGGATGATGAAGAATGGGAAGTTCTTGATAGAAAGGCTCTTGGATCTATAAGATTGAGTCTGGCATCTACTGTGATATCTAATTTATCACAGGCAAAGACAATGGTAGAGTTGATGACTACTTTAGCAAATTTATATGAAAAACCCTCAGCTTCAAATAAGGTATATCTTATGAAGCAGTTATTTAATTTTTAAATGCAGGAAGGTGGATATGTATCTAATCATCTAAATGATTTCCATGGAATTGTAAATCAATTAAATTCAGTCAAAATAGTGTTTGATGATGAAATTAAGGATCTTTTAATATTATGTTCTTTGCCTGAAAGCTGGCATAGCTTGGTAATGGCAGTTAGTAATACTGCATCTGCTTCAAATATTTTAAAAGTAGAGGATGTTGTTAGTGTAATCTTGAATGAAAAAATTTGCAGGAAAAGCACAGAGAAAACATCAGGGAATGCTTTAAGTTTTGAGAGTAGGGGAAGGAAAAAAGAGAAGGGCAAGAAAGGGAGATCAAGGTCTAAGTCAAAGACGAGAGGTAGATCTAAATCCAGAAATGGTAGAAAGCCACAATGCTAGAATTGTGGAAAGATAGGGCACATAAGCAAAGATTGCTGGTCAAAGCCTAAAGAAGACAATCAGCATGAAGGTAAGGAAGAATCAAAAGTTTTAGGTATTGCAAAAGATGCTCTTATATTCTCTTTGCATAATAATATATAATCTTGGGTGTTAGATTCTGGTGCCTCTTTTCATGCTACCCCTAATATAGAATATTTTAGTGACTATGTCCATGGAGATTTTGGAATAGTTTATTTAGGGGATGATGAGCCTTGTAAAATTGTTGGCAAAGGAAAAGTGTAGCTGAAAATGTAGAATGGCAACACATGGGTGTTGAGAGATGTCATGCATGTTCCCAGCTTGAAGAGGAATTTGATTTTTGTAGGAAAGTTAGTGGATGAGGGTTGTACAGTAACTCTCACAGCTAAATCTTGGAAGGTGACCAAGGGTGAACTTGTATTGGCCAGAGGTAAGAGAGTAGGTACTCTCTATTTATGTAATTGTGTTACTAATAATTCTCCTTCTGTATTATCTACTTCAGATGTGGATGCAAAGTTGTGGCACTCTAGGCTTGGACACATGAGTGAGAAGGGAATGTTTATTCTTAAGTCAAAAGGTAAGATTTTAGATTTGAAAATCATAGATCTAAATTTTTGTGAACATTGTGTGTTTGGAAAATAGAAGAGGGTGAGTTTTCTCAAGACTAGGTCAACAAAGAAGAAGCACAAGTTGTAGCTTGTTCACACAGACGTGTGGGGACCGGCTCAGGTTGCTTCTATTGGAGGATCATAGTACTATGTTTCTTTCATAGATGATGCTACAAGAAAGGTATGGGTTTATTGTATTAAGAAGAAATCTAATGTTTTTTACATGTTTAAGATTTGGAAAGCTATGGTTGAGAATGAAACAGGCAGGAGATTAAAGTGCTTGAGATCTGACAATGGTGGTGAGTTTTACAGCTATAAGTTTAGAAGTTACTATTATATGAATAGAATATGTAGGCAAAGGATGGTTCCAAGGACACCTCAACAAAATGGAGTTGTTGAAAGGATGAACAGAATAGTAATGGAGCGTGCAAGGTGTATGAGATTGCATGTTGGTTTACCCTTAGAGTTTTGGGTAGACGCTGTGGATACTGTAGTGTACTTGATTAACAGAGGACCCTCTACAACTCTAGATGGTGGAATTCCAGAAGAGTCATGGACAAGTAAAAAGGTAGATCTCTCATTTCTCAATGTTTTTGGTTGTGAAGCCTTTGTGCACATTGATAAGGAAAATAGAAAGAAGCTGGATGCTAAGTCTATGAGGTGCACATTTATTGTCTATGGCTCTGATGATTTTGGATTCAGGTTTTAGAATCTAAGAACTAACAAGATAATTAGGAGCCATGATGTTGTTTTCAATGAAAAAGTGATGTATAGTGATCAGCTTAAGAAGCTGAATCAATCTAGGTAGAGCAATGGATAATTGGACGAGGTGACGGTCCAAAATGAGCTCATGGGAAAAATTAATCACAAACAGGAAAACACAGAGACTGACATCGGTCAGGTAGGAACTGACATCGGCAATACAGGAACCGATGTCGGTCATACATTAATCGATGTTAGCCAGGAAGGGACCGACGTCAGTCAGGTGGAACTGACGTCAGCCAATAACAGGCCTGGAGGTGACTGAGGTCGGTCACTGTCAAAGAATTTGGGTGGACAACGTGTTGTGAATGAGTCTCAGACACCCATCAGGAGGTTAGAAAGGGTAAGTAAACCTCCAATTTGATATTTCCCTTCATTATTCTATTTATTACTTACTGATGGTGGAGAACCAGAGAGTTTTGATGAAGTAATATAGGTGGAATCCAAGAATCAGTGGGAGTTAGGCATGAATGAGGAGATTGATTCCTTGAGAAAAAACCAAACATGGGATTTGGTTGAGTTGCTAGCAGGAAAGAAGACATTGAAGAACAGATGGATCTATAGATTGAAGGAAGGTGAGAATGGACAGATGAGATATAAGGCCAGGTTGGTAGTGAAAGGATTTGCACAGAAACTAGGTATTGATTTTGGTGAGATTTTTTCTCCTATAGTTAAAATGACTTCTATACTGACTGTATTGTCTTTAGTTGCTATTGAGGATTTGCATCTTGAGCAGCTTGATGTTAAGACAGGGTTTCTTCATGGATATTTGGATGAATAAATATATACGGATCAGCCGGAAGGATTTGAGGTCAAAGGTAAGGAGAAGTTAGTGTGCAGATTAAAGAAAAGCTTGTATGGCCTCAAGCAAGCTCCTAGACAGTGGTATTTGAGATTTGACAGGTTTATGACTGAGCATGGCTATACTAGGTGTCAATCTGACCATTGTGTGTATTTTAAGAGATTGAATAATGGTAGATATATTATTCTATTGTTGTATGTAGATGATATGCTAGTTACAGGATCACACATGTAGGATATCTCTGAGCTTAAGGTGAAATTAGCTCACACATTTGCCATGAAGGATTTGGGAGAAGTAAATAAAATCCTTGGCATGAGTATTAAGAGAGGTAAGAAAAATCACAGGTTGATTTTGTCTCAAGAGGATTATGTGAACAAGGTGTTGAAATGGTTCAATATGCAGGATGCAAAACCGGTAAGCACACCTTTGGCTGGACATTTTAAGTTGAGTAAAGAACAATGTCCTAATTCACATGATGAGGTAGAGTACATGAGTAGAGTTCCATATGCTTCTATAGTAGGGAGTGTAATGTATGCAATGGTTTATACTAGACTGGATATTGCCCAAGCAGTGGGAGTTGTAAGTAAGTATATGGCCAATCCAGGGAAAGAGCACTGGAAAGCAGTTCAGTGGATCCTTAGATATCTGAGAGGGACAAGTAGTAGGCATTTGTGCTATGGAGGTTCGGATACTTCTCTACATGTTTATGTAGATTCAGATATGGTAGGTGATTTGGATGGTAGAAGAAGCACCATAGGATATGTTTTCACTGTTGGTGGAACGATGGTTAGCTAAATATCAAAGTTACAGAAGGTTGTTGCCTTGTCAACTATAGAAGCAGACTATATTGCAGTCACAGAGGTTAGCAAAGAAATGATATGGATGACACAGTTCATGGAAGAGCTTGGAAAGGAGCAAGAGAGTTATAGATTATACAGTGATAGTCAGAGTGCAATTCATTTGGCTAAGAATTCAGCGTTTTATTCAAGAACAAAGCATATACAGCTTAGGTACCACTTCATTAGACAGGTATTGGAGGATGGTGATTTGAAGCTGGAGAAGATCCATACAGATAAGAATCCTATGGATATGTTAACCAAGCCGGTAACAAAAGAGAAGTTGAATCTTCATTCAACTTTTGTTGGTCTTCATGATTGAGTTTGAAGATGGAGGAGCTAGAAGATGTTGTTGTACAGGTACTGGTGTAGTTATTTATCTCTAAGTGGGAGATTGTTAAGGTGTGGAGCTAAAAGCTTCACCAAATGAGTATTTTGTAGGTTGTTGGTGTTACATAGTCACCGACATCAGTCAGGAGCGATCAATGTCAGTCAGGAGTCGACTATGAGATGCCAGCGTCGGTTATGTTCAGCCGACGTCGGTCAAGTGCAGACAGGTAGGGACCGACGTTAGTCACCTGTGTGTCCAAAATGCTATTTTCATGGATAGAATAGAATGTTTGCATGATAGGATTAAGTGATAGTCTTAAGTTCGCATCTCTATCTTTAGTAAGACTATTTAGAGCCCTTGATTAGGAGGTGCATCTAATGGCTGTAATTGTATGCTCATGTTTCTTAATTATTATATATAGGATTAGATCTTCATAGCTTATTGGACACAATTGTAGAATTGGTCAAGAACAGTACAAGTTTGTATATGTGTATCAATCTAGGTTGTTGGAATTGATTATAATTGAGAGAGAGAACTCTTAAGGGAAAGAGATCTATACATCTGAGAGAGGTGTGGAAGAAAAGAAGTTTCTTCAATTGTATTCCTTCTGTAAAGAGTTTAATACAAGTTTTTAGGGTGGTTTCTTGTATCTCTTATTCTTTGCTATTTCTGATTCTAGTTACTTATCATTCTGGTTTAATTTCACATTTAATTTCTTTCATATAGTAATCAACATTGTTGGTTGATCCCCAACACTTTAAATATCATAGAATATTTTTTGCTTACCTTATGACCATATTCATGTAAGTGTCTAATTGATGAGATACATATGATGGTTGTTATCACAAATAAATATCTTGTTATTAATCCTTGAAATAATATCATGGTTGAATCCTTCCATGTGGATCTCACCACTCTTTATTATGATGATGGATATTTATTAGATTACCCATATCTTTTTTATTACACCCAAGAAAAACTTATAGAAATATTATGTTACAAATAATCCATTGAATAAATGTAAAACCAAGTGTATTTTATCTCTAATATCAACATAATTACTCTCTCTTGTTTCAATATGTATAATGTTTTTAAAAAATTTAATGAGGCATTTGAGGATGTATATTTTTCTCCTTATTTCAATATCCCCACGTGCATTTCCAATTACTACTTTTTTTTATGTTGATGGAGATAATTTATAGTTAAAATGGACCTAATCTCCCTATTCTTTAAATCCTCTTCTTATCATTCTTCATGATAATTAATGCACCATACCATTTCATTTTTATATATTCTCTTATCCATTGATTTTTCTTCCTCTCAAGATGTTTGCATAGCTAGCTTGCTTATGAAATAACTCCTATAGAAAGAGATAATAATGTAATTTTTTAAATTTCACAAAATGTAATGAAAAAATATTATAAACTAACATGATCAAGCTTTACCTTATAGCGTCAACCCATCAAATAAGTTCTAAATTGTTTGATTACATTAAGAATAGCCATCATCTCCTCATAGATCAAATTTATCATATTCTTTCCCTTGATTTTATGGATCTCAAATTTATTGGGTATTCATTCATACATGAGTACTACCCTAATTACATATCCTGATACATAACATTCAACAATGAAAGTTTTTGAAAATTTTGGGTTAGCTACAACTAGAGTGGTATACATGACCTCTTTCAGCATCTCAAAGCAATTGGTGGTGGTTTCATTCCAATGTAAATAGTACTTATTTAACAAGGATGAGAGTGAGGATGTTATTCTACCATAATTTTCAACAAATTGGAAATAGTAACATGTTAAGCCAGAAAACCTTTGAGGTTCTTGATAGATTTTGGCACCTTCCACTCTATCCTAAATTTTCCATTTTGATGGATTACTTTTACTTCTTCATATGAAACAATGTGACCCAAGTATTCTACCTCTTTTATTCCAAAATAACACTTTCAAGGTTTTGCATAAATTTGACATTTTTATATAATTATAAGTCCCTCATTCACATGATATAAATTTTCTTCACAAGTATTATTTAATATTAGGATGCCATCAAAGAATACCAATACAAATTTATTTTAAAAATGGCCTAAAAATTATGTTAATCAAACTCTAAAATGTAGAGGGTGCATTTTTGAGACTAAGAGGCATTGTCAAAAACTAATAATGGCCTTCATGAGTTATGAAATTTGTTTTATGGATATCCTCATCTCTGATTTAAATTTGATGGTAACCAAAATGAAGATATAGTTTTGTAAACTAGACCATACCATGTAACTCATCTAACAATTCATCAATTACCAAGATAGGGAACATATCTTGATGGTACATTTGTTTAGTTATCTATAATCTATGTACATCTTCAAAGTATCATCATTATTACATATCATGACCACTATGGATTAATACACTTTGGATATGTCTAATGGTACCATCCTCCATCTCTTTTACCATTTTTTCAATCTCATTCTTCTAAGCATATTGATATATATGGCCTTTTTTTTGTTGGTTTACTACTACGGATAGGTTGATTGGCATGCTTGGGATCTTTTATTGGTGGTATTAGTTTTAGAATTTCTTAAAAAATGGTTGAGTGGTCATCAATAATAATTTTTATATTAGGATGTGTATAGGTATTTATTGGTTGAACTTCTATGGAGCACAACCATGTGAAAAATCCCTTAGCCCATTTTTGAAGAATATTTTACATATAATGACAACTAGCCAATTATGTATATTTTCATGTTGTTAAAATCTGATTCCTTTATAATTAAATCATATGAAAATATCATAAAAATTAATCTATATCATTCCCAAGGTCAAGATACATTAAACTCTTAAAATAATATCTGCTCCACCCATTAGAATAGAAAGCATAAGGGAATTGAGCTTGTAGTATCCCATTACTAATTTGATACTATGGAATTTCCTAGAATAATTGAATATGCCCTAATATATAATTATGACCTAAAATTATGGAGATAGGTAAATAAAATAATTCATGATTATCATCGACTTATTGTTAATAAAATTATGTGTACTCCTTGAGTCAATCAACATAGTCACATTTTATTTCTTGACATAGCCCACAAATTTGAGTTATTTTTGTGTGATAATTCCGTAAAGTTAATGGCATGAGATATTTGGGTGGGAATCTTTAAACTTTGACTTTTGAATTTTCATTTATTCATCAGACACTTCATCATTTTCTTCTTCCTCATTAGCCCCTTCAATGTAGAAAAAATATTTTTGGCACATTTATGACATTTGCCCCATTTTTTATCACATTTTAAACATAATAATTTTATTTATTTATCTTGAATTTGGTGAGGATTTAATCTTGTAGGTTGAGGGAATGATTTTATTAGACCCATGAAATCTTTATTAGTAGTGAAATCCCTTTGTTTGACCATATCTATTTCCTCCTCTTGACATGAGAATACCATGGATTCAAATATATAAATTGGATCAAACATGTGAATATATACTTGGATCGTATCCTTTCGAACACTTAAGAATAGGTCATTAAGGTTATCATCTAATATTTCATCCACATGTAAGGACATGTTTTAGAATTATTAAATATAATCATTGACTATCCATGTTTATCATAGGTTTTTTAATTGAAAAAATTAGTTATATATTACATCATCACAATAGTGCATCTATAACTCATATGTGAACATTGACCAAGTAATAGTAAGACCCTTATTTTTATTTTGAGTAAAAATCCATCTATACCAAATGAACTACTCTGGCTCCAAATAAAAGGATGACATTACCACCTTTTATCCACATGAGATCTAATGTACATAAAAAAATCCATTTGGTTGATCTAAGTGACTGAATACTTCCCATAAACTTCCATATTTCTACTTTTGGAGGCATGTTCCACAAATACAATGTATTTGGATTTGGATTGGGTTGGCTAAAAGATCCACACTAGTTGGGTTATGTAATAATTTGACCCAAATTTATACCTCAATTGAGTTGAATTGTAGTGAGTTGTATCTTGTTTTATGGATTTTGATGAACATTCAAACTTGTAATTTATTTATGAGATTATCCAAGTGTTGATCGATTTGGTCTACTTTACTTGTCATATCATATTGTAAATCATTCATATCATACTTGATCTGGCTCACCTTGTGATCATCCAAAGAAAATACTATAATATAAGATCCATTAATTATTTTTTCTAATTTCATACCCTCTTTGATATGAGTTTTACCTAGATTTTCATAATTCTTTCTTTACCCCTAGTTTCTAGTCCTGCCATAACAACACTTGACAATGACAAGACTAATTTTCACCTTTGACTTAAATTTGACCAAGTGATTTTGAAATGATGTCAGGATCTTATCAAAAAACACCAAGAAAAAAACCACACTATATTTCCTAAAATTTTCAAAAATGTAAAAAAATCATTAAAAAATCCTTAAATTTTGGGTTGTACAATGATTTGATGAAAAAACATAAAATGAAAATAACTCCTTTAAAAATGATCTTTAAAGCTTACAATTTTTATTGTGTACATAGAATATAATTCTCTAATGGAAGGAAAAATAAAATATAAAAATCAAAATGGTTTGAGATATATAGTGGGAATAAACTTCTTTTCTAAAATCAATGTTGCGATACCACTTTGTAATGAAATTACTTCGCAATTAAAATAATAGATCATAGTCTAATTGAAATATAGAATAATATATGAGTATATGATAAACCAATTTGAGGGGGAACCTAAAAAATATTACAATAATAATATAGATCACTAATATTATGATCAGAGTGAACCACACTCATCCCTATATATAGAAATAATGATTATAATAACACCCATTCATCCCAACCCTAGATATTAAGAAGTTGGCCTAAAAAAATAAATAACTAATGAATTCAACTAAAAATGAAGAGTGTACCATAAATCAACCCACACATATCCCTATGGATGTTATAGTTATTGTTATAACATAAAATATTTAGGAATTTAGACCATATTTTAATGTATATAAGAGATATTTATAGTAATAGGATTCACAAGACTAAGCCCATATTATAAATAGGTAACCACTGTGTTAATTTAATCCTAGAATTTTTTTTAGTTTCCATAAGATGAGTACACATTATTTGATTATTTATTGATCTCCTTGATAGTATATGGATGTATTTCATCTTGAGGCCATTAACTTTCTACTTAAACCACATATGCCTCCTTCAAATGTGACTCCAACATATACTTCCAAAAAGGGAAGATCTATTTTATTTGTCATGACTATTCTACCCATTCTTAAAATATATGTTTTTAAATATTATTTCTAATAATTTGTTAGGATTGATCATAATAGTACAAAAAAATTCACATGTCACCCAATGAATAGAGGAACAACCTCCCCCACCACCAAAAACATCTCTACAACCAAAAGATTTTCTTTTTTGTGACATGTTTTCATTCTACATTAATATATAGTTTTATCAAATTTATAATTAATGTTATTTCAATCTAATCAAATAAAATATCTAATTAGAGTAAATTGGATCACTAAATGAACATTAAACCATGCATTTTACTTGCATACAATATATTAAGCAACTAAGGTTTTTGAATTAAAAAAAGATGAGCAACTTATTTGTTCGGGGCACACAAAGCTATATACAATTATATTTGACCGAGTTTGACTATGGAACTATTTTACTTGATTTTTTTATTGTATGTTTTTCCTAGGAAAAGAGTGGGGGATTTATACAAGAAATTAGTTTGATACTATCTAGATGGATCACTATTATCTAGTATCCTCCTGAAATAAAATTGTAAATATAGATTCTATTTCAATCCACCTAGAGATGTGCTTTAACCTAACATAAATATGATATTTAAATATTCAATCTATGTTTTTTGCATTTTATTATTCAAAACACTAATATATTTCTCCACACAAAACAACTAATGATAAAATTCAAAAGGGGATAAGAATTGGGGAAATAGGAATGGCCGAGCTACCTTAGAACCTCATTGAATTGAGAACTACCTACATAGCCCCAAATAAGGACCTCAGTATAATGTAATTATCCATCTAAGGTGTGTATATTTATAGATAATATGCAATATATATTTAAATTATATCAACCTAGGCCCTCCTCTTGTTCAAAGCATTCAATCTATATGTGATATGTATAAACTTCACATAGATTTAGAGATTTAAACTTATTTTAGTGTGATTTTATTTATTATCTAGTGAAAATTTACTAAGTATTAGATGTAAAATGTCTTAGTGAACCTTTTTAATAGAATACTCTCAAAATTTAATTTTAAAAAACCTATTTTCATGCTAAATGAATCAAACAAGGGTAAAATGGTCATAAAAAGAGACAAAACAAATGTGCATTAAAAAGAGTAACAAAATGTCAAGTAGACAAAATTGGTGATTTTGAATAAGAGAGGAGTGTGTTGTTTCTATGATATATAAATATTATCTAAATATTAAAAAAAATATAAATAAGAGTAAATCAATTCCAAGGATCCTTATGACTCTGATGAAGACTAACATATAAGACTAAAACTTTAATAAAATAGTGATATTAAATGTTAAAGAGTGATAGAAAATACATGAAACTATGACAACATGCACTAATTATATCTTAATTAAACACCAAGATATTATAAATATGAAATACAAAAAAATATTAATTATGTTTACTTGACCAAATTTGGATGTATACATTTAAAACTCTATTTAAATCCATCCCCACACAACTCAATATACTAATATTGGTGCAAATAATTATGAATCAAATATTGTAGATATCTATAATTATGAATATATTACGGTGTAAAAAACATAGATAGTAACATTATTTTCTATTCTTTTTGTAAGATTTAGTGTAAAAACTAATGTATGAGAACATGTTCCACACAACATGTCCCAAATCTGATAACTAAACAAATTGAGTCATATAATTTGAGTAATAAATTTGAATTCTAAGTAATAATGTTATTTTTATGTGGGTATGTGTGTTGTGAATGCCCCCATTACTATGTAAAAAATGAGCCAAACTACATAAAATATAAGCATATACCATTTACATAATCTATATCTAATGACCATCAATCAAAATTCTATAAAATCTATGTGACTGTATAAGAAAAAATTGTAGAATTTTTTATAACCTATATCAATATAAATTAATTATTCTATATGAAGTTTATATAATTATTATATAGTTATACAAGAGCATTTTGCATTATATTCTAAATTGATTGGACCTATCTGGGTTAGAAAATCTGAGCCAAATCATGACTAAATTGAGTGTATACTGAGTAATTGTGTCAAAACTATTAAATCATTTTGTCATGTTTTGTAAATCCTAAATAAAAAATAATTTACTAAGAAATAATGTATGGAATAAATTATTTTAAGTCACAAATGATAGATTACTATGTAATCTAAAGTATAATTTGCATCAAATTTTAATGTATAATATTTGTGTACCACGCCAACTATCCTCTATGTATTTGAACTAGCATAAATAGTTCCTATATATGTCCCCTTCTGGTGAGAGGGATTAAATTGGTGTAAAGAGTTCAAATAAAAAGTGATAATGGATGTAGTGATAGTGATTAATTTTTATATTGCATAATATATTTTATTAAATTTTAACATGGAAATTTGATTGAATGTTTATTCATATCAATATAGGATCACATAGCAATAATGGAATTGATATGGAAAATGTGAAGTATGTGTGATTAGGGTAAACATATGATTGTTATAAGAGAAAGACATATATCATAAGAAAAGTTTTTTTTTTACATTTTACATAGGAGAAATGGTTTTGGAATCAAAACTATGGGTTGAGAAATATCAAACTTTTAATTTTTAGTATTATATATTTGATAGTTTGGGGATAACACCTTATGAATATGACATAGGTATAGATTCCTATATGATTTTATAAATTAAAAAAATGGATTAATTTAATGAATTAAAAATTTTAAACTGAAACTTCAAGTTACAAATATGCCTAAAAAATATTAATTTCATGTATTCGATTCAAGGAGGTGGAAGCCTTAATTCAGGCTAGGGAGGAGGTTGGACTAGTAGTTAATTAGAACACATATCAATATTTATTATAAAAATTAATTTATGCTATTTTTTTGTAACATCATTAAATGTAGAGGGTGTTTTTCACTTTTCCATGTTCATGTCCTAGTTTGGGTGGTCTTATCAGGGTATGTTGTGTTATTATCTAGATGGTGGTGTTATCCTTTAGTGCTACTATCATGTAGGGTGAAATATAGTATAAATGTTAGTTATCATTAAAAAAATATGTTGTCTATGTATTTGGTGTCTTTTTGGACTTTACATTAATTAATTTTTGATTTTTGATGTTGGTATTTAGTCTATGTAGGAGGATATGCATTGCAAGGAGTTTTGATGGGGTCAGATGATGGAGACTATCTATAAATTACCTTTGTTTGGTAAGGATAGGTCCATTATTGAGAAGGTTGGATTAGATATGTGGGTTGGATATATATAATTCCATATGATGTACATATTATGAATTCATTAGTCTAATAATGGAATGTAGACACCTATATATTCTGGTGACCTATGAGTGAGATGATAGTTACATTAGAGAATGTATGGAGGATATTTTAATTTCTTGTTAATGGTATGAGGGTGGTATTAGATGATAATATTGGACTTGGCCCCATGTATAATTCTCATAAATATTTGATATATGAAAAGTATGCATTGTAGATGATGTGAGTGTATTTTTTATATTTTACAATGACTGATTATGTTAGCTAATGTTCCACGCATGTGGATTTTCCTAGTGATTTTGTTGGATTTGTTCATAATAGTATATGGAATTGGTTTTTCCATCTTGTGTGGGATTTAAATGATCATCTAGGATATAGAGGAGCATGGGACTATGTATTCCTAGTGTAGGTCTATGCTTGCTCACTTGTATTTTGGTCTAAATAGATTCACATGTGAGGAGTTTAATAGTAGAATTGGTTTGTCCACATTACTACATTATTGGGATCATGAACACATATTAATAAATAGACTAGTGGGGATTCCACATAACTATTGGGCACATCCACATATGTTTTCATTGATATGGATGAGTATAGGGTAGGTCTGAGATCAAATTACTATGTAGTGTAGATAACTATTATATGAAATTACTATGTAGTGTAGATAACTATTATATGAGTTGAATTCTAAGTTTAGTACATGGAGACAATAAACAAGGTTTATTGGGTGGTAAAATGTATTGAATTATTTATAATAAATCCATTAATTTTTTGTTATCATGATTTGTGTCCTAATATTTCAGTATCAAAAATTGATATGACACTTTGGGGTGTAGTGGGATGTGCTCGTAGATTCATGGGTATGGACATGGAGTGTGTAAGATCTACTGAGATTAAGAGATAGGGGTAGGCCATTTGTGTTAGATATTTCCACCATTCCAAAAGATGAGATGGAACCTATGATATAGATATCATATGTGGATGATGTATGATATACTATTACATACGCCACATGGTGGAGATAATATAGGTAGGATCCATTACTCCTAGGTGAAGGAGAAACAAATGGTGATGATGTATTATATATCTATCCTATTAGGGTGGTTTAAGGTATAAAAATATTAAAACAATTTATAATTTTATACTTTTTTGTTTCAAACTATATAATGGATAATAGTTAACACTATTTCATTATGTATCTATACAGATGTTGAGGATTACTGGGTGATGGAGATTGAGTTTTCACTTCATGAGTTGACAAGACATGTTTTTGATGATTTCATGGATGATGTAATTATCAAGTGGGAAATGTTATTTTTTTTTTTCAAACATCTCTATTTTATTAAGAGATAATTATTATTGTGGCATATATGTGAGTTGTAAAAAAGTAAGATGAGTTAAGAGTTGAGGTGGTTAGGCTATATATTTCCCCACCAGATCTAATGGTTAATGTAGGTCATATAATAATGGATTATTATGTATAATTACAATTATATCATGTTGATATTAATTCATACATCACTATGTATGAGGATTGAGAGAGGAGAGAGAGAGAGGTCACACTCCAAGCTATGAGGTGAGCATGGGGCTTATAATTCTATGTCTCTTGTGTTAGCTGATATGAATGATGTAAATATAAATGAGAAGGATCCTATGGACCACACTCATATCATAGAGTGATGTATTATCCATGTCATTATAAAAACTATTTATTATATTTTATGTTATATGATAACGTTCTATATATAGATGTTGATTACTATGAATTTTTAAATTTGTTATGTATGTATTTAGCATTTATAGATTTAGATGTACATTATAAATTTGAGTTTCAACATGTTATAATTTTAGTATTTTTTATATGTGAAATCTATCTAAAAAATGATTTAGTAAATATATTAACCCTAAATGACCATCTAACCAACCTGAAGGTAGTAAGAACTATGAACCATACTAATGTTGTTGTCTAATTGAATTATTGAAATCTAGTAGTGCTAACACCATATGCATAGTTGTAGTATAAATTTTTGTATTATCTTTTACAAATATATGTACTTTTTGTCACCCTATAATTATCTAGTTACCACTAATCTATCATAATTGGTGAACTATAAATATTTATAGACACATGATGAGGAACCATTGGTTCCTTGTTAGGAACATCTTGGGATAATCAATCATGATAAAATGTATCTATGAGAATGAGTATAATGATACATAGATGACCCCTTAATAAATTTTATAATACCTTTGTCAACATATTATTTATGTATGTCTCTGCATACACACCAATCATTATTCCAATGACCATTAATATGATGATAGTTTAAATAAGATTTATTTTTTAATCTATACAAATTATATAGTGGATGATAATTATTGATAATCATCCTCAAATCCAATAATTTTAAAATAATTATGTGAGGCTTATATCTAAATGGATCAAATTATATAATCGTTTTCTTAGTCTGTTGTGGTCTAAGCACTATAGGAGTTTCTCTCTAAATTAATTATTTCCTTTTAGTGATATTTTAAACTTTGGTTTTTATTAAACAATGACCTTTAGAAGAGGTATATTAGGTGTTTGGATTAAATTTAATGAATATGATGGTAACAATATAATATGAAAATCTACCTCTAAGTTAATTTGAATAAGTCCCAATTGCATTTCTAATGTAATAGTTACATATAAAATATGCTGAAATGACTTATATGTGAGATATAAAAATTGTTCATTAAGAGGGAAGATGAGACCTATACCATAAATTTATCATGTCTCCAAAGTTGTTGGTTGATAAATTAATTATTTCATATATGCCTTAAACTATAAGATAAAATCAAAAATTGAATCGAGCTTTCCCTAATGTAATGATGGTAATTGCTCATATGTAACTCTGGGTCCTTTATTAGGAATTAAATTCATAATGAATACCTCTTCATACTGAGAATATGCATATAACAAGCCACTAGGGAGTGAATGGTGAAACTAATTTAATGCTTCATCCTCTAGGCTCATGAGAAATAACTATAATAATATCAAAATGCCATTACATCCACTCATATCTCTCATATAATATTTGAGATGAAAATAAGGATACACATTACCATTAAACTTGGAAAATGTGGTTATTTTAAAATCACATGATAATGGTGCATAAAATATTTTATGTGGTATAAGATTACCATGGATAACATTGAAATAAACCCAAGAATGATAGGTCTTACTTTCTAATGTGAGTTGATGTATATTATGTTGAAAATCAATCACATCATACACTAAAGATATAATATATTTTGAAGTAACATTTATATTGTTAAGGGACTGATTTAATAATTGAATCTTATTATTAATTTTAGCCACTAGTACATTGTTTTTGCATATGAGGAAGGGGTTTAGGAATATATTTTACTTTAGGAATGGTGTGTTTTGGAGATTAATTTGTATTTAATATATCAATATTATGAAAATTCATATGAAATTATATTTAAATAAAATAAATAACATGAGTATTTTCATCACTATAATTCACATGTTCACCTACTTTATCATTTGAATAAAAACTAGGACTATCATTAGTAGTTTTAATGAAATTATCACTAAGTAAATTATTATTTGAAATATAATGTAACATACTATCAAAATAAACATGATGGGTGGGTAAGGAAGAAATAATATTAGATGTATTATATATGTTTTCATCCTTACTATATGAATAATAATAATTGTCATTCCAATTTTCATCATGGTCATATTTTGTGTCACTTGTAGAATCAACATTTGAAATAACCACATTCCATGTTCACTAAAAGAGGGTGTATGATTTTTATTTATATTTATAATGTCATTAAAATCATAATCACATATAATAGGAATGAAAGTTTGACTTTCATGATCAACATTTGAAATTGGAACATTATTTTGTGTAGAGAAGGCAAAGAGATGAGAAATAGTTACATTTTATACTTTGTTTAAATAATCATCACATGAATTAGGAATGAAATTTTTACTTTTATTATCAACATTTAAAATTGGAACATTATTTTTTGATGAAAATGAAGAGAAATAGTTACATTTTCTACCTTGTTCAGATCATCATTAATTGTATTTTTCATTTTAAAAGACAAGGGAATATAATATGAAATATTACTTTATAATTTATATACATCATTATAATATCATAAAAGAACATTATCATAAGTAGGAGACAATTTTTGAGATACAAGATTATCATTGTTTTCATGTAATGGAAAAATAATTTTCTTTACTTTATAGTGTGCATTTTTTAAAAGAGATGTAGAAGACATTTTTGAAAATCTAGGAGTATTATAAAATAAGACATCACCAATGAGAGGTTATTTTTTAATTATATTTTTAATTTATTTTTCTTAAATTAGAATAGAATTAGAAGAAACAATAGGATAAGAGCATGCATTTACACTAATTTTCTTAACATTCTAATAATTACTTTTATAATATTCATCATAAACATCACAAAAAAATCATCATCATAATCATCATTATATATAATCATATTTTTTTATTAGTATATAGCATAAAAATTTGGAAAATTTTCCATTTTTATTATAATTATAAGGAATTCCTATGAATTCATCAACTGGATGGGGGTAAAGAGGTTCCTTGATATTCATTTAAAAATTTACAAAAACTAAAATTAGAACAAGTGGAGAAAAGAAGAATAATTCTAATATATAATCCAAAATAATATGGAAATAATAATTTAATTTGATACCCTAAAAACAAGACTTTGAAGAAGGAAACCTTAGGGACAAAGCTAGGTTTTGGGTATGTTTGATAAATAAAACCTTAGTTAGACAAACTAATCAATTCAACCTTTAAGAAAGGTTTTATAAAAAAATGTGTTATAAATCAAGAGATGACTAAAAAATCCAATGTTATATTTATTTTATCTTGATGATATTTATTTTTAATAATATGAATATGGAAATGACACAAAACCTACATAGTGACATGATACATTTCATTAACAAGAAGTCATCATTCATTTATTTGATACAATATATATTGATGTTAAGGATATTAATGGAGTCATAGGTTGGTATCCTTCTCTCTCTTTCTCATTTCAAATATGAAAATATATAAAAAATTAAAATATTCCAAAAAAACATCATAAATCAAGAACTATGCATGTTTATGCTTAGTTAATTTACATCAGTTAATTTGTGTACAATTATTAATTACTTATTTATATACATTTTCATGTCATATATGCTTCACAAGTGTAATTAGTGAGTGAAGAGAATAATTATTACCATTTTCAAACTTAATTACATGTTATTTTAGTCTCAAACTCAAAAAATATAAATAGACAATGCCCTATTCAGATAGGTGTGGCCTATGTTGTTTTAATATTCCATTATTCCTATCCTAGTGAGCATAGACTATTATTTATCATATTAAAAAAATAAAAATTCTTTTCACATATTGTATATATATTAGCAAGCTCATTTGGGGCATATTATATACAATGTTTATCCTCTTTGGATATCCCTTATAGTTTATACCTTAGTAATTTACATTACATAACATATATTGATATTTATCACTTACAAATTGATATTTTAATGGTTACCTAAGCTATTAAATAGAATAGTGTTACAAATGGCTTATGTTTATCTATTACATGTATTCATCTTTGTTTTTTTATGTTTTTTTTCCTTATTCATGTCTTATTTTTATTCTCTATTTTAGATTATGGAAATTTGATCATGTTCTTATGTGTAACTCAAATTTTTCATTATATGTTTTTATGCATGTGAATGAAATTTGAACATATCTATTTTATGTGTATCCAAGGCCTTCTATTGTATTCTTTGTGTGCCTTTTTTTAACTCTTTGTTTGTGTGTGATATGTCCATGTCATTTGTTTGGTCAGTTTTCTCATTTTTTAATGCCATGATGGGCATCATGAATCTTATAAACCCTTAGATTATATGATAGATATCATGAATATCTACCAAATTAATTCTATTTATATTTCAATACTTCATTTTGATCACTTATTTGTGTGCCTAATTGTTAACATCTATCTTGAGAAATTCACTATGTATACTTGTATTTATATGCATATCACATTAATATTTGGATCAGTTTATATATAATGATGCCATACTCCTCCATTTATCATTACTACTTAGATTTACATATTTTCATAACATATCTTGAATTAATTTTTATTTTGAGTTAATTTATCATGCATGATCAACAAATTACCTAAAAAGAGGGGGCATAAATTATTGCTTGTCTTAGAGATTAATCCATTACAGTGTAGTAAACAAACATAATTATGTATGTATTATATACTTATCCAATTTTTATATTCATAAATCACCCAAATATATATTTTAGACAATAAAATTCCATTTATACAAGGTATAACCCCTCTATTATCCAAAATAGTGCAAAGGTATCCCAACAAGTAAAAAACCACTTTTAGAAATTATTAAAATCTCAATCAGTATATCAAAGTTAGCAATAGGTACCTATTGACTAATTTTACCCCTAGGTAAAATTAAGTCAAACCACTTACATTTTTAAACTTGTAATAAGGTATCCTAGGTTTCAAATTCCCATCATGGTCCTAAGTGGGGTTAAATCATGTTTTGAACATCACATAATATGTTCCAACTTTGTCACATTTGTTATTTGTCTAAATGTTATATTATATCACCTTTTGGTCACATTTTAATGAAATGTATGGTATCACATTAAATTATAAATGTTAAAAAAGGATATATAATGTACCATGTGTCAGATAGGTGTCATAGAATAGTTTTGAAAATAACATGTTACAAGTATAATGTAAGAACAAGGAGATCAAATACAAAAAGGTAGTTTCAAGCAAGTTATACAAACTATATGACACATATGGCATGTGTAAATGCTTTAGAAATGTATCTTAAAAATCCCACAAGTATTTTTATTTTTAATAAGCTTTGATAGCTATGAAAATGATAAAAACAAATTCTTTTATCTCATCACTATCTTGGGAAGGTCAAGAGAGGTCAACAATTTTTATTTTGTACTGATTGGAGGAAAATATTTGGACTAAGTGCACTTGGTGGATGATATTAATACTTTTGAGTTTCCATTTCATGGCCATAGTTACAATATTAGTGATCTATGCTTCGTTAATATCCACTATAAATGTTAGTGATTCCAAACTATTTGCACATCCCTAGCACCTTAGTTTTCTCATATATTTGCATTCACATCTATGACCCAAGTGATGTATATAGGTTGTAAGAACATGGTTACTAATTTAATGTTGGATTTATTATGGTTCTCATGTGTGAACATGAAGATATAAGAAATATCATCCTTGAATTTGAAGTGAACACCATTGAGGTATGTAGAACAGTGCTTTGGTAGTTATAGGTGAAGGTGTGAAATGAAAGTTTTTAAAGAAACTTGAAATGAATACCCTCATAGTGTAATGTGATTTATAACCTCAGTTGATCATATAAGAAAACATGGTTTGAGGTCATCATAGATTTATATCATCATTATATGTTACAGGTAGAATGCATATTAAATATATATACCATAGAGGATTGGAGGTGTCAATGATATTTGGGAGAGCCAAGTTGTATACTTTGTGATACGTATCCACCATATTTAAGGCCTATAACATATTCAAGTTTCTCATAATATTTGATAAGAGGAATGGGTTTTCAAAATAGTTAAACCATTTACTATAGTCAAACCCAATGGATACCTATAGGTTTTTTGTGTATAAGAAGTCAAAGTGCATAGGCCTAATGATGTGCCTTGAATAGGCTATAAAGATTGGTATGCAATGGCAATGCTATTTTGGTAAATATTGAAGACTATAGAAAATCATAATAGGTTTGGGAAGATCACTTTAAATAACACCCATAGTTAACCTATTGAAAAGTTTTAAATGGGAACATTTACATTAATCTCTCTAAAAAAGAGACTCTACTCTAGAAAACATCATCTATGGGTGAATGTTAATTAGGTCTAAGCAAGCCCTATAGATCCATTCTTATAGCCTAGACATATATGCCACACTTTAACATGAGAGGAAGTTTATTGTTAAGAAAAATTATTGTTTATTTTTATCTCAATTTATTTAAACTTATGCTTAAGATATTTAGTAAACAATATTGCTATTGAGCCAATGTGCATAATGCAATTTACAAGTAACATAACGTGCATTAATGATTTAGAATGATACAATATCCCTAAGTAAGAGTGAGTTAAACCAAATTTTTAATCATCTTAGTTAACTCAATAATAACTTAAGGAATGAAGTACAATGTTTAAATATATATCACCACCTACAAGGGTCCTTTCATTTATCTAATTCATACCTACATACTGATTGAGGTAATAGACTAGCCTAAGCACATGAGAGATGTAGTTTGGTTGGTGAAAAAAGATATAAGATGAATATAAACATGTTTAAACCACTCTCATAGTGGTAATATTAAATTCATATTATTCTTAGACAAATTAAATAGATAAAAGACAAGTTTCTAACTTCACACTCAATCTAGGTTTCTAAATGCACTTCTATGGTTTACCACAATGCATAGACCTAAAAGATATTATTGATTTTTTGAGATGTTGAGTCCTCAAAAATAATATTCAAGACTTGATAATTGATATTGAGGGTCCTCATGAGCCATTAATTCCCTTTATAGTCTCAATTTGGTCAGACAAATAAGGGAGGTACTCTCTATTTTGTCTCAGACCAAAGACACTCTATAAGTAACAAAACATGTAGACTTTGTAAATGGATGAAAATAAGATGAATGATTTAGCCTTGAATGACTTTGTGAAAATGTAGAGGGTTAAATTAAATATGGATAAAGGTCTATAAGTTCTTAAATCTATTGTAAACATTCATAGGTGGCTATATTCTAAAAACATAATATAAACCTAATAGGCCTATAACTATACCTAAACCTTAAAGGTGCCTAATTTCAATAATAGGACCACATGATATTATTAATTAATTTTAGATCCTTCAAGGGAGAGTGAAGGGTTGATAAGATGCATTGGTTTGTATGCAATTATCTCAAATTCAACATTATCACCTAATTCTATCTTAGACATATACAAAATGCCTAGAAGGATCTCGAGAGCCATTTTATTTTGATCATATTTGTATGGATGATATGAATGGTACCTCAAGTAGTTGGGGATAGTTTAGGAGGGTCTTGATCTCAAACTCAATGTAATTTTTTTAAGGGTTAAATGTCTAACCTATATGAATCAATGTTAATAAGCTAACCCTCCTAAAACCCTTATATGAACTTGATGGAGAAAACATGAAGGTATATGCATCTAGAAGTGGAAAATTGGCCTTGAAAGTGATTTGTTCTTATTTGACACTTTCTCAATTTCCTTGACACCCAATTACTCCATACTATCACTTATATAAACATGCTTAATTTAGTGTTTCTTATAGGATTTGGATTATTTAATATGTATAGAAGGGAATAGGTGAATGAAATCCATTGAGAGACGTGTATGGAATTTTTATAACTCCCCATACTCATCTCTCACCTCAATGATGTATGAAAGTACCTCTCTACTATAATATTCATTGTAGATAGTCTGAATATGATAGTGAGAAGGCAAAAGGACTACCTAAGTGTGATAATGAGAAGAGTGATACCAAGTATATTGAGGTATATTTGATATACCAAAGGACAAATAAGTATTTAATAGGTGTCATACATCCATATAATTAGATTTATTGAACATTTATTGGTCACTTAAGTGATAAGTGTGAATATATATTCCTAGAGGGCTAGTGAGTGATTGCAAAAAGTGAATAACAAGTGAAAAAGTGGAGTTCATTAGTTGGAGAGGCATATATGAATGTCACCATCATGTTTCTAACTTTTAAGTTAGATAACCTATGTCAATGGCCACTACAATAGTTTTAATTAGTCAAGTGATTCCTCGTCAAGCAAAAAATTTCAAGGCTAATTGAGATCTCTTGCCAAATTCAAGGGAATGATGAACCTAAGGTGGACACTTGTCTAATAATACCTTAAAATATTACTCTCTAACTCATTATCTTACATTGTAACTAGTTTCCAAGTCTTGAAACTTGGCCTTGTGACTGTCCAACTTCACTTCTTCTCTCTCTTCTCCTATAATGTGTATATGCAGGCCATTTTAACATTTGTATCAAGTACACACCTATTATGGTAAAGACCTTATAGTTTAACATTGTTTTTCATTTGAATAAAGTTCTAAATTTGATTTAATATCTAAAACTCTTTCTTAAATATTTAAAGTAGTGTATTTGGATGACAAGTGATGAAGATTGTTTCTACTTGCTTCCATTTTACTCTTGTATGCATTGTGTGAGTAACATCTCTTCTAATAGGTCTCATGAACTGTATTATTTACTAATTTGTATTTTAAGTGTGAGAGAGATTAGTAGTGTCTATTATCATAGCTCCTTTTTACCCACCTTTATAGATGCATATAAATCTACTTCCATGTAGGAGTATTTATGCTAGAAGAATATTGAGTTGATGTTAGTTTTAGCAGTCTTCTTTCTTAATGCAAATGCAAGCATGATTGTGGACTTATATCTAGTGTATCACCTCCATTATTATAGGTTTTTTTTTTCCTTCTTCCATTTTCACCCCAAATAGTGATTATTCTAATGTTGTGTGTGAGACTAAAATATAGATCAAGGGAGATAGCCTTTTAACATAGAGGTTTACCTCTAATATAGGAAACCCACAGGTCTAGAGGTAATCCCATGTTAGCCAAATTTGAATAAGTCTAAACAACCTCCTATTAGGATATAAAATTTGGTCATAACATCACCCAATTATATTTTCCAAAAAATACTTAAGTGTCTCATATTTGACCATTTTCAGAGCATCATGTGTGATGTGTTACATGTTAACATGTATATTGTTACTAAGAATATCATTTATTATTTTTCAGTCTCAAAATACATGTATAAAAAATATTATATTGGTTACATGTGTGTGACATATGATTATATATTTACTCATTTTTCACTAGTTTCATAGATTAAATGGCAATCAATATCATTCTCCATGTTGTATACACTAGACCTAGATCATACTATATTTTTTCACTAATTTCACACCACTTTTGTTCTAGTTTTCACCATAAATGAACATTATTATGTCTATAGTGATCATTTCACCCTTTTTAACCTATTTTTTCACTATAAAAATATATGTGAATTCATAAAAGGATTACAAAACTACTTCACCACTTTGGGTATGCAATGATGGAGTCAAACACACCTTGAGTTATTAAACATGCACACCTATAAATGAGGATAGGGTCATACACAATATAATCCAAGATTTTCAATACAAATGAAATCTCCAAGGGTCTTACCCTATGTATTCACATGATTCTCACTAGGAAAACATAATGGTTCATGTACCTAACCAGATGCATTATTTATCTATTATTATATCTTTACTTATTGGTATTTATCTTAAGTAAGGACTATTTACACATGTTTCATTGTAGATTTGTGTGAATCATAGTTTAGTATTGTGGCCTACTTTCAAGGCTACACTTCATATGTAAGATAAGGTACATAATTTTATTTTTATTATAATACTTTCACTTTTTTGCATTACTAGAATATAAGGGGGGATGTATAAACATAAATTAACATTTAAGATAAAATAATGCAAATGTGATCACCTTTTTTACACACTTAGCTTATGCCTTATTCCATGGATTTTTGACCACTTTAAGTTTCATGTAGATGACTCATTATTATAATTAAACTAATAACCCAAAAATTTCCCTATTCCACATGAAAATAAGTTTAGGCTCACCAATAGACTATTCCTAGTACCTAGATCAATTGTTTATTCTCCTTGGACAACAATGCCCTAATTAGGTAGTAAAAAACTAATATTTTGTCCATATCCATTACTCTTGTCCTCCCACCAAATAATTTTATTTATAAATTTAAAATTCATGAAATAGGTCATCCCTTAATTTTATGAATCCCCATCCAAAGGAATTCCAAAAATATCTCTATAAAGACACATTTCAAACCCTTTAACATGAAAGAGGCTACCATACTAAAAACACTAAAATTCTAATTGCACATTTAGATAAAAATACCTATTTCTCCTAATTATAATTACATACAAGCCTAGTAATCTTGATCTAAAGTTTGAATACACTTATAGGATCACAATTCATGGATGAAGTGCTTAATCACACCAAGATTACACTAGTATCCATAATTTTTCACTAGTGATTCACACAAACCATTATGGCATGGAATAACTACATGGAGTTTTATACCTCTTTGTAGTATTGGTATGTAGGTGGTCCTCAACATAAGGGGTGTTGAGTTCAAGTACAACTTCAAATGTTAACCCCTGTTTTCCCCTTGATTGCATTTGTCCTCTTGGTTTATTGAGCTAGGGTTAAAAGTGAAAATAAGATACACCATGGTTTTTTTAATGGGTTGAAGCTCCCACATAGTCCATATAACACATAGGTGAAGGAAAACCTACCATCTAAATATCAGAGGTATACTACATATTAGACACTAATGCTCCTTAGGGATAAAAACACAGTAATATCTTATCTAATTGCAACACTCCTATCTAGAGACCCTACCAAGTTTTATTCTAAATATGCACTCAGTCAACATAGCCTCTTATCAAGTTAAGTTACAAAATAAAATATTCATCTTATATTTTCAACTAAATTTTATGTTATCCTTTATAATCTCCATATTTAGAATATTTATGGATTTAGAAAATTCTAGATTAGTACATATCATTTATTGCATATCTATAAAATTTTGATTTTGTACATCAATTTGTATAATTAGGGTCTAACATTCTCATATTTTTCTAAATTTGATATGATTTGATTCACATTGAGTTCACTAATATGTTTAATCAAATTTGGGGAACTAGGATAATTTTAGACCCTAATTAGATAAACCATTGTGAAAAATTAGAATGTTACATATATAAAATAAATGACACAAATTGATTTAATAAACTAAATATGGAGAGTACAAAGGAGAAAAAAAATTAGATGTAAAATTGAGATGTATAATGTTTCTAAACTAAAACTGATAGAGAGGATGTTTTGACTGAGTGTGGAGCTATAATAAGACTTGATAGGCTATGTAGACAAGAGAACTATAATTAGATAAGAGAGTAGTGCACTATTATCCCTAGGTAGAACTAGTGTCTAACATATATTATAGATATAATAATTATATAGTAGGTTAACTTTTACCTGTGTTCCATAGACTATGTATGATATTTCAATCCATTATGAAAACCATTGTGCATCTCCTAATTCTCTTGAAACCTTAACTCAATGGAATAAGAAGATGAATGTAATCATGAGGTAAAAATGGGTTAGTGGTTGAAGTTGTGATTGACCTCAACATCCCCAATGTTTATCACCACCTACATACCAATAATTCAAAGAGGGATCAGATTCCATTTAGTTCTCCCATGATATAGTGGTGTGTGTGAAAGACTAGTAAAAAATGCTAGATGTTTGTGTAATATTATTGTGATTAAGTGCTTCAATTATGACTTGTGAACTTGGGATTGTATTAAGACTTTAGGTCAAGGATACTAGGTCTATATGTAATCAAAATCGGGAGAAATAGGGAATTTTATCTCAATGTGAAATTATAATATTGGTGATTTTCAATGTGGAAGCCTTTTGTATACAAAATTACTTGAAATGTGTATTTATAGTAATATTTTAAGAATTCCTTTGGAGGGTGCTAGCTAAACTTATGGGATGACCCATTTCATGAATTTGAAATTTATAAATTACTTGTAAATATGTGGGAGGAAAAGAATAATGGATGTAGATAAGAGATTAGTGTGATATTATCCAATTAGGAAGCTATTATCCAAGGCTCACAAATAACTAATATAGTTACCATTAATAGTTTGTGGGTGAGCCTCAACTAATTTACATGAGGAATAGGGACATTTTGGGTTCATTGGTTTTATTAGAAGAATGAGTCATCTACATAAAAAGTAAAGGAAAGTGGTCAAAATGCCATAGAATAAGGAATGATCTAAGAATGTAAAAAGGGTGATCACAAGTGCATTGTTTTAGTTAAATTTTTAATTTACGTGTCTACATATATTTAACATTACTTTTTTATCATTATTTAATTTTGTGTACCATTTTATTTATGTATATGCATTTACTATATTAGAATATTTTATTACACCTTTTTTTAATTTATTTATTATATTTACATTTCAAGTGCCTTACTTTTGGGTTTATTCAGCCATTGATTCTTTTTAGATTCCTTGGTATATATAATTTTTAGGATATTTTTATAGTCTCCCCCTGGTTTTATTCTATCATTACATCATTTCATATTATTATTATTATATTTACTTTTTCATGTTTATTCCCTCTTAGCTTTATTCATCCATCGACTCTTTTTAGATTACTTATTATCTTTTCTTATTATATCTTACCCTCTTCATTTTATCCTCTTGCCTCTCAAGTTTCCACCACTTGATTTTCTTATGTTGAACATATCATAGTTTACATGGCTTCCCTAGTGACATTATTATATCCATTAATATTACCTTCCCCTTATAGGATTATTCTATTATTTATCCAATCTATATTTAGTTTAGCTTCCACTTTCATAGAATTCTATACCCTATTTTGTGTAATCTATTTGAATCAAAAGTTTCCCTTCTTTTGATAAGCTACTAGTTTCTATAATAACTAATCATTGCATAGTCTAGTTTATTAAATAATGTAATTAAGTGTGTTTTATATTAACAACTAGGTTTTCCTTCACTTGTAGGTTATTTTAATTATCTATAATTGGAGTACATTGAGACTCCCATATATATTATGATTAGTTTAGTTTAATATATAATTTCTCTAATAATAGGGAAATAAACTATTGTGAATATATTCATTTGTATAATTATTTTTTTATGAATGAAAATATAAATATTGTATGATTATTTTGTCATCAAAATGTGGTATTAGATAATAAGACTTTGAGGGAGCAAGTTGAATGGAAGAGTTAAAAATATAAGAGGTATTAAGGAGTCATAAGCATTGAATCTTAGCAAAACAAATTGTGTGAAAGCTCCATAAGTAAAACAAAGTGTTTCAAGGCATGATCAATCAATAAGAAAATAAATTTGTGATTAATTTCAAAAAGTGCCTAACAAAAAATCAATAAAAAAAGCGTCTCTATAGATATTTATTTAAATTGCATTCAAGGAAATGGATGTCATTTTTTGGAAGCACCATTTAAATGAAATTTTAATTTATATATTATAGATGCCATGATCGATAAGATAATGATTCAACCCAAACATATAGAAAGGCATTGAAAATTAGCAAAAGAGCCAATAAAATAACCATCCTTCAACTTGAGTGCCATTATTCTACCATGCAAGAGAAGGAAAACTATAAATTACATCATGTTCTGAAAACCAAATTCCATTTAGAGGCTCAAATCAGAGTCTTTGATATTGATGGAAGCTAACATTGCTTGGAGGAATGTCTTAAACAAATTTCACATAAATTATCGATGAATCTTAATTAGATAAAACCATTATTTTCCTTTTTATTGAAAATTTTAAACATCCATATAAACTTAGCGATATCTTTATTAATTTAAAAATTCCATCTAAATTTTTTTTTAATTTAAACTTTAGGTATTTTTTTAAATTTTCCTTAAAAGAGAGTCTGAAAAGATAATTAAATGTGTAGCTCCCACATCGTCTATCCCTAGAGGTTGGAAATTTGTATGAAAGTATAGATAAATATTATAAACATAACCCTTTTAATATTTTATTTTATAGCTCTTAAAGTGTTTTAAAATATAAAACTTTAGGAAATTTTTATTTTTTTTAACCTTAAGGAGCCCTTGAAAGTTGAATTAATTATCCATTTTAAAAATTATAGATAGTAGGAGGTTGAAATCTTTCCACATGACAAAATTCAATAGAAAAAACCTTTAGAAAAATAATTTTTATCCAAAAAAATATCAAAATATCTATTTAATTATTTCCATATTTGTACTAAAGTTCCTAAAATAAATAATTAATTGTGTAAATTGCAAACCATGAGGAGTTAGGCCATAAAGTTTTTTTACATTATCTAAAATTGTATAAAAAATAAATTCCTAAAACCATTTTATTTTATCCCTCATAAATTTCAAGAGTTAATTATTTTAATGATTTTTAAAGGCATAAAACAAGCATATCAAAGAACTTTAAAATTTATTAAATAATGTATCTTGAAAAATCATAGTGTTCAATATATATGGTGTATCTAGTCTTTATTTATGCATAAATTCATCATATTAAACTACTACATCTAATGCCTAACATTGATAAAACAATGATTATTGTGTACTTAAACCTCTAAATGTTTAAGGAGAAGTAAGGACCAAATTTCATTTTTACCTTTCCTTCCATTTCTAATTCATCACTATCATTCAATGAAAATCCTATAAGATTGAAATTTGAGTATATAGGGAGTTTATGCATGTGTATAAGTATTTGTCTCTAAGTTAGTATCATTGATAGAATGAATCATTCTCATGTAATGTCTAAGTACCATGTATCACTCCACTCTCATGTACTTTAACATATCCTTCCTTTACCTCTATGTATCTATAAAGGATGAGATTCTTCCATATACCTCTACATATATATGAAGGTCAAGCATATAGAGAGATTTGGTACATCAGTTTGACTATATATATATAAAGGTAAATTTATTAGTATAATAAAGAACCAATTCATCTTCCATAGAAATATTTTTTTAAATGGAAAAAATTGCCCAAGTTTTGGTTTTACTAATACAAGACTAATTCAATGTGATAGCTATGTTACATGAAAAACTAAGGTGAAGACTTTCCTATAATTTTAATATCTCTATATGGTTTTTAATGACACATTTATCTAACATGCCTTAGATGTTAACCAATAATAAAATTTAGAAAAATGAACAAGAAAGAGAAGTTGATAATTATATTTGGTATATTGGATGAGGTCCAATCTCATTTCTAAGATACCACTAAAGTGAAAAAATCCTAAGATAAACTTAGTATTTTATATGAGGCTATGAACTAGAATAAAAAAATTCATCTACAAAACCAACTTCATTGTCTCAATTTTAATACATGTGATAAATTTGTATAATTTATTCACTATGTTCCAACATTTTGGGCCATGCTCCTAACATTAGGAGATAAAGTTTCATATGAATCCTTGGTACCCATTATCTTAAGAGTGTTCTCCCTGACTACGAGATCTTTGTGAATTCTCTAGACATATCAGAGATGAAACAAAATTTTAAAAATTTGGTTAATATGTTGTAGCAGGAAGAAATAATGCATGAAATAGATTAATATGAAACTAACATGCTCTTATATCACATCATCTATATCAAATCCCCATGAAGCCTTCAAAATAATACCCTAAATAGACCAATTAGTTAAACTACCTTGGGATCAAACCTCATTCTCAAAATATTTACACTACATAATTATTATTATAATGAATTTACATAAGGTATATATATAAACAAGAATCCCAACCCCCAACAATCTCCATAAGGGTAGAAGTAGAAGCCAAGGTTTACACATATCTAGAAGAGTATGCCTTAACCACAAAAATATGAAAACATTATTGAAGATAATGAACAGTAGGATGAGAAATTTTTACTCTCTAAATAAATAAAATAGGATATCACTCTTCCAAAATTAGTCTGGTATATATATTTTCATGCCACAAGGTACATGACTAGATGAAAGGATTCGCTTAACACATTTAACTATTCAATCTATCATGGGGATGTATCTCTAAGAGATGACTCATCATATCAAAGTCCAAGGTTGTGGTGATATTTATTTTTATGTTGGAAATTATGTATATAAAATCACCAAAATCTTATATGTACCATAAATATTAAATAATTTGTTTTATTTAATTCAATTTATTAATCATAACAAAAAAATTGAATTTTATTGAAAAGATGACAAATTTTTTTATCTCATTAGAAAAAAGTGTATAAGTTCAATTTTTATTTGAAATATATTATAGTGTAGTAAAAATATTCCAATTTGATTTTTTCCACACTTAAATTCAATCTCTTTTTTTAAATGATATATACTTAGAAAATATGTGGCATGAAAGATATGGACACTTTAGTTTTGGGTACCTAGTTTCAATAATCAGGCAAAACATGTTAAGATGCCATCCATCTCTATATAAGAATATTTATGTACATTATAATTATCTAGCTATAAAAACATAGAGATTAATTTATAACAAATAAATATAGGGATTCTTTTTCATTATATTTAGTGCACACTTTATGTGTTCCCATGCAATGGAGTGTTAGTGGCTTCCATTTTTTCATATTTTTGTTAATGACTACAAAATAAATATGTGGGTATATTAATTTAAGACTAAGGATAAATATTTTTAAGTCTTTAAATAATTAAAACATAATATGGAATGATAATTTGATTTTTGACTTCTTGTCCTCCATTTATATCAAGGGGAAATACACCAGTAAGGAGTTCTCTAAAAATTTGAAGGCACTTGTTATTCATAGGAAGTTGATTGCACCATATAATCCACAATATAATGGTGTTGTATAATATCATAATCTCACTATTATGGAAATGGTGTTCACCATGATTGATAAATCACACCTACCTCATACATATTGGGAAGAATCAATTCACATAATGGCCTACATGATGAATCAATCACCCATAAAAGTTCCCAATGGTATTAATCCAAATGAAGAATGGACTATTAATATGACTTATATCACTCATATTCATGTTTTTAATTTTAAATAACATATCCATGTCCCTAAAAGTAGATAAAAACATAGATAATATAACACTGACATGCACTTTTATTTGCTATAGTGAAGATTCAAAGGCTTATGAAATCATGGATCCAACAATTAAGAAGATACACACTATAAAGGATGTTGTATTTGATGAGAATGGTGAGTCAAATCCACCCTCCATACACTTCACTGATACACACATCATACATGTAAAAAATTATAATATATGTACTGATAATGAGGATGAGGATAATGATGATATTCAACTAGGTCCTCCAACTCCACCACCCATTGTTAAACATATGCCTAACTGGTATATTATAATATAATATAGTAAATCTTAGGAGTAATTATTTGAGATTATTTATGATAGTGATAACTAGATATTTTTTAGGAAGATGAAGATTATTCATGGAATATGGTAGGAATAGTCACATTGGATATTTAATATTTTAATCTTTTCATTCTTTATAATGTAATATGTAATAACTTTGGTTTGCACCAAATCTCTTTTTTAACATCATTCCAATATTGGCTTGACATTGGTATTAGATCACAAGCTTCCTTATTCAATTTTCTTTATCCATTCTTCCTCTTTATTGCATTATTCATCCTCTAAGCTCATAAAAATTTGTAAACCCTCATATTATTTAGTTATACAACCTAAGAATATAATTAGGTAGATTTAAGCTATATTTTGTCTTTTATATTATATAATCATAAAATTTAGACTAAAAATTAGTGCTATTTAATTCTAGAATATTATATGCATTTTTCAAAATTAGGAGGGTTTATTTATCAAATCATGACATGTTCTAAGGAATTTTACTTAGTTTTGATGTGTTTGAAGGTGCTTGGACTAATTGCTACATGTTGTTTCATCTTAAAATGAGTTTGCTTCTATTTGTTGTAAGGAAAGTTGTCTAAGTCTGACTACTATGTGTTTTTATAACCCATTTCCAACATATATCCTCTTGTTTTATTGAATTTGATTCATTAATGAGGCATTTTAGCTTGAATCAGGTAGATTTTAGATTGTGTGTTATTTAACACTAGTTGATATAAAGGTGTTTTAGGGCATTTTGTTGTTTAGAAGCTAATATAAAGACATTTTGGGATATGTTGACTATATCAAGGATATGTGACAACATTAATATCCATGTTTTATGCTCAAATAAGTGCATGGAGGTTCAACATGGTGTATCAATAGTTCTCTCAACCTTCCAAGTAGCAAGATAAGATAATATATTTCATTTTATGTTTTTTTCTCATTTAAAAGCATAATAATTGAATAGAGAATATTCCCACAAAGGAATAACATGAATTTTTCATTGATATATTCATCACAAATCAATAAGTCATTTTTAAACCATAATTATTTGTCATTTAAAAAAATTAATTAATATTTTAAAAACAAGTCAAATTATGAAAAGAAAACCAAATCACAACATTCAATATCAATAGTACCTTATGTTTGCATTTATGAGTCAATTCGTCAGAATCAAACTAATAAAATTATATCCAATTATATATGTAATAACATGTATGGTATAGTCCCTATGAACTCTTAGGAAAAAAAATTAAAAAAAAATCCCATTCCCTTTGTTACCCATTTGTGACTATCATTAGACGTAAATCTTGAAAATGAGAAAAGGCACTTTGAGTATATAGGGTTATCATGCCCATGTATAAGGACTTATTGTTAAGTGGGTGTCATAGATAGAGTAAATCATTTTCACATACTACCTAAGTAGCACATATCATTCTCCTCTCATGTGATTTAATATCTCTTTCACATACCACTAGGTATATATAAAGGATGAGCTTCTTTGAAATATTGATAGATATATAGGAAGGGTGAACATATAAAGAGGTTTAGTATATCAGTTGTATGGTATATAGAAAAGGTAACCATTTTAGAGAGATAAGGAAGCATTTTATCTCTTAATATAACAAACATGCATTTAATCAAAACCATTATTGGCATAACCCTAACCATAAAATATACCTTGCTAAAATGGTCTAAAAAAGTAGACAACACTCTTGTAATAAATTAATTATAGTTCAAAATATGTGATGGGGATGTATCTGAAAAAAAATCAAAGGAGATACCATCCTAGAAGTATAATAATTTGAAAGCATTGGCCTTGATGAGGACATTAGTTTCTATAGAGGTATTTTTTCACATTCAATGGTACATCATTCCTTGGGAATCATTCTAAAAATTTAAATACCTATATGATTCCCACTCAAAATTGGAGCTTATAAAGCTATAGTTGAATCTATTCAATCTTGAGTTGAAAATGGAGATGCCATGAGTTTGGATTCTAAAATCTATGCAATCAAACATGATGTTGATGTGTATTATATAAAAATTTATGTCTATATGAACACCTTAATAAATTCTCTTTTTCATACATATTAAACCTAAATGGATTCATTGTTATCAAGTAATATGTTGAAGACTCTCACATTAATCAATTGGTTGATAAAATAGATGAAAGAGAAAAATCCTTTAGATTAAAAATAGAGTCCATGGGAGAAAACATATATTTTGAAAATAAAAATGGAAATTATTTAAATAATGCAATAAATTATATATCAATTATAAAAATAAAGGGTGAAGTGGTGAACCAAAAAAAATAATAGTGAACATCAAGAAAAGCATAATGGTAAAAAAACATTTGTATTATAAATATTATGATAAGAAAAAGAGTCATGAGATCCATGAAAGAAATAAATCATAGAATAAAATTAAAACTTACTAAAATATAAATAATAAAAGGATAATAATAAAAACTTACAACAATATTCATCTTCATTTGCTTTTTAATGTATGATTTCCATCTCTAACAAAGTAAATGATGCCTCAAAGAGTTAAACCTCAGATAATGCTTGGGTTCTAGACATTGGTTCCACAAAAAATATTAATTTATGAAATTAAATATTTGAGTAATTTAATTATTAAATTTTTATCTCAATGTGTTTGGTAGATAAAACAAGTTTATAACCTTAGGGTAGAGGTTCAATCTATTTCAAGTCACTAGGTCTTCCAGAATTCATTCTCCAAAATGTATTATACCTTTATCAGTTGAAAATAAACATGTAGCTTGTGATGATTTGAAAATAAGTCCACTCCATTATTATTTATGATGCATAGGTTAAATTCACAATAAAATATGATAACACATCCATTCTTACTAGATATGAGGAAGGAAAATTAATGAAACTTAGAGGTGAGCACTTAGTTTCAAAGAATTTTTATCATATATCAGAAGAAGGAATGCAAAAAAATATCATTTGGCATGCCATTTTTAGGTACATTCACTAATATAATCTACACAATGTACAAAAATGGTGATATATGCTTTTGGATCTACCCAAAACCATTGAAAAGTGAGAACCTTGCATCTTGACCAAACATGAACAAGAACCATCTCAAAATTTATAATGGAGAGCTGACATGAATTTGAAGTTGGTTCACTCTAATCTATGTTCTCTACCAATTGTTTCCACTATTTTCCATAAGTTTTTCATGTTGTTTATTAATCACTATAGCATGATGTCTTCAATATATTTTCTAAAGAAAAAATTAGAATCTATTCAATTTTTTGAACTATGGTTGAAAATGAATCCAAATCCTACATTGAGACACTTAGGACTAATAATGGTGGTTATTTTACTTCAACGGTGTTTTAAACCTATCTCATGAAGAGAATAATAAAGCATCATATTAGAGTCCCTTAAACTTCTCAACAAAATATACTAGTTGATTAAATGAACTAAATTGTCATGAACATTGTTTAAACAATGTTGTTCTTCAAAGGGGTAAATATGTATTTATTGGAAAAATTATCTCAAATAATATTATATCTCTATAATAGGTCACCATGAGTAACCTTATAGATGAAGAATCCATATGGAGTTTGGTGTTATCATCTCCCTTCAATACAAATTCTTCAAATTATTAGATCCACATGCCATGTATTTATTTTAAATCAAATTTTTAAAAAATAAGAATGTAAGTCATAAATGCATGCATTTGGGATACTTAGAGTCTTCAAAAGCATACATTTTTTAAGAGAATAATAAGAAATCTATCACCATAGTAGATTGTTTAATCTTAAATTTACATAAATGGGGTTATTAAGGGTTAAGGAGATTAGATTATATTTTACACAGTGATGGTGAACTAACCTAATAATTAGGCCAATTCTTAGAAAACTTAGACAAATAGTATTCTAAATTTATGAAATTGAGATTGTTGAAAAATAGTAAACTACAACTATTGATAGATATTACAATAAATTAGAAATAATTATACTTATTTGGTTTTTTTTGTGTATGAAAGTCTAGGAAGGAATATGATAGAATTTTAATAGAATATGATATTGGAATAGTATTTATATTATATAAATATCCTTTCTTGGGTCTCAGATGCTTGTATTAGATATAGACAATTGCATTGATGTAGGTGTCTAATTCTATTGTAGATGTCGTATAAAAAATAATGAATAGATTTGGATGTGAAAAAATATAACCTTATGTGTTTATTCACCTTCATTTTTATGTCTTTAGATCATGCACATAGGATGTTTCTCTTATTAAAGTGATCAAACCATAGATCTTCACCATTGGAGTGACTGTGGGAAAAATGGGTTAGTGGGCTCACAATGTCAAGCTACCCCAAACACCCCTTTGTCAATGGGCACTTCATAACTAAAAAATACTCTAAATACGACCTTAGACTAATTTATTTCTCCCCAACATGTTGGCTTGTGTGTGTACATGGGTACATTGTTTGATAATCAAAGACATGTAGTGACCTAGTTTTTAACTTGGAAAATATGGCTCATGGGATACTCTTTGAATGCTTTAGACCTATGTAAATACTACTCCTATGACTCATATGGAAATACAAATAAAAAGGTAAGGTTTTCTCACTTTATTTATTAATTGAGTACTTCTTCATATTTTTTTGGTGAGTTTTACATGATTTCTAGGTAAGGAACGAATGAGGGTTGGTCTTGTATATATACCAAATCGCTTTGGAAATATATCTCATTAAATAACTTAGGCCAACCTTTTGGAAATGTTTTTTTTTTAAATTAGATGAACTATAGGTACTAGACACCTTTTAAGAAAAGTAGATAGTTGTGTCAATGCAAGTGTTTGTCTTGGATGCAGGTGTCTAAGATGGTATAAAATAAGTATAAGTATAAAACTAGTATTAAAGTATAATAAATAGGTTTAGATATTTTTTCACATTATATAATCCCTAGTAATAAAAATAAAAATGGTCAAACTAAGAGATAATAAATTAGGCACAAAGAGATAGTGAATGCAAGCCTTTCTATAGTGGGTAGGTCTAAAATTGAAAGGTATAGCCATGATAGGTATTTTTCAAGTATATAAGATTGATGTATTATATAGATTAGATTTTAGCATATATAGACATGTTATCTTTTATGTAATTTTGAAGGACATTACAAGTATCAGTTAGAAATTTAACTGACGTGAGAAATATGTCAAATTTAATGTTTTCAAGGAGGTTGATATGGAGGTTTCAAATAGTTAAGTGGGAACCTATAATTGGGAAATAGTTTAATCTTCATTGACTCTTGTAATAGAAAATGGCACTCCATCTATAGAATAAATTGAAACTTCATCAAGGATGGTCCACTAATATAAAATTAAGGATATTTAAATTCATAAATTTATGCACCAATTATTCCACAAGATAAATAAAAATATATTCCAAAATGGGCCAAAAAAATTAAATATGTCTAACTTTATGGGTCATAAAAATAGGCACTAGAAGTGTTCAAATAACAACATAAAAATTAGACAAGTTCCTGGATGGACTTGAAGATAAGATATAAAAATTACCTTGGAATAATCTCCTAAAGAAGAAGTGGATGTTTAATTTGAATTTGAACCTACTTCCTTCAAACAAGTTGAAAATCATGATGCATGGAAAAATACAATGAGAAGTGAGTATGATGCATTGGTCAAGAATGGAACTTTCAAATCGGTTGATCTTCTAATCAAATATAAACCTATTGGCTTCAATTTAATATTTTTAAAAAAATAAAAAGTATATGGTTCACCTTACAATCAAAAATCAAGGCTTGTTGCAAAGGGATTTGTAAAAATTAAGGAATTAACTATGATGAAACCTTTGCACCAAAAACAAAATGTATTAGCATTCAAACCATGTTAGATCTGATATCTCACAATAGATTGAAATTTCACCAAATAGATTCAAAAAATAAATTTATGATTGGTGATCTTAAGGGGATAATTTACATTACTAACCCCAAAGGTTTTGAAATAAAGGGCCAAGAACACAAAATATGCAAATTATAAAAATTACTTAATGGTTTAAAACAAGCCCCAAGAGCATGGTATGAAAAACTCAAAGAGAACCTATTGAACATGAAATTCAAATGTTTTTAGTTTTAATACATAATTTTTTTTCAAAATAATTGTATTTATAGTGGTGGAAGTTTATTATGTAATCATAATAAGAAATAATGAGAGATGCACTACAAAATTCAAACCACAATTGGTGAAATGATTTGAAATGATAGATCTAGTTATCTACATTGCTATTTGGGTATTGAAATGATTCAATAACCAATTTATATATTCATAAATCAACATAAATTTATTATTTAAGTTATGATAAATATTATAATGTTTGATTTCAATCCTCTAAGTATGCCCATGGATAAAAATCTGAAATCAATATCAAATGATACCATATATCTAGTTGTTGCTACTAAATAAAAATAACTCATTAGAATTCTAATCTATGTGACCAAAACTAGACCAAATATTTCTTTTTCTATTGGTCTTCTTTCTTAATTCATGTAACAAGATACATAAAGTCATTGGGTAGTAGCAAAAAGAGTATTTGGATATCTCAAAGGTATAGAGAATTTTGGGCTCAAATTCCCTAAGGACTTAAATTGTTGGTGATTTTGAAGATGAAAAATCTACTTCAATTTTCTTAATCAAATTGAAAATATCATTTTTTAGCTAGAATTCAAAGAAATAATTAGTAATAAGCATTTATTATCATAAGTAAAATAAATGGTAGCTTAAGAGGTAACTAGAGACATTTTGTGGCTCATAAGGGTTATGTAAGATTTTCAAGAATAATAGGTTTCATTAGCACCTATCATGGTTGAAAACACATTTGTAATTAAAATTGGAAAGGATCTAGTATTTCATGATTGAACCAAGCACATCAACACCAAATTTCATTAATTTACTATTATTTGAAAGATGGTGATGTAAAATTTATAAAAAAATTTACTATAGAGAAACTAGTAGATATCTTGATGTAAGTGTTGGAATGAGAAAATTGGAAAATTTAATAAGTATCCTTGGTCTCATAGTAAACCCTTAATGTTAAGGGGGGATGTTATAATATTACAAATCCTAGGAATAAATATAAGAGACTTTATTATCCCATAGTGGTAGATGAAGAGTATTCATATCAAGATGAAGAGTCTTTAGGAAATATGAAATGAATAGTCACTTACTTGGATATTCAATGTTTTCATTATTGTTAACAAAATATACAGTTTGGTTTTTACCAAATCTCATTTTATTTCCATTATAATCTTGACTTGTTATAAAATATCACTATACGAGATTCAAAATTAGATGGAGTCCCAAACACTTCCACCTCAAAATGGGGGACTCATATCAAAGATAATATATGTGAATTTGGATCTTATGACCATAGTTTCATAATATTTTGATTCCTCAACGGTTCAAGAATACCAAGAGTCAAATCCTTGTAAAGAGTCCATGGATGTAGAATATTAGTAATTAATGAAGAACAACACATGGCATCTTCTTGATATTATAAGAGTAAATAACTATATCTATTTTAAGTGGATATTTAAAACCAAGTACAGAGTAGATGGTAATATTGACAATTACAAGACAAGAATTGTAGCAAATGGATACATAGAAAGAAGACATTGACTAAAAGGAGAAATTTTATACCATAACCAATACAGAGACTATCATAATGGTCTTATATATGGATACATAATTTTAATTCAAATTAAATTATATGGACATGAATATTTCCTTCATAAATGGTGATATGTAAGAGGAAGATTGCATGACCCAAATAGAGTGTTTTGTCACACCTAGTCAAGAACAAAAGTTGTGTAGATTCATCAAATCAATGTATGGTCTCAATTAGGCTCCCCAAGCTTGTTATATCAATATTTATGATCATCTTATCCAACATGCATCCCAAAGGAGTCCATGTGATCCAAATATATACCTCAAGTTTGTTATTTTAATTTTGTATGAAGATGATCTAGTCATCACTATTAACTCAATAAAGATGTTTTATGAAAAAAAGAATGATCTCAAATGATCACTTGAAATGACATATATTAGGTTATTTCACTACTATCTTGATTTAAATTATGGAAAAAGGGGTACTACACATTTTTTGCCTCAAATGAAGTATGGCAAGAACATGCTTGAGAGATTTTAGATGATGGAATGTAAAACTATTTTCCACATATGGAGATAAAAATTTAGTTTTCTAGTTTATATCTATCACCACTAGTAAATTCCACTATCTATTGATATTTGAATATGAGTTTTTTTTACTTGAAATTCACTAGTCCAAATATTATCTATATGGTTAGCCATATTTCATGGTTCATGTCGGAAATAAAGACAATTCTAAATAAACAATAAATAAAATATTAAGATACAGTCAAGGTACAATGTATAATGGACCAAAATATAATAAAAATGTTCAATTATTATTGACAGTATACATAGATGCAAATCATGTAGGATCTTGACAACATGAAATCCACATTTATATTTTTGTTCTTTCTAAGGTCTAGTCTTACCTCATGGGGGAGCATGAAAAAAAACTTTATTTCTCAATCTTCCACTAATGTAGAATACAATTTAGTATAATGATTCATGTATGAAGTGATATGGATATATTTCATATGTATAGTTCTAGTGTACCACAAACATAACCTATCTTCTTGTACGGTGTGTTATAAATTTTTTTTCAAAATATAGAGTTTGATTAGTACATGAATCACATTGAAGCTTAGATTCATTTCATACATTAGCATGTTAAACACACGATATTAAACTCTAGTATTTCTCCACTCAAGATAAATGTAAAAATTTCTTCATCACATCACTTGCATGGGATAAATTTGAGGCATTAAAAAATTATCTTTCTCACTCTTAAGACAATGATGAATTAATTGAGGAATGTTAGAACAATTATTTATTACATAATCTAGTTTAATAAATAAATGTAAGCGAGTGTGTTGTTTATTAACAAATCATATTTTTTTATTTTAGTTATCTATTACTTGATTATGTTTAAACTCTCATATATATTAGGCTTAATTTATTTTATTAGATAATTTCTTTCCTTGTTATGTAGGGACTAATGTGAATATATTCATTTGTATAAATACTTTTTCTATGAATGATAATATTAATGTTTAATGATTATTTTATTTTCAAAAAAATATACATTTACATTTTGTAGGTATCTTATGATCCCCATATTTCCATTTCCTTATTTCACTTAAGGCACACTTGAGTTAAAGACATGACTTCACTATCTTCTAAAGTATAGGTCCAAGAGTGTCTAAGCTTATTGGTACCTAGGTTATTTTTATTAGTAGCTAGATGTAAGATTTCTTATGTGAGTGAAATTCAACACCCATTTTTTTCCTTCCAAATCCATATGGATGACTAAAATATAAAAATATACAAAAAATGTTTTATTTTAATATATCAAAGTAAACTCAAAAGAAAAATAAAAAATAAAGTTTAAAAGGAAACAAATCATCCAAAAGTCAAAAATTACACCAAAATAAGTGATCATATAATTTGAAATTTCCCCCTATCCTATTTGAATCTCAAACTTCATAGTTGTAATCATTATATATATTAGGTCCATTAGGTTGTTATAGCTTAGAAGACTGGGATAAGAGGTTTCATGTATATCATTAGTGCCACCTAATTTCCTATGCGAGTACCTAATCCTGAGTAGGAAAAATACTCTATAAAATGTCCTAAGGAATGATTAAAGTGTAGTGGGAAGGTAGGAATATTTTATATTTCATGCATTTAGCCTTCATAGGATGATATTTATACCTCACTTGTTAGCCCAATCTCTACTATTTCTAGGTGGGGTAGTAAAGTTAAATCTAAAATAAAGTGATAGAAAAAGGGATAAGAAATAAAAGAGAGGTGATCAACAAACAAAAATATCCATCATAGGGATTTTGGGAATGATAAAATGGAGACATAAAGAGGAAAGGTACCACAAGGGTGACATATAAATCCTTGAAAAAGATAATTAAATCTAATAAAGTGGGAAAGGCCAAGATATATACATATACATATATATATACATATATACATATACATATATATATATACATATATATATACATATATATATATATATACATATATTTATATATACATATATATATACATATATATATACATATATATATATATATACATATATATATATATACATATATATATATATATACATATATATATATACACACATATATATACATACATATATATATATATACATATATATATACATTATAAATATATATGTATATATACATTTATGTATGTATGTATATATATATATGTATATATATATATATATATGTATGTATGTATATACATATATATATATATATATGTATGTATATATATATATATATATATATGTATATATATGTGTGTGTGTATACACACACACACACACACACACACACACACACACACACACACACACACACACACACACATGTATATATATATATATGTATATATGTATATGTATATATCTTGGCCTTTCCCACTTTATTAGATTTAATTATCTTTTTCAAGGATTTATACGTCGCCCTTGTGGTACCTTTCCTCTTTATGTCTCCATTTTATCATTACCAAAATCCCTATGATGGATATTTTTGTTTGTTGATCACCTCTCTTTTATTTCTTATCCCTTTTTCTATCACTTTGTTTTAGATTTAACTTTACTAGATCTCATTATCATGCCTATTTTATTTTTGGTTTTTGAATTATATGGTAAACATAAGGGAATATAACCATTCCCTCCTCACAAACTCTTATTGTAGACATATAATATTTTCACTTTATTGACACTTTATTTTGTAGCGGTTTGTTGACACATAAATATCTCTAAGTGCACACCTTAAAGGGTGAAATGGGAATGGGGTGGGATCAACTCATGGTATGTTTTGAGATTTTTTCACATGATATCCTATCACATCATCATTATGATCAATCTAACCTCTTCCAAGTCTCTATGCATCTTTCCTCTTTATGTACTTCCTATGTATATTTAATAGATTCACTAACCTGGTCAATACCATTTTCCCATACATTTATATCTATTTTAATGTATTGGATAACCTAATATAGTTCTGAGTGTCTTCTTATATTTATACTATATCATCTTGTTGATACCATCCTATCCTAACTGACATATTCTAAATATATGGCCCTAGATGATACCATCAACTTAGAGTTTAGGTTTGGTTTAGGTTATTTTAACCTTACATATGTGTGTCATATTTCATTCCTAATATTATATCTCATATTCATGCCCTCTAATTGTGCTCACATATCTTCCCTAAGGTGTATTTTAGAGAGTTAGTGGTTTAAAACATTATCTTGGAGGCCTTGTATTGTGGTGTCATTGAAGTTAAATAGGAGAGTTCATTAGGAGTTATTAACTAAATATATCTATCTTTTCAACCAACCATTTAAGGTCATAAAATTACAATAATCTCTTGAAAATATCCTCTTGAGTTAAAGGGGGAAATTGAAGCATCATTAGGTCCACCCAAAGGTAAGTATTTATATCCCTATAATGTTTCCTTTATTTACTTAGTAGGTTATATGTTGCTTATTAATTTAATTATATATGTTTGTATCCTTTATTAGGATATTCCTTATATCGAATAAGTAGGTATATATATAGGGTTTCTTAGGATTTCCATTAGTCATATTAGGATACATATACCCCCATTTAATTGACCATTTCACCTTACCTTATTTAAAATATATTAATTATCATTTAATTTATTTACATCTTTACAATGATAATTAAAATAATTTACCTTTATTGAGGTCTAGTGCGAGATGTATCCTTATGTCACAAGCTTAGGCTTTGGAACCATTTCCTCTTGACATTTGAGTTATGGTTTGACCTCTTATATATATACATATATCATTTCACCTTACTCATTAGTACAATTATAAACATGATTAATGTGATTGAATTTATTAGTCCCAATATATTAAGAGAAAGATGATAGTTGTAAGTTATCCTAGCCCTTTCATACATTTTTGTTAACCCAAAGTGAATCTTATCCCAAATTTGGTAGGATAAATTTCATGTTTATCCTTTTATCATATGAAAAACATTATTAGAATAATCATATATATTTTAGTCTAATAATATCAATCAACCCAATATCATTACTTAGTCTTACAAACTATATTGGCTACCCCAATACATTTTCCTATTTTATACTAACTATATCAACCAATTTGATAACATCCTATGTTTTTCTAGACTATATTGGTTAGCCTAATACATTTTTTTTTTACTGTATCATCCAGATCTATACTACTATGAGTGTTTATTTATTTCATTAGAAGCTATAAATTTCACTTCCAATTTCAATCAATTTTATTTATATTTTTTATTTTGTCTTCCTAGAATTATGTTTTCATAGTTAAACTCATAATAGCTATCATTATGGTAAAAGTGGTCATCTATTTTGCTTGATTATATATTCAAGATATTACACATTAGTATATACCAAATTTAGTTTTTATGTACCTCACAATATATTTTAAATGCCTAGGGTTATCTTTTTTCAACAACTAGGAAGCCTTTCAAATAGTTTAACTTTAAAGGTAATCAATAATAAGTTAGTATTTGGAAGTTAATCTCAATATATCACAGATACATGATAATTTGGATATAGGATAGTGAATTATTCTATAGTCAATTACCTTTATACCTATTCAATATTTATGCCTAGGATTTATATAACTAAGAGCCTACAAGTAAAACACATTGTGCCTAATTTTACCTCCCTACTTTGATTTTACTACTGCTTAGTTAAATTATTATCTTATTTAATTTTATAATATATAATCCAACATGATAAAATTATGTGTGTCTTCTCAACTTCATCAACTAAACCAATATAGTTGTGTATGTCTTCCCAATATTTTTAGCTAGCTTGACACATTTTAGATTTACCACTTTCCTACCAATTATATTGACCAACCCAATATATTTATTTTATGTGACCATAATGTATAAGCCAATATGATACCATTTGATATATTTTGTTTCCATTAACAACTATATCAACTAGCCTAGTACAATATGGTTTTATCATTCACATGGAAGTAATTTCACTAGTTATCTCAGTATTGTAGATATTTTCTCTTCCACTATAGATCACATTTTGGATTAGTTTTAAGAGAAACATTCATATAAATTTCAATTATTATGTAAAAATATTATCTATATGGAACTAAACAATCCCAATAAAGTCTTTAAAATGGCTTACATACCTTATAATTTTTCCATGACATAAGATAAAATTACAATAAATGGTCATGTAGCTTCCACTAGATCTAAAATTTATGGGCCATATAACACACCGTAAGACCTCTAATAGAGGTCACTTAATCCAATATTTATAGGTTGAGGATGAATTCCACATTGATTATATAGAAAAAATGATAATATATTTCCACAAACATCATGAACATAAGGAAAAGGACTATGTGGTTATCTATCCCATTATAATGACACCCCATGTGGAATTTCATCTTTTCCATACTCATAATTTTTGTTAGGACTTAAGGAAAATAAATTTTCAAATTCCATATTTCCTTTGTCATTCACCATTCCTAGTATTTATAATAACATGGTGGGTATCTATTTGAGTGGGCCTAATCAAACTATTTATTTTAACACCAATGGTAATACACTTCCACTAGATTCTAGTAGATACTCAAGCCTCTAATTTTAACCAAATAAATAATTATCCTAATCAAATCATCTTTAAAACAATAATCTAAATGGATAACATTTAATCCAACAAGTATTTATCAAATGATGCAAATGCAAAACCAAAATCTACAAATAGAAAATCGACCTCAAAAACTTAAGTGGGGAGTTCTAAATCTAAATTACCCCATCCACCCTCATTATATATGATAATGTGATATCAACATATAACTATATATTTACAAAAAAATCATAAAAAATGTCTAAAAAGAACCCTTAGTCCCTCAAATTGTAAGCATTAACATAGATGGAATCACTCATACGATATCTTATAATGAATATACTAATACCACTTTAAATTTGAAGGCATTTGGTAACCTTTTATAAATATTGAACTAAAATAAATGACTTTTTTTCTACAAAACTAATTTTCAAAACATCCTCTAGTGATCTTTTATATTGTTACAATCAATTAAAATCAAAATTAATCTCTAGATTGAAGTACTTAGTTAATTCATTGGTTCATGTTGTGATCTTTTTCTTTAGTCTAACATGTCTTTTCATAGTCATGTGCCTAAGAGAACAAGAGTTACAATGAGATAATGTGTTGGTATATCACATGATAAAAGGTTCTCATGCACTCCCTTGAAGCATGTAGTTTAAGACTAATTTCCAATGGTTTTGTCATGTGGCAGTGTAATCACCTAAGTTCTTAAGCTAGTAACCTCAAATAGGTACTTAGTTATAAATTCATACTTAATTACAAGTATAACTCTTAACTATTCATTCATTCCTTACTTATTTAATCAAAAAATAATAAGTTGGGTGAAAACTAAGAATAATATTAATAATTCCATTATATTCATGATGAGATTATACAAGTATTTCATCAACACAAAAAATTCCTCTCATTACATTCATGTGTCACATATAGAATTGAGATGGCTCCAAGATTACAATTATAAACCAAAACTAAGTAAAATTAAGGCATATTTATACATGTATCTTCCATGACTATTTAGTTACATAATTATTTACAAAAAGATGACTCGCCAATAACCATTAATAGTAATGAGTCATAGAAAGATGTTACCTTGAATTCATAAGGACCAAAGACTAACTTACCCTATATGCTCTCTCTATGTTTGGTCTTCACCACCGTGCACCTATTTTATTGTGGACTAGTGATATATTCATGCTTGATTATTCTTCTCTAACATTCATGTGAACCATTCCCTAATAATCTCTATTTTTTATTCCCTTGCCCAAGTTTTTCATTATTATTCTAGTACTATGTTCTTAGTTTCTTCATCTTTCATGTTTCCTTATTCCTCATTATTTTCCTCATCCATTCCATAGTATTCTATGAAATGTCTCTCCCATACCATAGTCTTCCATGCCATGTCTCTTTTACACTTAGGCTTCCTTACATGCCATTGTCTTCAAAAAGTACATAGTAAAAATAAATACAAACTTGAGGGCCTAATATAAGCCCATGCTAAGTCAATAGTATGTCTTGGACTATGCATCATCCTCAAGTCTCATCAACCTAATGCTTCACTTCCTCCCAATTGTGCAACATAGTCTATATATTGGAATTGATTTCTTCAACTTATTCCTTGAGATACTTAGTCTCCTCATATTATTCTAGAGAGTCATCCACTTGAATGGTTAAATGCTCAAGTGATCAAAAATAATCCTTATGAACATCCTCAAATGAAGTGACCTCTATCAAAATATGTCCTCAGAGTGATGTAAAATTCGTGTCTAACTCTTGACAATGAGCACTTACTTTATTTTCAAGGGCATCCACATCTTGAAATTCTTTAGAATAATTAGATCTATCCTTTATTCTAATAATGATATCATCTAATTGTTGGCATTGAAGTTATTATGTTTAAATCCTTATTTCTAAAATTTTAACAGACCATGCTAGTTTGATAAAAACACCATCAATGATGGGAACTATATCATTGACTCTAGTAAAAAAGATCTTATAAACTTTAACAACCTTAGTGAAATAATTAGTTACCCAGGTTTTATCATTTTTAGTATTTTCATGGTAATTACATATTTTCAATAACTATTTAACTAGGGTCCCCAATTTATTAATAGCCTCACCTTCAAGAGGAATTCCATTCGTAGGGGTTGGCTCCTGATGTAAAATTGACTTGTAGAGTGTTATTGTCTTAAATCTCGACATCATTTTTGCTTTCAATTAAAACTTGAGATATTAAAACTCCTCTTAAAGTTTTAACTTTTCCACACACTCATTTTTATACAAATACACAACCTCATGATGTTTCCATTTAAGTTGTTTCACATCAAAATCCTACAAGGTATTCTACTTTATCACTTTGTGAGAAAGTTTTAGAAGGGTTTTGATTACATAAGTCAAAATTCATTATCATGGATCCACACAAAATTTATGAAGGGGCTCCATCTCTGTAAGTTTTAAAATAATACTATCCAAATGAAATTCATAACAACATTATTTATTATATAACCATACAAAAATAAAATTCTCACTGAGTTTATTTAATTGAGTCCTCAAAAAAATACTCCCATATATACAAGTCCTTCTCTAGGACATTCTTCTAGTACTATATGTAAAAAAAATGGGTTGTAGTGGCATTTAGTGGACTTTGTTACATATATTCATTAATGGTTTCCTTCCTTCTTATAGGGTCATTCTCAAGTATTTCAACATATGGCTCATCTTCTTGGAAGTTTGTACCGACATCAAGGTCATCAATGCCCAAAGTTATGTTTATGTAATCACCCTCTTCACTAATTAGACTCCCAATGTCCACTTGTGTGCCATCAATGGTGTATTATTCATGATGTACTAGAGAGGGATCTTTTTATAGATCTAGTGTGGCTTCCTTTTATTCCTTAGGGGAAGGTCCCCTCTCTAGTTGTACTTATGGAGTCACCACTCTTTGTTTATATTCCTCATATTTAAGAACTAAAATATATTATTCTATAGTATTATATGTCTACATGGTATAATCATGGCCTTATGGTTGACCCACAAACATTTTATATTTTGTTGGTGAAGGGATAGTCCTTTATCACTTTGGTTTTCCTTGTTATGTACTTCATCTGACATTATGCCCCAACTTCTTCTCCTTTTGGTGCCTTCTAATATATGACATGGGTTGAATGGTTTTGTGTTATATATTAGAAGGCACCAATATATAATACAAAAAATGAATCTTAAAGTGCATGATAGCTGTAATAAAAATTTAAAAAGTCCATTTTCAATGAAAGAACCTACTTTTTCCATCTTGATCCCTTCATAACAGTTACACACTACATCTTGCATATCTTCTTATCCTTATTTTCTTCCACTTACACACACATTTCCTTCCACCATTTCTTTTGTACTATCTATATTTACTTCATTCAAACTTACCCCACATAAAAATATGTTCATGGTCCTCCATGACATGACAAAGAAAATAAGAGAGAATCAAGTGTTGAACTAAACCTTAGAAAAAGGCACATAAACAATGTTGCACTTTATTTAAAAACAAACCAAAATACTAAGCATCACTCAAAATGGTAGGGTTGAAGCCAACTACCATTAAAATGGCCTAGAAATAAATGGTCATATAACCTCTTCAGATTACATGCACCTATGGGATGAATGCTATGAATAATGAATGGACCAACCCAATGGACATAATTTTTTCTTAAATGGTGTGTGAACTTGGATTCATATACCAAAACATGCATACCAGGAGAAAAAATCTTATTCTTGAGATGTTTATCATGTCAAGACTTTTGTTTCCATTTCTCCATTACTTGACTATAATGCATGAGAAAACATGTTTCATCTAGAATATATAAAGAATCTAAGTTTTATTTAAAATATTCCTCATAATCCAACCAACCAATCCATGTAATATATAAAGAAGGTACAATGAAATCAACTAGGAGAATGAATTCAACACCAAAGACAAGGTTAAAAGTAGTACTCTTATTCAACCATTTATACATGGTATGATATGCCCATAATAGTGTATAAATTTATCATCCCAATCAGTATGACTAATATTAAATATTCTTTAATGTATGACCCAAGATTTTATTAAAAGCTTTAGGTATACCATCATCTTAAGGGTGATATGGTGTAGTGTTGTGGTGTGAAATCATGAACTCAGCCAAAAGGATGTGTATTATCTTTTTAAAGAAATGAGTTCCATGATAACAGGTCAAACTTAAATGATGTCCATACCTTTTAATGACAATTTCCCAAATAAATCTAGTTATAGTTGTAGTAGTACAATCTTGGGTTGGTATTAATTAAGCCTAATGAATGAGGTATTGAGTGGTAGTAATGATATATCACATGCTAGTACGCCTCACCATAAGAGTAATGGGCTAAAAAATTCAACAACCCATTTATTAAAGGGTTAATGATCAAGTATCAGATGAAGGGGCATAATATCCCTCTAGTTGATTTTACCCATGTGCTAACAGATATCACATTGACATGCATAAGCTTTGGCATCCTTAAATAAAGTGGGCCAACACAACCCTACTAATAGAAATTTTCATGTTGTATCATCACTAACATAATGTCTTCTAGTGACACCTTCATGAACCCCTTGAATAAATTCATCATGCTCATGTTACTTCATGCATAATCATAATAATTCATCCCATATAAGTTTACTATTGGTCACCTCTAATTGTTTTTAAAAGAGTAGCACGAACAACCAATTACTTTTTATCTTGAGTGTTGAGGTGGGATGGTGTTGAACCAGTGTTAAGAAAAGATATGATATCTTCCAATTCCTTAGGTGCATATATGACTTTAAAAATTTACACATCGGGTATGTCATCCTCTGTGGTATATGTTGATTCACTATATTTAATGTGTGACAAGTGATCTGGTCCATAATTAACCTTACCCAATTTCACCATCATAGAAGATTAAAATTCCTAAAAGAGAAAAATCTATCAATAAATGCATATCTATAACACCAAATTATTCATGAGTATTTAAGTGCTTCATTATTTTCAAATAAAGTGAATAGGGTGTCCAAAAAATACTAAGAAAACTTTTAGAGTGTGTATACCATGTAAAAAGCTTTGTATTTTATAGTTGAGTAATTTTGTTTAGTTGGAGTGAGCTTTTAACTAGAAAAGTAGATTAGATGTTCAAGATTTCCCTCACCATGTTGTGAAAGGATATACCCCACTTCCATACCTAAATCATAAACATGTACATTAAAGGGCTTCATCTAGTCCATAAATTGGAGAATGGGTGTAGTGATTAGCTTGTATTTGAGTGTTACAAATGCATGTTGGTGAGAATTTGTCAATAATAAATTACCATTATAATTAAGTAGTTCATATATTAGCATTATGATCTTATCATATACATTAATTAATTTATGATAATACCCCATGTTTCCTAGTAAGGCACATACCTCATGATGGTTGGTCAAAACTAGAAGGCAAATAATGACTACAATCTTAGCCAAATCTACTAGTAGCCCATCATGATAAATAATGTGACCTAACAAAATTCTAAAAGGAGTATCAAAGACACACTTATTTAGATGAAAATAAATATGAAGTTGAAAATAATGCTCATGTATGAGGTGAAGGTTAGCATAATGATAATGCACTAAACCATAGATGGTCCAATCATCCAAGTATATTTAAAGGAACTTGTGAATAAAATATTTAAAATTCTCTACTATAATACGTGATAACATAATAGAAAAATTATTTAAACCAAAATTCATTATATTTTAGGCAAAAAAAACTCATTCAATTGCAAAGGTGGTCTTTGGTTTATCTTCTTCTACAATCTAGATCTGATGATAACCAAAAATCCATCAACAAAGATATAAATCTTGCACACAATAACTCCTAAATTTTCATTAGTGAAAGGCATTAGAAAAGGGTCATTTATGTAAATAGTATGTATTAACCTATATTCTACACAAATACAAATGTGTTCATCTTTTTATATACTGATCACCATGGGGCTCATCCATTCATGTTCATCAATAGGATTGATAACTCTAATGCACAACATATTATCAATCTCCTATTTAACCTATGCACATAGATTAGGATTAATTTAATAAGGCCTCTTTCAAATTATTCAAGAACCTTAAACTAACTTGATGTGCATATTGAATAATGAAGGATGCACTCCTTTCATCTCTATGTAATTGTTTAGGAAAACATATTGATATTCCTGTAACAGTTCAAAAATCTTGGTGATCTCACTATCAAACTAATAATTCTCCATAGTGGCCATATTAGGCATGTCCTATGTTCCAATATTACATTGAACCATATATAGTGGCTAAGAATATGACTATTATTTAGTATTTATAGTGCCTTAGACATTACATGTTCCATATTTAGTATGTCAAACCAAGTGGTCAATGGAATGATCCTATGGGTCAGATTTGGTACCTTTCTTAACTTAGTACACAACATTCTATTTGCCCTTCCATATCTATTCCATCAATGCATGGTCTATTTGAGAGTAAAATGATGAATAAGATGAGGTAAAAGTATCATATTATGTAAATATGAATAATTTATCCTCATACACACCATGTATATGCCATATATGGTCTTCAACTAGTGTTGGATTGCCTATAATAGCTTTATGGATAGCTTACTTGGACAAGTGTAAATACATGTGAAGGGATGAGTAAGATAATGTTAAAATCATATTACTTTTAATGTTACTCTAGGAATCCATGTCTAGGAATAATTATTGATGAATATATCATGCTCTAGCTAAGGTGCGTAGAGTACCATAAAATGCATGAACCCATAAATAGTTAGGCAAAGATTTCTCACCCAAATTCCAAAGGGCTTCACAAACCTTGAGATGGGATTCTAGATAATTAACAAAATCATAACTTAGAGTGTAATAAACATGATTATCATAATGGAAATGATAGTGCATGGAAACATGCACTTAGTCCCATGTGAGAAAATTTTGATGGTGAGTTTCCCACCATCAAGTATATTTTCCTTGAATAACATAAATAAATGAGTGCATCTATTCATCTTAAAACACATTGAATTTTTCCAACTATTGCATATACTCATATAATTACATTTGATTTTGAACCCAAGGTGCTTAATCTAACAATAGGGGTGGTCTATCCATAAAAAATACACTAATAAGGTGAACAAACTTATGGTGCTTAAGTAACTTGCAAAGAACATCCTCTTAGCTACCAACTATGCCACAAATTCTTCTAGGAATATCATATTCTCTATGAGTCTAATGTTGATAGGCATTAATGGTAGTGTCATAAATAGACTATGCATCTACCCACTATAATATACCATCTAGGATAGGATCAAGACACTTAGTTCTTTGAGCTATGACATTATATATATGATTGATATCCTCATCGATGTTAACTGGTTCAATAAAATGAGGTCCTTAACCATTATCTAGGATAATTATGATGTGATGATCATCATTTTCAAAATCTATGTAGCACTTTTTGAACTTCAAGTTAGCATAGTTTTCATAGCACAATGGGCAACCCAAAAGACTTAGAAAATCATTAGCTTCAACCAACTCAATCACTTCAAATTCAACCTTGAAAGTGATACCTAAATTTTCAATGGTGACATCCTTAAGAACTCATATGGGTAGTGGATGTGTCTTATTAGTCATAAATAGTATGTAAGGGTAAGGATATAAAGGAGGGATAACCATATTTACATAATCATCCTTGGTTAGTATATTTACCTCCATGCCAATGTTGATTAGTATATCCTCAATGATCTAACCATTAATATATGCATTTACTAATATTTATTTATCACACTCCATACTGGGTTGGACATGAGCCTCTTGTCATCATGTATGATTCAATCAATGATCCTCCACAAGCTTTGGTGCTTGATGTCTTAGCCAATTCCTCAAATTTGGAATGATGTCTTCATCAATAAGTCATTTTTACAATTCAAAAAACTCGTCATGTGTCAAGTTTTGGATAACCTAGGCTTTCTACATTTTAGCATGTGTAGATACTTATATGTCCTTAAGAAACTAAATTTCACTTTACATTTCCCATACCAAATTCATTATGTCCTACAATACTTATTTGTATCACTTTGCACAAGGTCACATTGAACCTTGTCAATAGGTGGATTTGAAATAGATTGGGAAGAAGAACTAATTTATGTAGTAATATTTACCTTAAGACTATTCAAAGTAGTAGGGCATAATATCCATTGAAAAGTTGGAGTTTTTTAAATCCATATCATCCCTACACGCTTCTCATTTTTTTTACTTGGTGATGGTAGCACACAAGTCTAGGATTCTTCTAGATGATTCTCATTATTATAAAGGCACAATTTGGATAAATTAGGTAGTCACACTGGTAATGATCTAGAGATCTACATTTATAATAGGTTCTAGGTGGAAAATGATCACCTATACATCCATGACCATGACCTTTATAGGACTGATCTCCACTATTTTCCTAGTTTTTGGCTACATAGGTTTGGTAAGTACTTCATGCATGCACCTTATGAATATCACTAATAAGATGAAAATCATTTGTATCATGTGTATATACATAACATATTTTATAATATGATGATACCTTAGATTGAGTAGCATGCTGAAGTATGGATCAATCTCTCATATCATGGTCTTCTTGACATATTTCATGGGACTGCTCTACCATGGTATGAGTACTCTTCCTCAAATAATTGTTTTTATTATGACCTTATACTTTACAATAAACACACCATAACCCACTACAAGTATCTTCAATATTATTCATAGTGAACTTCTCTAATTGATATGTCATAGAAGCAATCTAGGCTTCCATAAAGGGACTAATCCTTGTATCTATACTTTTAATGGTTTTAATGTGGAGCAAAATTTTCAATGCCTCACATGGGTTATCAAAGGTCTTATAAGATAATGTGCATTGAAAATGAAGTAATAAGCCTCCTAAAAACCACTAGACATTTTGAGTTATATTTCTATCAAATGATAACCTGGAAAGAAGCATTTTAAAATTTACATCATACTCATGTACACTCTCATTAATTTCTTATTTTATATCCTTCAAGGTAGAAATACTCTTTTGTTCAAATTCTAGAATGTCAAATTATTGAATAAAATTGACTTTAAACTATTCATAGTTTACCATAGCTTGTTATTAATCTAACTTCTAGTACCATTTATGCACATGGTATAAAAGGGTAGTGGAAAATTGAGTTACCTTATATTTATTATAAGTAATGCCTCACAATTTTTAAATGATTTGACACTTATGAACATGTTGTACTACATTTTTATCACTATGATATTCAAGTAGATGAAGTGTCATATTCTAGTAGATTGTATGTAGACTAGGTGTTATAAATGGAGCCTATTGTGATGCACATCCAATCCCTCCTAGACCTTGTGAGGGAGGTCCACCAATGGAAATAGATCATCCAGCTAAACCACTACTAGTACCACTTCCTACACCTCCTATGGAAATATAAGCACCTAATACATTAGGCACAAAAATAGGTTGATTAACTATATGTACTCTATCCACTATTTATACTTAGTCCATTGAGAATTCTAAATTGAGCCATAAGATTGACTTGTAAATGAAAATAAATTAATAACAAACTATTATATTGATTCCAAACTTTAAAAGTTTCTTCTACAAGTTCTGATTCTAACCCTATACTATATATATCCTAATTTATTATAGTAACTTCATCTAACTCAAAGGCATGAGTATGTATTGAGTGGTAATTTGGGCCTATCTATATTGGGTTCTACAATCACTAATGTTTGATTTTTTATCCTATGCATACTTGTGATAGCATGGGGTGTAGTCCTATGGTTGGGGAGTCCTCATTATGAATTTATGCCTCCTTACAGATCCTCATGACACTTATAAAGTCATATTCCCTCATTGGGTCTCTTCCAATCATATCCCTTTACCTTGAATCATCATACTTGCACTTATGTAACTCTTATTAAATGGATACCATGTTGAACAAATAATCTTATATCAATGTGTGCCCCTTCATTTCCCCATTAAGTACATTATTTGTTCGAAGGATAGTTTGTCCATCCATGTGAAACTATTCAAGTCTTGAGTCAACTATTAACTTCTTAATTTCTAATCAAAACTACTTGAGATGCCTTCCACATGGCTCCTAGAGTAAGTTAAGCCATAATTTTTCTTGAAAAGAGTATGCATAGAATGCATATTCCAAAATATAGCTATTAAGTGTTCCTCACCACCAAATATCCACTATGTACATCTAGGCACTCCAAATATTTACAATTCTAATTGATGCTCTACTAACTAGGAGACCTTTCATCTATAAGTCCTTGAATGATCTTTTGCATACACCAAAATCTAGGCATGCAAGTGAATAGGCACTTATATAAATAAAGATTCATAGAGTGGATCATAAAAGTGTTTTTTTACCCATGTGTATGTATAAAATCTTAGTTCAAGATAATGAAATTCAAATTATCTTCTATGGTAGTAACCCAACATTTAACATTTTCCAAAGATAATCGATCAAGATTTTTTCCACCATCATGTGAAAATTACAATGATTCTTGACAACATAACCAAAATGTTGGGATCTTTTTTTATAGTTTAGCATGTCTTTCCTTAGTCACACACATAATATAACAAGATTTACAATGAGTTATCATGTTAGTATATCACACAAGAAAGGGTATTCACACACTCACCCAAAGCATGCAACTTAAGACTAGTTATTATTGGTTTCATCTTGAAGCAATGTAATCATCTATTTTATTAAGCTACGGCACTAAAATAGGAATTTAGTTCTAAATTCATACTTAGTTCTAAGTCTAACTCTTAACTACTCATTCATTCCTTACGTAATTAATCAAATAAAAATAAGCTAGTCATAAATTGAGAACAAAATAGTAATAATTCCATTATATTCATGATTAGATTACACAAGTATTTCATCAACACAAAATATTCCTCTTATTATATTCATGAGTCATATCCAAAATTTTGATGACTGCAATATTACAATTATCACCCAACACTAATTAAAACTAAGTGGTATTTATACATGGGTATTTCCTTGACTATTCAGTTACAAACTTAATTAAAAAAAACATGACTTGCTAATGACCATTAAAAATAATGAGTTGTGGGAAGTTTTTACATTGAATTCCCTATGACCTAGGCCTAAATTCCCCTATATGATCTTTCTATGTTGGATACTTATCTTCATGCACCTATCTTCTCATGGACTAGCTTTGGATTTATTCTTGACTATTTTTCTCCAACATTCATGTGAATCATTCCCTAACTATCTCTTATTTTTACACCCTTATCCAAGTCTTTCACTATTGTTTAAGTCTTACATTTTTGGCTTCTTTGTGTTTCATTTTTCATGTTTCATTGTTCCATGTGACTTGTCTCTTTTGTACCATAGTATTCTACACTTTGTCTCTCCTACACCACATTCTTCCATAACATGTCTCTTTTATGCCTTGACTTCCTTCCACACTATTGTATTCAAAAATTACTTATCCAAAATAGATACAAATTTTAGGGCCCAATATTTCAAGAGTTTCAATCTAATGATTTGTCTAAAAAAAACTTAGCTCATTTTATCTATTGAAATAAATAGGACCATGAGACTACCCAAACCTTTATCAAGAATTTGAAATATTTATCCAACAAATCCAAACATCATATTTCATAAAATAACCTCTTCACATTTTTACCAATGTAGTTAGTGCCAAACTAAAATCTACTATTAGGATGCTTTATCCAAAATCATTTAAGGAATCGCTAGATCAAGCTAAATATCAATATTTCCTTATAAGATAATTTGAGGCTTCACAACCTGAGCCTAGAAATCAAATGATTTATAAGATATTAAAAAAAAATGCTATATATGATGGGGTCTCTGACACTTGTGATTCTAAGAGAACATCAATGTTATTTTTATAGGAAGATTCAATGAAGTGAATCTTTCCCCACTTATCAAGGGAAGTCCTTTCTAGAATCCTCCTCCTCCTTTATAAAATAAAAATTTCAAAATCCATTAGCCTCTTTCCCTATTTGAAAATAGGAAATACTTTCTAGACTATCACTTAAAGATTTAGACACTTCCAATTCCATTTCTCATTGGTATGATCCTTAAAAGTTTTGTAGGTTCTATACAAATTGGGGTAATTCTCATGAGACTTATAAACAAATTAAGCACCCAGATTTTAAATTATTTCTTCATTCAAAATTTGATAATGAAGGCATCATTGTAGAATATCACTAATAATATGATAATATAACCAAGTCTCATGACTCTAAGATCAAGTGTGATAAAATTCAATAAGATGATGCTCACCTTAACATTTACTCCAAACCACTAACAAACCATACTCAAAATTTACAACCTAAAAATCAAAATCAAACCCCTTCCAAAAAAACCACTAATGCTTTTGAAACCATGATTAACCCTCATTTTTTAAGAAATTATAAAAATTTGATAAACATGAACAACATAATTCATTATATAAATCATTATCATCTTAAGCCTCACATTCATTATCTTACTTATATAACATTTTAATATAATCCTCCAAGTGTTTTTATGGCTATCAAATATGAATAAACTATCACTTCCATACTTTATTATAGCTCAAATGTACTTTCCAACATGGTATAGCTCCCTAACTTCATAATTGTATCAACTAACTTGGTATTGTTTATTTTTCCATCAACATCTATTCAAACTATATTGGCCAACCTGATACAGTCTTCCATCTCTAAATCATGTCTAATTATATTTTTTTAGGCTAATAAAATATATTTCATTGAATAATTTTATTTATATTATATTATCTAGGCTGATATTATTTATTCCTAGGCCTAATTATGATGGTACTATATTGGCTAGGGCGATATAGTTTATTCCTAATGTTTATATAGAGCCAACTACATTGGGTATGTTGATATAGTTGGCTTATATTTCCTCAATTATAATGGTAACGTTAAAGCCACATGCTTTGATTCCAAATCATATTCACTCTATGTACAATTTTTTTCTACTTGATCCACTTCAATATTTAATCTTTCTTGCACATTCATGTCTAACTCATATTGGATATAATGAATTAGAACCCATGGAATAAATTTATAATTTTCTCTCTCAAATTTATTTATTGAACTTATGAGGACATATCCAGATCATAAAAACCATCTCATGCATATTTTTTTCAATACAAATATTCTTCAACCACCATCTATGGGGAAAGAAGCTACATTTATTGGGCCTGAAGAAAGCATTTGACAATAATGTGAACATATGTCCTTCAATATTGATCAAACTATAGATGCATCTCTTTCTATAAAATATATTATAGCATATATGATCCCTAAAAGAATATTACTTCATGTATATGAACCTCCATTTCTCATTATCATCGAGGTTGGTGAAATCCATATCAAAAAAGCCTTGATAGAATAAGGATACAATAATTATTGTTCCTCCCTAAAATTCATCAACTCTTTAGGATACTCTAAATGAAAATTTAAATCTACCAGGAGCATTTGACAATGATATGGCTAAAGACAAATTCAGCCATTAGGATTTGTTTGGATCCCTATCATTATTCCTCCTATTTTTATTATATTTAAGTTTTTTATTTTATACTTTCCCCTATCATATAACATTTTTCTTGGTCACCCTTAAACTCATCATATTCAGTTTATGACCTCTTATGCATTCCAATACTTAAAATATTTTAATGGTTATATTTATAAGATTCCTAGTGATACTAACCCTTAGATATTTGAAAAATTACAATAATGTGTTGTCTTAAAAATTCAACAACTCGATCCTTTACCTAGCATTCCATTTGATGAATATCAACAATTTAATTACAACGCTAATTAAAACCAAGATTATAGTGGTCACCCTGAACTTGTGGGAAATATTCTACCCACCCTAATATATTTTGACAATGATGATCATAATGAGATTAGAGTGAAAATAAAAAAATTATAACTTCCTTATAACATTATATCTCAGCTTCCACCCACTTGCCAACCATGTTCTTATTAGAAGGCTACTTATGAGTTTCTAACTTTTGTGGTCATTACTTAGAATCCTACTTCCCATACATCTTATAATGACATAGTGTTATAATACCTTAACAAACATCTCATCACTCCTAAAGATGATGATAATTAAAAATTATATGACCCATACATACTTAGTTATGCCCAAGCTAAGGATGTAGAAAATGTTTAATATCATTCCTCACTTCAATGCTCTAATGACCAATCTACATATTTTCATAGCATTAACATAATTGACATCATTTTTTTCTAGTTTTAATTTATATTTTCTTGAGTTTATCTCTCATTTAGTCAATTTTGATAGGTCTAAGATTGAGGAAAATATAACTTATACTTCATGTTCATTTATTGTTACTTTTGATCCTCTTTTAAGCATGTTCAAGGATTAATCCTTGATTGGACCTTGCCAATTCACCATATTTTTTTATTTTTTAAGCTCACTTCCTCTAAGGATCTTGGATAAAATTATATAACCCCCAAAAAGAATGTATGAAAAATAAATTAAAAAAACATATTGTTCATTTCACATAGTCTATGGTCACTCAAAACAAAAATATCGAGCATACGAGAGATATCTAAAGCAACATCAAGTTCTTGAATCAACTATTTTATGCTCCAATAGTAATGATTTTTTTGAAAAAGTTATATATATATATCCTAATATGATTCTTAGCATAGGTCATATCTATCACCATGATAACCCATTTAAGAGGATGAGATACAATTCAAGATTCATAGATTTTGGGTTTTTAACTAAGTAATGTAGAGTTTATTAAAGCTTTTTATCACAACAAAATCTGCAAGGTCTAACTTCTACCATGGATAGTTGACCACCTCAATATTATAAACCTATGGGATCTTTTTTCTTCCATGTGATAATATACATTATTTGACTCACTATAAAACTCTTCAATAATATATTAATGTGCTTCATATCTAAACAACTAAGTTTCCTAGTCTACTAAACATGTTGCCAACAAATATTACACCTAATTATATTCCAAGACATGGAGAAATGTATTTTATTTGAAACCAATGTTATACACATTACATAAATAGGTTTAGAGTTATCCAAAAAAAAATTCAAATACTTTCTAAGGGCATCACCTTAAGGTTCCCTACAATGCTCACATGGTCCATCTAGGATGGAGGAACATCCTTTATTATGAATAAAACCATCCCTTAAACTATAAGATGTGTGTTCCATTATACTACATATTACAAATATTGATTATTGTCATCAGGAGGCCAAATGACCTCATCCTTCTATCATACCTACTTTTTATTTAGATCGAATTCACCTATAATTCCTAAAATAACTCTTGTAAAGGGTAGAATAGACCATGGTTTGAGCTAGATATCAGTTCAATCAAGATTTAGAAAATTTTATTTATGATGTATGTTTATATGTTTCATGACTCTTGTGAGTAGATAATTATTTCATATTATTAACTTGACATTGACACATAATTATATTTATTATCATTATTTTTATCATATGTGGTGCTTGTTGTACATATATTTATTTATATCATGATCTTTTATAATTTAGCACTTTACTTTAAATATGACTATTTTATTTATATCACTTATATCATCTTACAATCAATATGTGTTTCCTTTGTGGATCCTAGGTATCACCTTCAAGTTTTATTTTCAATATTTATACTATTTTACAATCAATCTTAGTTTTTGTTGAGGATCTTAGATATCATTTGTAATTTTTTTCTAGTACATATAATTTTACCCTCTTTTAAGATGATCTACAGTTAAATTTAATCTCCTTTATGGATCCTTGGTATCACTTTCTAATTTTGTAACATTTATATCACTTTAAAGTTGACCTTAGTTTCATTTATGGTGCTTAGGTATCACCATTGATTGTTGTTTTCCATTATTTATAACTTCCCCATTTTTGGAATGATTTAAAGTTTGCCTTAGTTTCCATTGTGGATCCTAGGTATCACCTTTAATTTCCTTTTGTCAAAATTTTACCATTTTTAGTCTACCTTTGCCTCATCATGATTATTTGATGATCCATCATATTAATTATCATGTTATATCCTTTGTATACTAGTATAACTTATCTAGTGACATGATTACCACCTTTCATTACATTTCCATTACTTGGGTCTCCTTTATGTGATTTGACCTACATTTATATGTACTTCTAAATACTTGTTTTAGTCTAATCACTTCTAAAGAAAATATATACCTTATTGTGGTTAGTTATGTGACCTACAGCTCATATGGACTAACTAGGAATCAAACCTAAGACCTTTTATATACTATTGGAGTGCTCTACCAACTGAGCTATGGGTCCCTCTATGGCTAGCCTATCATTGGTCCAAGTGTGGCTTATTTACAACACCCCCCCTTAAGCCACACTATAGGTGCTTAGGGATATTAGCCTAGCTATGATACCACATGTGAGCTATATCTCATATGGACCAGCTAGGACTCAAACCTAGGACCTTCCATTTGCTACTAGAGTACTCTACCAGTTAAGCTATTGGCCCCTCTATGGCTAGCCCATCATCAGTCTGGGTGTGGCTTTTTTCTAAAAAGTTAATGGAATATCATCATTTTATCACCCTCTTCACATGGATGGATTTTATATGATCCCCTATATTTACATCTCCTTTCACTTTAGGTACTCTTAGGTCAATTTTAAGATTGTACTCTTTCACATGGTGCAAGTATAGAAGTCTTTTAGGGACCATGGTATTTAGGTTATCATCTATAGTAAATAGGTGTAGTTTTTATGTGTTGGTTATATTTATCACACATGTTTAGATTTAAAAAATACATAGGGAGGAGTAAAAGATAAAAAATAATAAGAGTTAAAATTTATACCATAAGACAAGGCAATGTTAAAAGGAATATCAAATCTTAATAGTCAAAACACACCAAAAGATGTGGTATTTTTGGTACATATCCTATTCTATTAAAATTTATAACTCCATAGTTTGCCTCATGATAGATCTAAGGTCCATTGGGGTGCATTAGAATAGTATACTAGTGTAGGAGGTCTTATTTATATCTTTTTACATTATAATGTCACCTAATTTATCACACAAGTATCCAATATTAATAGAAGACCAATGGATTTTTAAGGGGTCCTAATGATAATTTAAAATGTTGTGGGAAGGTAGGATCCTTTTATTTTTCATGCATATGGCCTTCGTGGTATGATCATTATAATTCACTTTTTACCCCAATCTTACACTTGTTACATGTGGTTATCTAGATATTTGATGTTAAAATATCTTATCTTTTCCCACTTGTTTATAGGGTTTTATATCTGCTAAGGATATATACATCACTTTTATGGGAAATTTCATTATTTATTTAAATTATATCCTCCCTAATATCCCCTTTATGGATATTTATTTGAGATGATAATAATCCTTCTTATGTGTTTCAAGTTTGACTTTTAATTACCATTATTAGGCCAACTAGATTTTATGTTTGTGAGTTTTATTGTAAGACATTTGGGAATAAAACTATACCTTCCTCATAAATTCCCATCATCTTTAAAATTAATAACATCTTATTCATCATATTCATGTCTTTATATGGTTGTGATTTTTGACATCATATTTAAGTACAATTACTATTTTTGAGTTTTCACTTATTGAAGTATTTGGTTTATTTTGATACAAGTCCTTATTTGATTTAATTTTTTTTATTATATTACTTAAGTCACAAGGTTTGTTTTAAGTTTGATTTTGATGAGGATAAAATGTGATTCAAGTTTTCTAGTGGATAAAGTTAAAAAAAATTGGCATTAATTTCAAACTATAAAAATATATAAATTATATGATATATATAAATTAAAATAAATATATAAACTAAATTAAAATTAAAATAATTATAAATAAATTTAAAAAAAATACAATAAAAAATAAATAAAAAACAAAAATAATTAACAAATTAACATTAAATTAATTATAAATAAGTTAAAATAAATAAAAATAAATAAAACATTATTAATTTTTAGATTGTGAAATTTTAAATAATATAATGAATAATATACTCATTATTTCTCATTATGATATATACTAACCTTAAATATGATAAAACTATGATCATTCTTTCCAATTCGAATAAATCATTGATTAATTTTACTATCTCTTACATGGTAAGGGTTTATTTTTCTAGGGTTCTAAACATTTTCTATTAAGATTTTTCTTGTTCATTCAATCATTTTTTGGGGTTTATATTTTTCATGAAGTTGTAAGGTTTTGGAGGAATTTGAATTTCATTTAAAGTTTTGGTTGTGATTATTTGGTTTAAAAAGAGTATTGGTGGGGCACAATATTACCAATTTGGATTTCATGAGGATTCATGAGGCTTTTACCAAGATAGGGTAGTAGATACCTAAAATAAAGGGTTATTAACTCATTATAGTTTCTACAACATAAGTTTGGATGGTAGGATGGTAATTCAAAGGTTAGGGGTTTCAAATACTCAATAATATTATATCATGACAAGCACACCTATGACATCCTTGGAAACAATAGATCATGACAAATCATGCAACTGATGAAAACATCCCACACACATGTAGACCCAAAAACATGGAAAAAAAGTGTATATCAAATAATAAGGTGCACCCTAAAAACTTTGTCAATTTTTTTTCTCCACATGAAAATTGATTAATTTCCTAATTTATCCAAAAAAAGGCAAACCTTATACCTAATATATTACATTAGATGTATTTTACAATCATTTATTTATTTATTTATGTTTGATTCAAGTTAACTTTACTTGTCTTACACTGGTTGAATTTTTTTAATACATATCCTCATTTTATTATCTTTCACATTTTATTACAGTGGACATTTTATTTTAAAGTTGTGTTTCACATCTCATGATTATTTTTGGCTTACATTTTGATTTTATTTTTAATTTGTTATTTATAATGTTTCACATATCTCATGGTTTTTATTACTTACATTTGATCTGTTTAAAATTAATTTATCTTATTCTTGCATCTTTTATTTGTTGATTTTATCTTTTATCATTTTAGTTTTTGTCATTTTGACCATCCATCCATTTTCTCACATTCTATAGAAAAGAATAAAAAATGCACCATATTTTATCATAAAATTGTATTAAAAACATAATGCATGATAGTAAGGAAATAACTCAACATCATACATGTAGATAACATAAATGAGAAAAAAATATATATCAATATACATAAAGTATTAAAGATTCTACCTAAATACATTAATACATCATATAAACATAAAAAATTTATTTGAGTAAAAAATGTATTCACTAGACCTATGGATCATCTTTAACCCCATGAGGGTGAGGTGCAAAACTTGTCATATAATCTCTAAGTTGAGTAGTCTACAAGCTAGCTCGATTGAACTAGTTTATGACTGCATACCCTAAATGTGTCCCTCAATATAGGCCACTTATTCTTTTAGACATGTCACTCATCCTACTATATCCATATGTATGACTCTATCTATGGCTAATGAATTCCAATACATTGATGCATCCCCACTTTCCATTTCCATTATTACCTCTTAAAATATAGCATGTTCATGGTGCTCAAACTCTATAGAAGATTTTATAGCTATTATAAACCATCTAGCATGTGGATGAGCCAAAGGTGTTATAGGATTCATAATCTTCATGGTATCATGTTTAGGTAACATTTCATCCAAAAAAATTTGGGACACTGTCTCCACCACAGTCCTCCATTGTGTTTCTTCTACCATCGCATATGAAAAATGTAAACCAGATTTGACCCCAAATATTTCATATATGTATATAAAATTGAATATTATATATGCCACTAATATAGAACATGCATATATCCACCTCTATAGAAAATGATAACATAAAATTAAATGTTTCTAACCTAAAATAGTGCCATCACATCTAACACTTAAGATATGTCTACTACTATGGATGTATGTTTGGGTGAATCCTTATCATATCTTCTATCATATCACCATATCTCATTAATAGGACCTTTGTGCTTATCTTTGAATGGTGAAACTTACCACTGGACCTTACTATGGATATACCTTTCCCTTTCTTTACACTACCAGATACCACTTCCATAATCAAATAGCCACAAGTGGATGATGAGGTCTCACTATATGGATCATAGCTATACCACTCATGCCCCCACATCTTGTGGCTCAATTTCATGTTGTTCCCAAAAGGGTGGGATAACCAAAGGTGTCATTAGGTGTGTAATTCCTTACTTTAAAATTAGGAAGTCACATATATGTGGCTTCTCCCCCCATTTATAATTACCAATAATCTATTTTTAACTCCTTGATTACACCATGGTTGGCCATGATGGCCACTATACCTCTATATGACATCCAAACTATTTGTTCCCATCTAATATTATATATTATAGGGACATGAAAGATCACACCTACTAACTGGTCATGTGGATATATCCTCACTCATGAAAGATGATAATAAACCACAAGAGGTAACACCATTATTATATACATAGGTAACGTCTTGTATATCTAACTCATAAAAAATGGGGACCATCATTTTATGTCATGAACTCAAAACATTGTAAAAATTATAAACTAGTTGCATCCATATAATAGCTCCCATATTGTACAAGGTTCCTTGATCTAGTGAAAATTAACACATGTATATAATATACATTAGTATTTCTCCATCAGACTAATGAAATAATGTAAGGATGGTCATAGGTTTGATGAGGGATATATTTATATCTAAAATGATCATATGTATACTTAAAAAAAGTATATAATGATCGTGTGCTCATCTTACTAATCACACCCAATATCCCACCCTAATAACTTCATCATATTATTATCTACCTAAGGTGTGTCACATAATATAATATTACTTATGATAGGTAACCCCAAAATTTCATGGACATCCTCCAATGTGATGGATACTCAATAGTTTCCCCTTCCACCTCCCATTTGAAGGTTTTCATCATTGTCTCCCATCACCCTAAAAACATAGCAATCAAATCCATGTTGAGAGGGACATGAAACATATCTATACTCCCTCTGATGTTTAATTTCATGAATTGATATTTATTTGTTGCTGACAATATCTATAGTAGGTTTAACAAATAACTACCATTTACATAACACCTCACTCATCATCATCTTTAAAATATCAAACAACAAAACACAAACATGTTTTGATCTAAAAATAAAAAATAAAAAATAAAAAATAAAAAATAAAAAATAAAAAATAAAAAATAAAAAATAAAAAATAAAAAATAAAAAATAAAAAATAAAAAATAAAAAATAAAAAATAAAAAATAAAAAATAAAAAATAAAAAATAAAAAATAAAAAAATAAAAATAAAATATAAAAATAAAATATAAAATTAGAATGGTCCCTAAATTATACTATACCAACCATTTTTTCCATTTTATACTGCATTGGCCAAGTATCCAACTGAAATGACAATGCTCAATTTTATACTTTGCTAACCATACCTTACAATATTAGGCATAGAAAATTTATAATTATATTGTCCATACCCTATGATATCAGCAAGAACATCACTTGAATATATTGACCATACCTCAAAATATCAACAATTTAAAAATCCTAATGCATTGACTATACCCCATGATTATCTTTTATACTACATCAAATAGGTAATAAACTTCATTGTCCATGTTCATCTCTCTGATTCTACCAACCATACCCCATGGTATTATCCAATTGAATAATTTCCCACTATATCATCCATACCCTATGATATCAACCATCACATCACATAATTATATCAACCTTACCCTATAGTATTGGGTAGAAAATGATTGTTCTTACAAATTATATCAGCCTAACTATTATAGTTTCCCAAGGGTGGTAATTCCTTTCCATAGAAATAATAAATTACCTTCTCCTTAATTTGAATTTTTTTTACTACCTAGTATCCATCCTAAGTATAGATTCACATTTATGCTTGTTTAGAAAAATTCTACTTCATGGATTTCACTTAGAGCCTAAATTACATCATTTAGCTCATTTTACCAAAAATGAAAAAAAAAACAATAAATATGCCACCTACCTATAAGGATCCAGACACAACTATGATACATGCACCCACACATACACATCCTCGTATGCGAGCCATAGTCTCTCAAAGTTATAAATTTAGATAAATAGGGCTCTAATTTTCTAAAAGATAAAATGTGTAAATGAATTTTTTTTACTTATAGTAAAAACTTCAATTTTTGAAACTTTTAGTTATTTACCATGAGCTTCTATTTTTTGGCCAAATCAGTGTTACCATAGGTCATTTTTAAGAACTAAAATAAGTCTTATAATCCTAGTGAGATAGAAAATGTTTTAGGTGGCAAAATTATTTTTTGCAATAAATGGACTTTTATCTTATTTTTCAAGTTTGTCTTTCATTCTTCTCAATGGGAAACCTATATCACTTGACATACATGAAAAATCATCTACAAATACAAAGGTATATATATATATAATTTTATTTTAGTTAATTTCAACTTTTGTTTTTAATTATGCTCTTTAGTGTTTCCATGTTTCTATCCCAAAGCACCATTGTGAGTTACACTATTGTGACATGTGATGAGCTTTAGGTGGGGCAAATATAAACACATAATCTTTTCACGTTATCACTTTATTGATTCTTTCTCTTGTAGTAGCTTGTTTATGTATCAATATTATTGAGTGCATGCCTTATAAGTGCACCAAGAATGGGGTGAGATCATTTCATGGTACTTTACCATTAATTTTTGCATACTATCATGTGACACAATCATTAATATTAGTTTGAGATCCTCCAAGTCTCTATTTATCTTTCATTTTCATCTACTTCCCATCTAGATTTGATATATTTCATATATCCTATGGTATTGGTTTGGTTGATACTATTTTTTTTACCTTTATCTCCCTTGTATTATATAATCTATCTTGATAAAATTATGAGTATGTTTTATGAAATTTGCATTATATCAGCTTAGCCAATACCATACTATGCCAACTAACATGTTCCAACTATATCTTTTATTTGATGCTATAAACATAAATTTTAGGGTTATTTTAGGGTATTTGAACCTTATATATAGGGATCATATTTCATTCCTAATAGGATATCTCACTTTCATACACTCTTCTTGAGCTCACATTTCTTTCATAAGGAGTATTTTCCATAATTAATGGTTTATAACCTTATCTTAGAGTTCTTAGCTTATGGTGTCATTGAAGATCAAAATGATATATCATTTGGAAATGCTAAGGATATCTAAGTATTCACCCAACCAATAAAGGTCTTCAACCTTAAAATATCTCTTAAAAATATCCATTTGAGCCAAAGGGAGAGATTGAAGCATTACCAGACCCACCTTGAGGTAAGTATCTATATCCCTTGACCATTTTTTATTTATTTACTTAGTAGATTAGATGTTGATTATTAATTTATGGATTTATATGTGTATCTTTGCTTAGGCTCTTCCTTATACTGAAAAATATGCTATAGATATAGGGATGCTTAGGCTAGTTATTAATCACCTTTGCTTTTATAGACCCCCATTTGGTTGAATATTTTACCTTGCCACGTTTACAATAAATTAATTGTAATTTTATTTTACTCGTACCCATTTTGTAATCATTTACTTTATTTACATCTTTATAATCATAGTTAGAATCATTTACCTTTATTGAGGTCTAGTGAGAGCTATATCTTTATGTCACAAGCTTGGTATTTGGAACATTTTCCTCTTGACATTTGAGTTATAGGTTACCCTATGTTATATATTTGGGTATCATTAGTCCTTACACACTTGTCCAAGTATACACATACACTATTTTATAAACCTTATTCAAATCCTAGTCTATTGAGATAAAGAGGATATTTGTAGCTCATCCTATCATGTGGATTCACTCATCACCTTCATATCCACATAATATTCTTAATTTTAGTGATTAATTTAGATGGTCTTATTTTCTTATGTGGTATTCTAGCATAAGTTTTAATTCAGTGTTATCCCTTTCCTTGCTTTCTATTTTTCACATCTCATGTTTGGCTTGGTTTTTTATCTTCTTACATTTGATGTTTTACAATCATTTCCTAATTATAATTTTTCATGCCCTTTAATTTGTATTATATTTGTCTTATCTACTTTTATTATATGTTTTTACAATATTTTTTGACCCTTTCATGATTTTATGTCCTTTGTATAAATTAAATTGGCATTTGATCTATCTTGTATTAGATATAATATCATGTTTTCACATCTATTGATTGTTTATATTAATTTTCATTTACTAAAATTTTATCTTGGTTTATCCTTTGTTTGATTGAGATCTTATTTATCTACTTGCATTGGATATTTTTATTAATCATTTATAATATATTACACATCTTATATTTGATTTATATTTATTTATATCTATCTATATTTAATGCGTGTCTTATAATATTTTTATTCATATTTTGTTTCTCATTATTTTATATCTACTTATTTTAGGTTGCATTTTAAACTTATTTTTTCTTTTTTTATATATATGTACATGGTCACATTTTCTAGATAAGAATGTAACATAAAAGAAAACACATCAAATGATGAGATTGCATATATCCATGCTATATATTTTTAAGTATCAAAAGAACATTTTTAAAAGTATAAAATAATGAGTTAACATAATGATATATACATAATATCAAAAAAATTATACATCTCAAAAATATAACACATGAATCCAAAGCTAGTGGCCACCTTCATTCACATGTCAGGGAAGAGATATACTCTATTGATAAGTAATGTCCCAAGTCAACTATAATCTAAAGAGTCTCCCTCAACTCCTCCCCCATGATATCTCTATATGGGATTAGATATAGGGGGTTGATATCATAGACAAATAGATGAGTAATATATTATGTACATGATATAATTGACGTATCTAGGATATCCCCTCTCTATATGGCCACTAAGATCCCCGTATCTATAAATAAGATATAGAATTTGAATCCTTCCCCTCTATATGACATGTATCACTCTAGTTGGTTTAATGTCTACTTGGATGTTTGAGCCCATATCTAAATGGAAGGAGAGGTAACTCACTTAGTAGGAGACAAAGTTAACTAAATTTATGGTCATGGTAATGAGGATTAAAATTAGGCATTTCTTATGTCTAATCATGATAGACCCTAATCAATGGTGGTCTTGATCTTATAAATTACTCCCCCATTTTGTGTTTAAGTATCATTGGAAATAAGACTAAGAACTTCTCTTTAGGCCATTTAGAAATAAATTCTCATTTCAACTATATATAGATTTGGCTAGAGGATGATGTGATGATTTTGATTGATGTTTCCTAGTTAGATAAGAACTAGTTGGAATGGAAAATCTATTTTTTAGATATATATAATGTTGTTATCCTCAAATATAAACTTATAGTCTTTCCCTCCACTCAAGCAACCCATGTTTGTGTAATTTAGTTATTTAAAAAGTATATGCTTTATCTATATCTATATCTACCAAAATTGTAGCCTTGTGGATTTCTCTCTTAGTTTCTAGAGTTTCCTTAGCTATAACTACATACTTCTACACCATAATTATTTGTTCCCATGCTACAATATACCCTCTTATGATCAATACTAATATAGATAAATATTTAAAAAGATCCTAGTATCATCTATATGTATCCCATGTAGTATCCCAAATAAGTCTAAACCAACTCACATGATCACCCACAGATGGTGCTATGGGATTTGACATAACTTTCACATCAGTATATAGGAGAAAAAAATCAACCTTATTATGATATGTGTCCTCTAAAAAATAAAACTAAATTTAAAATTAGATTAATATATATAAATCCAAATCAAATCTAGATATTATTATCCACTATTATGTCTATATATCTTTAAAATGAAGTGATACAATTATAACCCATCATTTTATTCCTAGATTTATACTTCCAACATGGATTATCATACCATCACTATAGTCATTGAGTATACCCTCATTATTACCTCATTGTCCTATTTATTAAACCTCAAATCCAACCATCCATGTCTCCCTTTGAAATATAAATATAGTCTAATATATTGCTCATCGACACCATCATATAACCTAGTATGATGAGATTCCTATGATACATTTGGTGTCAACACATGTGAATATCAACCCTATCCTTATTTTCTCTTTTTTTACATGTACCACCACCTTTCATTATTGCCTTATCCTATGATCCCAAGGACCATACAATAGTCTCAACACTAGAACCTCTATTGGTTTCTATTTTATTATATTCCCACTTATTAATATGGCATGCCTCACTCTGTAGGGCAATAAGGATAGTTGCAATGGTGGGTTGGCCTATCCAAATTATTTTGAAACTAGTGTGAAAGATTTTAGAACTACCCACCATGTGTGTACCCTATTACATTAGATAAGACCTAAACCTACATTCTAGATGGGAAAGATGGACATATATACACTATTCCATTATATGACATCCATGTAATCTCATCCATATGAATGATACTAATATAAGATACCTAGTAACACTTCTACATACTAGAAAATATGCCCACAATCTAACTTGGGACAATTAATATGTAGTTTTTTTGGGAGACTCATAAGGAATTTCATGGTAAATATCTCATTTATATATCATGAAAAAATTATGAAAATTATCATCATTTTATCTCTCCTAATTATAATACGTTAAAATTATGTACTACTTTCACCCATATACTCAATCTCATGCTATAGATTGTGTCCTAATCTAAAATAATGTAATGCATGACAATTATGAATGTTGAAGATCCTCCATCCAAATTGTGACATAAAACTCATATAATATTTTAACCTATAATAAAAATTAATATATATGACACATTAGACACATACATATTGAAAATCTATATGATGAGTGTTCATAGGTGAAATTTGTTTGACCTAGTAGCCAAGCACACCAACTTCTACCTTTCTACCACTCCATATAGTGCATCACATACCATGTGAGTGAATTATTATGGTATGCCCCATATATCATAAAAATAATCCAAATTGATCTCTACCTCCACTCTATATACACTAGTATTTTTCATTTTTATCTTTTATAAATAATCTCCCTTGTAGGACTCATTGATGAATCAAAATTCGTGAGTGTATTTTATATTATTTTTTATTTAGTGATATAAATAAGATATATATTTATTCTAATTAAAATTGTGTAATATATATAAATAAATTAAATGAATTTAATTAATAAGAAAGTATTCTTGATTTATTTCACTACTATAAATAGAAATTACCAACAAGATAGAATACTTATCTTGTTTAAGTTATATTATGGTATATGATAATGTAAAAATATCAAAAGTGTTTTGGAATGGATATAAGGTCACTTGGATTATGAATGAAGTATCATAACCTACCAAGATGGATCTTGTAAATCCTAGACACATGTGGTAACTAAATTCATCTGCTCTCTAATAGATATATCCCTATGAAAAGTTCCAACCTATTATATCAAATAAAAATATTCATGCCTATAGATATGTGTTATGAAAACTTTTATAGGCTTGATCTTGTGTGTAGGTTAAAAAATTTCTTCCTTAATATTGAAACCCTATATCCACTCTTGACATTTTATTTTCTAGTAAAAGGGGTTAGATTGGATGGGTTGAATTGACATCAAATAATCCCCACTAAGTGTATAATAACTATATGTTTCACTACTATGAATAGGGTTCAAAACATAGATAATTATCCCACCTACCTATGTGTGTTCTCAATAATGATATACTAGTATGTAGTGCAACATGTGTGTCTTTCAACACTTTAAAAACTATTAATTTGATCTTGCAATAGTAATCAAATTTGGATTTGTGATTATTCCTTTGATTTTTTTAGAGTTAAATGATTTGGGCCAATGCCTCAAGGATGTGAAAATGTATTTATAAATGTGCAAATACTTATCTTGGTAGGTGCTCTATAGGAATAGGTTTAGACTTAATATTCTTAAATAGTTAACTCTTTATGTAATTTTCCTATAAGCCAATATGTAAAATGTGTGGGCTGATCTAAAAAAAGATTTTGAATTTTGAAAAATATCTATTAGAGGGAATTAAAATAGGTACATAAAAGGTAGAGAAATTTAAAAACATGATTCAACTAACTATGGGTGTAACCCTATAGGAATAATAGATAGTTATCTAGATAATAATGACAATTTTCATAGGATAATGAGCTATTTAGGTAGAGACTAGGGGGATCTTGTATCTAAATGATATTAAATTAGTAGGGTTGGGCTCATAAGCAAATGAATGTCTAGGATAGAATGTGAGAAAGAGTCATATGTGTAAACACAAGTCATGTATGCTAAGGATTGGTCAAAACTTAAATTTTCAAGTGTCTAATATAGAAATCAAGTGTATATATTTACCCCTCATTTATTATAGTATATAAAGTTCCAAATTAAGAGGACAAAGTGATAATATTTTATCCTAAGTGTAACAACAATGGGTTTATTTAGGTATGTCTTAATTATTGAGCTTGATCAATGAAAAACCTATAGTTAAACATGAGATACAAAAAGTAGTATCTAGTTATGATATAAAAATTGAATTAATAATTTAAAATATTTTAAATTGAAAAATTAAGGAATAAATATACCTATAGGTATGTGAACCAAGATATCCTATGGAGTTAGTGGAGAATGGGGTGATCATTACTAAAGGATATTCCTATGTTAAAACCATGGGATAGGAACAATATTCTCCAACATTCATTGAATATTAATAAGTGCATATAATTTAATCACGCATAAGCTCAACTACACCACTCATTACTATTTTCTAAGAATGGATCTCAAAATGGGTTCCAATTAATTTGAGTGAATCTAAATAAGTCTAAGTTATTATAAGTAATCCAATGTAGATGGATTTTATATGTATTTGAGTATTCCTAAATACACTTGAGTAAAACTAAATGGAATGACATATTTTAACACTCAATATAAGTAAATCTAAGTAATCCTGAGTAAATATGAGTAATAGAATGAAATAATTCATCATTCAATCTGATAGACTATGCATTATGAGTCATATAACCTATGTCATAATATCAAAATATTTGTGAATTGTGACTCATAATCCTATATATTATCTTACATATTCCTTGTATATTCCCTCAATCTATGTCAATAATATCCAAATCAATGTCAATCTATGCTCATTTAATTCAATCTATGCAAAAGTTATGGACTATTTATCTATTAAGGCTTTAATCTCTATGAAAATCCCACTATATATTTCCCTATTTTGATGTGAGGAATATATCCTAAAAATTTCTCATCTAAAAATAGAATATTTAATCATATCATGGTATATATGAAATATGTAATCATGTAAAACATATACTGACATGGTTATATTATGTTTTCATAGAAGGATTAAATAATTAGGTTATATATGAATCATGTATCATAAGGAATACAAGTTTCATGTCAAGTAGATATATTAATGAGGAATAAATAATATTCATCATAGTAATGATCATATAACCATTGAGTAATAACCAGATAAAATATGCATGATATGTATCAAGGCATTACACATAAGTATAATAATGTGTGATATAAATCAAGACACCAAAATCTTGATAAAAAATCTTAATAATATCCACATAGAGTCAAAAAAAATGTCATGGTCATGATACACACATACAATTATAGAACCCTACATGATAAAACATAGAGTCGCATAGATAAAGATTAATACAAATAAAAATCAATGCCATGCAGAGTAAGAGTCACACATAAAATAAGTCACAGAAATAACACTCAATGTCAAACATAATAACAAATATAAATTTAAACATAAAATTAATCACACAATGTAATATGCAGCAAATATTAGGTCATGTAACATGCATCAACATCAATAGTGCATTGAATAAGAAAGTTTAATCTACATAGTCAATGTTTTCCATCATTGCACATATAAAAGTATACTATCTATAGAGTATAACACTCTAAATATATACATAAGATAAATTCATGTGTATTATTTTAGGTATATAAATATAATAAATGGAATGGTGATAATAATATGTAACCTATGTAAATTCATCAACATTTTCCTAGTAAAATCATGCCCCCAATGTAATAGAGGTAGACTATGGGTTTAGGAATGTTTTACACATGAATACCTATGCCATATATAACCTGTAGAACCTACATTTGACACATGTATATCATGAAACATATGTGCATAGACAAGTTGGATGACTAATTTACCATCTATATGATAAATCATAAATGAGTCATGTAAATTAAGAACATAATTCATGCATATGTCTTAGTCTTTTTTATTTATTTTTAATTTTTGAATATTATAATTTTTTATATTTTTGAATTTGAATTCTATTCATACTAACCAATTATACCTTTGATGTGATTCTCACATTTATATCTCATATCAATGGGCTAGAGTGACATATAATGATCCTCTTTATCTCAAAAAAATAGGATACAAACAAGGTCTTAACAATAGATCCTACACATACTTGGTGATATACCCTTAACCTATAACATGCCTAGGGATATATATGGCTAGTTTTTGCCTACATGTCCTTTCATATTATATTTTCACATTTATCTATGTTATTATATTGTTAGTATGTTTATCCTATGAATAAACATGGCTTAAGTATATTATATATATGTGGTAGTTGTTAGTCTTTGGATATCATATTGTGAATACTACTCTTATTGCATTTTTGTGGAGATTTCCCCCTCAAAGTTGCTCAATCATATTTATCAATTATTCTTCTCTTTTTTTAATTATTATTAGGGGTCTAAATATTTTGATCATATTTATGTGATATTTTACTCAATTGGTGTGAATTATCTAAATAGTTTCATTACAAGGGGTATCATAACACCAATTTGGGAAAGTTTCTACAACATAATGTTTTAAAAATGGTGTAATTATGTCATAAGAACTTAAGGATATAAAAAAATATAACTTATGATCTCATTATAATTTTATGTCATTGTTGCATTGTTTGAAGTTTTTTTAAGTCTAAATTTTGTTTTTACCCTTTTATAAATTATCAGCCAATAGATATGTCTCAGTGAGAAAATAACAATGGTATACTTATTTGCTACACTTTTTTCATTCCTCAAACCTTAAACCCTAGGGTTCATGTATGGATATTACAAACACTCATGGCCATGGGAAAGGGAAATATATTCTAGGAGAAACACCTCACAAGGAAGACATGGAGTTCAAAACTTTAGATTTTGAGATTTATATTTTGGTTAACCAACTTTAGTCAAATATGTAGAGAATGGTGAGGAAAAATGATATTGATGTGGCAAAAGAGGGCATTGATGTGGTAAATTGAGGCATGGATGATGTGAAGTCTCAGTTGATAGATATCAATGGGACATTAACCACTCTTTTAGCTCATATTTTATAACCAAATAATCCTCCACCATTCCATTTTTGTATTCCTAACAAGAAAAATAAAAAATAAAATATTGATTTAAAGAACATGCTACAAAATTTGTAAGTGCACAAATCAAATGGTAATGATATAGTCACCTCAAACAATTGAATGGAAAACTTATTTAATCTACATTATTCCCCATGTGTATAGAATAGGGTCATGGCATCCTTGTATCTATAACCCTAGTAGTTCATTTGGTATATGTGATTATGCACTTAAAAAATGTTGGGCTTCTTGTTTCTTGGTTAGTGTTTATTCATGAGTTGTAGATTCACTATTGCAAAAATGCCACATAAAACTACTTTAGTTAGTTAGTAAAGTTGTGAAAAAATTGGACTATCAAGAATTATATTTAGTAATTTGAGAATATATCCTTACATATGGATGACATAAATGAGGATAACATGAATAACATATTCTTGGTTGGTCTCAAGGATAAAATCAAACTTGATGTTTAAATGTTTGATCCAAGTTCAATATCCAAATCTATGGTCTTCATGTGTAGGATATAGTAAAGAGATATGGTCAAATGAAGGAATTTCACTAATGGTCAAGAATATAATTACCTAACATATTCATTTATTCAACCTACTATATTGACCACTTATAAAATTAAAGAGAAGTGTGCAAAATGGTTATGTTTATAGTGTAATATCAAGTGGATAAAAGGACATAAGTTATTGAGAAGAAATTTTTTGACATTGAAAGATCCAATGAACATGAAAAACATAATGACTCCTTAGGTGAGAGTAAAAAAGAGACAAAGGAGACATCTAAATATTCCCAATACACTATATCTTGTGAGTATTATCACTCTTCAAACCCTTAAGATTATGGATTTCCTCAAGAACTAAAGGGTGATATTATTGTTATTGCTCTTCCCATGGGTAGGGAAAATTTATTTTGGGATTCCAATAGCTCACAAACTTTGGCACAATAGAGATGAATTTCCTATAATTTTTCATGCACTTTTATTCAAAAGATAATACTTTTAAACTATGTGGATTATATGAAAAATATCCAAAATTGGTTAGTTCATAGATATTGAAGATTCTCCAAAAAGGGACTGAATCATTTATGACATGATTTTTTTATATATAAGTTCAATGAGAAAAAGTGCCTAAACATCCTAATATACTTATGATTATTTATGTCCACATAGTTATTTTTGGTGCCATTCCATAAGAATTAAAATCAAGAAGAGAACACCATCATGTCATTTGACTTATTTTAGGGATTCAACGACCAAACATTAGACCACATAGGTTTCCATAAGAGTTAAATTGAAAATATGGTACATGGGATCCTAGAGTCATGTATTATTAGACATAGCCAAATTGAATATTCATCCTTGATGGTCATGGTACATAATAAGGATGAAACATCAAGGATGTGCTCAAATTATAGATAAATAAAAAAATACACCAATAAAAATAAGTTCCATATTATAGTAATTGGTGGATTTTTAAATGAGTGACCTTTTGTTTAATTTAAAAACTAGGGCTTCATTCTAGGTACCATCAAATTTAGTTTAGAGATGAGGATATCCATAAAATAAATTTTATAAATCATTTATTATGATTTTTTGGTCATGCCTTTTGGTCCAAAAAATTCACCATATACATTTAAAAGTTTTTGAAACACTATTTTTAGGAATTTTTGAGTAAATTTGTGTTTTTATAATGGAATTATAATATTAAAAAAACTTGGGAAGAACATTTACATCATGTGAAACACATTGTTAGTTATAGAACAACATAAAATTTATAAAAAACCATCAAAATATGCTTTTGGAGTCCAAGAGGTGGAGTAATTGGGTCATATTATTTCACAAAAAAGATTTAAATTAGACCTTAAAAAGATAAAAGATATGATGGAGTGGTAGATTCCAAAAACCATTAATATTCTCTAAGTATTTTTGGGGCTGACATGTTACTATCATAGATTTTCAAAAAATTATGGCAGTATAGCAACAATACTCACAATTTTTTTGAATGAAGACTATTTAAATTGAAATTAAACATATACCAATTCATTTGAGAAGCTAAAGGGTAATATGTACACCACTCTAATTTTGTCTATCTCTAATTTTTTGAAAACATTTATTTTTGAATGTGATACATCAAGATATGGCATGACAGTAGTACAAATGTAGGAAGGATGACCCAATGGTTTTGAGAATTTTAAACTCAAGGATAGAAATAATCTAAAACCAATATATGAAAAATATATTTTAGATATTATTCATGTAGTCAAGAAATGGATACTTTATCTGATATGTAGACACTTTTAGGTAAAAATTGATCTTGATAGTCTAAAATATTTTTATAACAATGATTGTCATCAAAATAAAAAAATTGGTGATTAAAATGTTGGGATATGATTTTGGATTTGTATATAAAAAAGTAAAATATAATGTTTTATAAGATACACTATCTAGGAGGGATGAAATCATATAGGCATTATTATGTGTAATCACCATTTGACAAGTAGATTGGTTGTAAGAGGTAAGACCAGAATGAGATAATTACATGGATACATAGGTTTTTATTTATAATCTCCATAATGGTTATGGTGTTTATAATAATTTTAGTGGAAATATAATGTATTATGGTATAAATATTGATTATACCTATGTAAGAATGCATGGTTTGTTAATAGAAAAAGTGTGAAACAATTAAGACACCAGGTCTTTTATGGCCTTTATTCATTCCTATCTAGAGATGGGAGGAGGTTTCCATGGATTTAATTATAGTGTTTCAAAGTTATAAAGGTAAAATTTTCATCATGGTAATATTGGATAGGCTCAAAAAACATGCTCATTTCCTCCTTGTCATAACCATTTATAATTATTACAATAACTACTACTTTTCTAGATATAATTATAGAGTTGCATGGTACTCCCAAGATCATTGTAAGTGATCATGATCCCATATTTACTAGTAATTTTTTACATTGATTTATTCTCATGTTTGGGTAATTATTTGGTTTATGTCTCTTCATATCATCCTTAATATGATGGGGAATAAAAGGTGGTCAATGAATGCTTAGAATGTTATCTCTATTTTTTTCATCAAATAAACAAGAATGATGGGTTCAATGGATGCCCATAGTAGAATATTGGCATAACACTTCATTCCATACCTATTCCAAAATGTCTCCATTTATGTCAATTTATGGTTATCAACCTCTATCCATCACTGCATCCTTGAGGGTGGAGCCCAAGGTTTAAGTTGTTTAAGAACACATTCAACATCAACTAGAGGTGTTATCTAGTTTGAGAGAGAATTTGGTAATGACATAGAATCTAATTAAGAAATAAGTAGATCGTCAATGTAGTGAGAGGAATTTTGAAATGGGTTATTAGGTATTTATTTTCTTTCATCCATATAATTATATGCATTTTAAGAAACATAAAAAGGATAATAAACTTTATCTTAAGTATTATGGCCCTAATAAGATCTTATAACAAATTGGTAGTTTGTATATAAGTTAGAGATACCCTAGTCCACTCAAATACATTTTGTATTTCATGTAGATAAAAACATTATGCATAAAATAACTTACCAAACATGATGAAGAAGGCCAATTCATTCTATAACCTAAGGAACTATTTTAGACATGCACTAAAAGGATAAGAATAAGAGAGATTAAGTAGTATTTTATGAAGTGAAAGAATTTGAATCATGAAGCTAAAATTTTGGAGGCTAAATGTTTTTTATATTAGCATCCAAAGTTATTAAAAATTAAGGGTAATGTCATTTTTAATGGGAGGAGCATGCTACAACCTTAACCTATATCATTCCTAGGGATATGTTTGGTTGAATTGTCGCTTACATAACATTTTCAAACTATCTTATCAAATTTATCTATGTTTTTATATTATTAATAGGGTCAGTCTATGAAATAACCATGGCTTAAGTATAGCATATATAAGATATAGTGGTTAGTATTTATATATTATTGATGCATGTAAGTGTAACATAGGTGGTTCTAGGTGTTTAATAAACACTACTCATTTTTGGATTTAGAGAACCCAATGCATGATTTTTAGATTGTGACAATCCTTTTATCTATGGTGGAATAGTTGTAGAACAAGTGAAATATTTCAAAATATTTATAAAGTTTGATTATTGGGAGAAATCGTGGCTTACTAGTTAACTTTGTAAAATGAGAGTGATCTAAGCTAAATGAAGTGATTTTTTCTCAAATAACTAAATCTAAGTCTAATCTAAGATGGATACTCCTAATGAAGTTAATCTAAAGTGAATGGATCAAATAAAAAAGCAAAAGGAAAGGTAGGGTAGAGAAGGAACATGTTGATTTTGTTGATCTTTAACATAGATATTATGACAAAGTTAAAATATCATCCTAATATGTACTTAAAACTAATGTATAACATGAAATAGCTTAAGCTCAAATCCTACTACACATTAGTCATGCATCTAGGTAAATGAAAGAATGCAAATAATAACTTGATTCACTTTGAAGATTTACTCCTACAAGTAAACAACATAAACACATCCATAAGAAGAGCATAAAAAATGAAAAGAACCTAAGATCCTTTAGTAAACCTAGCATTGACACAAGTTAACGATTTTGTATTTGGGAAATACACATTAGGAATCAATTAGAACCATTCAAATCTATATTACAAACTAGATAATTAAGAGAGAAGCCATAATACAATCCACATAAAAACATTGACAAAAAAACTTTTTAGAATTACCTATTTGTATTACTTGATCCAAAATTAGCACAATTATTATTTCTCAAAAAGCCCTCCTCTTTTACAATGGACAATACCTCTTTATATAGATAATTCATGAGGTATGCTAGTTGATCATGTCAAGTACTAAGTACGATTATCCTTTTATAATCATTTGAGACACCTCTAGATATTTATAAAATGATTATCCTATAGGAAATGTGATTTAAAAAGATTGTGTTGAGGTCAACATACCCCCATTTCTATAAAATAGGGACCCTTATGATTATTTTGAACGTTAGAACTAAAAAATTGATAATCTGCACTTTACTAGAATATGAAGATCATCCACACTTGATGAAATTAGCCCATTTGTTCATGTTTTTACCTTAACATTGCCTAATGTTGCTAATAGTTGACTTTCATGTCTTAATTTATAGGTTTCATGGAGCTCACTTCAATGGATTATGCTAGAATTTTCATGGATTGGCTCTATTTAGGCTTTTTCTAGCCTTTGGTCTATAAGATATCACATTTGAGATCATACCTTGAAACCCTCTTTCATCTAACCTTAGTTTGGACCCTCAATTCAAATTCAAATTTTGGTAGGAACAGATTTGGTGGGAATGTTTCAAATCAACTATGGACTTAAACCTAATTTTTATACCAAGGCTTGGTCATGTTTTTTAACACAACTAATCCTTAGCTTAAAAATCATGCTTGGTCCCCTTTTATTTTCCCCATCCATTCCCTATGTTTTAATGTAGTCTTATGTTTATGATTGCAAGGTATTTTATTTTATCATGGTCCCCTTTGTTATATACTTAGCCTAAAGTCTTAATCCTAAGGCCCCATTTGTATTTATCAACATGAACAAAACCTTAGTCTTAAAGCTTTAGCCTAAGTTCCTATATTTATCCACATCCTAACTTAAGTGCCTTACTTCTTTACAGATCCAACAACTCTCGCTTCATCATGATGATTGATCCAATAAAGAATAGGAAGCTTGATGAATCTAAGCATTTTATCCATAGTACAAATCCCATAAGATCACCAAGATCATGATCAATGATCCACACTTAAGACATATTGAGGATCAAATAACATGAGATCATCAATAAAGTTAAAGGGCCTCTTTTATTAAGAATAAACTTAGCTTAAATTCTACCCTAAGGTCTCATTGTATTTATTACTATAATGAAAACTTAGGATAAAAATTATGCTACAATTCTAATACATATGAAAGGGATCCAATCACATGATAGCATCTATATCATAATCAATGGTCTGTGGCTACTTGCACAAAAATGATTTGACAGAGCGAATGTAGTACTAAAAAGTCAAAAGCTCAAGAAGGCCCACAGAGCTATCATGTGGCACTCTACCATTTGAAATTGATAACAAGGGGTCCCATGCATTAAAATGAACCAATGTTGTGCATCTACCTAGATCTTAATCTACATTCTATGCTTCATCATGGAGAATGATCTAATGGAGTGTATCAAATCCAAGGAGTATAGATTAAAAAGATTTCATGAGCTTAAAATTGATGTTCTCACGACCATCATTTGACATCCACGAGGCCATCATTGATGTTTATGAGACCATCAAATTTAATCCCATCAAACATAATGATCTAATAATTTAAATTTGACAACCTTGAAACCATTAATTGATGTCTATGAGGCTTTAATTGATGTTCATGAGGTTTTTATTGATGTCTATGAGATTGTCAAATTTAAGCTAATCAATTATTTTGCTTAAACATAAGGATATCCTTCAAGATTTTTCTAAACACTTATATCTTACATTGCAAATCAATGGGACCCCTCAAAAAATGTTCAAACGCTTAGAATATTTGAACTTCAAATAATAAAATGGACTTATGACCTTGATATTTGTAGACATAGGCTTAGTCTACATCTATATCCTAAGGTTTCAATTGCATTTATTTAAATTCAATAAACCTTAGGATATAGAATTATATTAAGTCTTATTTTAAAAGGGTCTTGGTGAAAAACTTAGCTTGAAATGATTTTAACATAAATTTTTATCATGTTTATTAATATGATAAAACCATAGGTTAAGACATGGTAGTTGGACCACTTATTATTTGGGTCTATTTAGGGGTATTCTAAGAACTTAACATAAATATTTTAGCCTACATTAAATGTTGTGTTTATTAACACAACATAAATCTTAGCCTAAAATATTTATAGTAAGTCCCTTTTATATATTCCAAAAACTTAAGATAAAATACTTTAGCCTAAAGTTTATGACATGTTTATTAAAAATGACATAAACCTTAGCCTAAAGTATTTAATACTACGTCTTTCCCTTATTGTGATTCTAATTAAATTTCTCACCCCTTTAAGATAAATTGCTCTCATTTCATCATGATGATTGATCAGATGGGGTGAAAAGACTCAATGATGCTAAGGCTTTTGATCCATCAAACCAATCACATGCATCTACTTAGATTAAGATCGATGGTCTAATCTTACTCATAAGAGGTGATTAGATGGAGTGTAATTGTTGAAAACTATTAAACAAGCCCTAAAATGCCCATAGGATCCACACATGGAAAGCATGCATTCACTGCATATAATGTAGAGCTCAAAAGGCCCGTAAAGGTGCCAAGTGGCACAATAATGGATCCCAATATAAAATATCCAATGACTCTCAAGCTCAGTGATCATGATAAATAGTACACATTGATATAAAAATAAAGATCTAATATCATGAAGTAAAATTTGGGTTTTAAAAGATAATGGCTAGTCCCTCAAGGCATTTATGAAAATGTTGGGAAAGTTGTCAAATGGATGCCACATGGGCACTATGCAAGCACAAAATGATAGAATTAATTATTTTGTGTGCTTGAAGAGGAAAAGGTATAAAGGCCTAGGTCTCAATAAAATATGATAAATGAAGGATCCTAAGTCTAAATTGACATCACCATTAAAGTTTCAAAAAATCTCTAAAATCCATAAAAGCCCTAATTCAAACTTAGATTAGTCACATTCAAATTGATAAGAGTTTAATTGCAATATGAGTAAGAGAGAATTGACTCAAAATATACTTGTAATTCATTGGTAAATAGTTACAACTTTTACAACCATGGTAACTTGCAGACAGAAACAAATAGATGAAACTAAGTTGTACTTAACCTCAGATAACAAGGGGAGAATTTTCAAAGACATGGACCTGGATACTATAGCTTTAAATAATTGAAATAGGAATTAGTCAAAAATATTTTAGACCATTGAGGAGATGCAAAATCTTATGAGAGAAGAATAGAACAATGCAACCATGTTATAGATATATAATGACCTGGTCATCATCTAGATGACCAAACTCCATTATGTTGTCACCAAGATTGAGGTATTACACTACATCAATGTCCTTGCTCCTCTTTTCTAGGATTATGAAATTGAGAAAGATTGGATTTTACATGAGCATAGCTTTAAGAAAATAGCATACATCTCCCCCTAATATTAGAGAGCTATTATAATCTAGGTAAAACCTAGATAGACTTGCCCACTATTAAAAAGTGTACTGGTGAGAATAATTTAAACACAATCTTATCCATATGGCTGCTTACCAGGAACCAAGTAGTCCAGGACCCCACATGAAATATACCAATTATCCAATTTAGGGAGGGGATTAGGATAATTATGACCTTTCTGAATAGGTTATGCATATCCCCCTCCACCACACATATTGACAAAGTCTAGGTGTCATATGTTTACTTCATGGTTTATAAGGGACTCACTCTCCCATTGGGTGAAATGATCAATATCTATTTGAAATCACAATTCACAGCCATCAAAAATAAAACCAACAAACACTTTTACATGATGTCCTATTTGCTTGATGCCCTTTTATCCACCTTCAAGATCCCAAGCATTAATAATTGGTCACTTGATGGGAGACCTACACCTCCCATCATTATTCTAAGCTTCACATATTCAAATATGGAGAGAACATTTGGTTTATTTGTGATTGTGTTTATTTATCTCTAGTGGAAGCCATCATAGGGACTCCTAGGGGCAAATTTAGCCCCTTGATTAAGAAATATGTGGAACTGATAGGGGATATCTAGTTCTACCCAGATTACATGATAATAAGGATTGAAGGGACCTTGACACAACCCTATAGGTTACCCATCTATATGCCCACCAAGATAGTATATAATAAATTGCATACCAACTTATTCATGGCATAGATGGATTTTTCATATAAAAAAGGAAGGACTTCCTCCATCCCTTTCTTCTGATAATCAATAGAATTGTATTACAAAATTGGGATCATGTGAATGTTATTACCAAACACATGGACTCATTCACCCTGTAAAAATATGATTTGAGGTAATGGGAACCTAATGGGATGACATCTAAGAATCTAAAGTCAAAAACCATAAACAAAGAATATGAGCACCAAACCGGTGTCCATGACCCATTCTACATTAAGGCCTCTAGTTTCCTAGAGCTATTAGCTAGATTAAAAGGCATAACATCAAGATTCAGCCTAGGTTGGCTATGGGAGATGGCAAGCCACTAGGTGAGATATGTAAAATGGGGCCCTTATAGTATCACTTATTTCATAGACCCTCTTTTAGGCCCCCTCTATAGTAACCACTGAAATAACCCCAGGCACAAGAGGCATAGGGACCTAGTAAAGATAAACTATAGGAGAGACTTGGGGAAGGATCATCTTCATCCTCACTTGAAAGACCAAAGTCTCCTATAAATTGTATTGATATGATTGCATTGGAACCTAATGATATAGTAGAGGATGAAATTAAGGTGTTTACTGAGGCATATGGGTTAAGAGATGAAGGAGAACAAAGTGAAGAACCCCAATCCCAAGATGAAGACGTAGAGAAAGATAGAGGGAAGGAAGTTACCTTGGACCTGGTTCTAATATCACCCCACCCTACAAAATTAAAGAAGAATTATCACTGGTCCCAATTGGGGGAAATAATCCCAAATTGACATTCACTCAACCCATGAGTGAGGTCAATTTGTTCAGTGATGAATACCCCATTTATGGGATAATTATCCTTGAATGGTTCATTTATGGGAAAATGTAGAATATTCCCACTTTATTCCACTCATGGGCCTTGACCTAGACATTCCACATTGATTTTCATCAAGAAGTCAAACCATGGATATTGGCTTTAATGAAGGAGGAAGAATAAATAAGAATAGTTGCCATAGTATGATCAAGTGGCACACAAATGGACAATACAAGAGCATCAAGTAGCACATAGGTGGAGAATCATGATCCTCTTAAGATCATGGATTTATCAACTATTATATAATTCAATCCAAAAATACTAGGATTAGAGAGGGTGACAACCAAGAAGGCCATGGTTGAAGGTGAGGAGTTCACCTTTCATTAAGTTGAGCCATTTGTTGGTCTAATCCCCATTAGAGGTCAGAATCTTGGTGAGCATCCTATCCATGAGGAAGACATAGAAGGACTAGTTGAGGCTCATTTAGATTAGATCAAAGCAAGAATCAAGGGCATGTAGCAGAATATACAACCTAGAGAAGGAAAAGAAGAATTTAGAGACACAAGTTATCTTATCAATCCTTGAGGTAATAATAAATATATTTGACACATCTTTATTTGACATGTTTGACTTCATGAAGTCAATGAAGCTAAGGTAGGATGCATTGATCCATTAGAGTGAAATATCCAAAGCATTGGTGGCTTAGTAGCAGGATGTAGTTGACAAAATAAGGGATCTTATTAATATACTAATTAAGGGTAGGATTCCTAGCTTCAAAATCATTAGCTTAGCCCATTTGAATGCAATTCTAGGGATATTTTTTGATAATATCCAAATCTTAAGTACTTGTTCAAAGAGCTTAGATATACTCCTTAGAGATGATGAAGAGATAATAGCTATATTCAAACAACTCCTTGGCACCATATTGGCCAACCCTATAAAGTCTAGTGCCCCAAGCATCATTGATGATGAAAAATACAAGAATAGAGCCACTTTGGTGATGAAATAAATGAGAAGGAAAATCCAAGACCAATCTAGAAGTGACAATAGCTAAGTCTTGGGCATGATATTCACTACTGAAAAGAAGATTGTCTAAGCAAGGAACATCAAGAAGGCTATGTCAAGGAATGATAGGGACTTTAATGACTTTTCTAATAAAGAATATGTTTGTCTCTTAAATATAGCTATTGATTTGGAGCTTGTTAGGGAGGAACATCAAATAGATATGGAGATTCTTTAATAGAAATGAGGGATCCCTTCATCCCAAAGCCCACCAGTTAATTGATGATATTCCATTATGTAAAGAATTGTAATATTTGAGCATGGAATATTCTTTTGTAAAGGCATATGCTAGTTTGTTAGCATATTTACCTATAGGTCAATCCATTTTGGAAAGAGAAGCGTATTATAAAACTATAAATAAAGATGATTGTCCTTGTCTTTGTACATGTGTAATCTTATGACTGATCGGTATACTACCTAAATCTTTTATAAATAGGAAGTATTAAAATTTTGTAAAAGAAGGGATTTTTTAGCAAAATTTGTATATTGTTGATTCATTAATATAAGAAAATAATACTAAAAAAGTTTTTATAAATTTATTTATATCGATTGTTACATGGATTCTCTCTTAATTACTTGTTCTAACTTTTGAATTTGAATGGTTTTATAAATTTTGAATATGTATCTTTGATACAGGGTTGCTAATTTGTGATAAAGCTAGATTAGTTGAATGTTATTAGGCTTTGTTTCATTTTATTTTATCTGCATTAGAATGTGCAAGTGTTATTTGAATGCAATAGTAAACCTTTAAAGCAAAGTTTAGTTCATACTTGTATTCTTTCATATTTTCCTCAGATATTTGCTTAGTATATGGTAGGATTTGAGCATCTATTACTTCACATCATATATTGGTTAAATACATGTCCAATTGAAATTAAAACCTTGTCATAATGTTTGAGGTAAAGATCAGCAATCACATACTTTCTTTATGCCCTATCCTTCATTTTACTTCTTTTTTTTATCAAATCAATTTAGTTTAGACCTCATTGTAAATATTCATCTAGATTAGCTTTAGTGTAGATATTTTGTCATAATTCATTAAGATCAACATAGATACTTCAAATTTTCATAAGGACCATGGTGGCTCCCAACCACTAATAAATATAAATGTGTGTAATAGTTTAGTTTGATCTGCCTCTTTTCACCACAGGTAACTAGATTACAAAAACCTATTACTCATGCCATGAATTCTCAAAATTATAAAATGAGAAGTGTTATTTAAACACTAAGAACACCTGTGATACACTTAGAGTCATCAATAAGATGAGTTTTCCTAGTGATAGAAGGAGGGCATATGAATTTCTTGAATATCTATTAATTCTGGTGTGTTTTGATCTAAGATTGATGTTATCTTTACACTTTTATGTAGTTATTTTCTCAAAATCATAAAGACCATTGATCTCTATGGTCCTTAACCCATATTTGTGCTTATTTTATAATAAGATCAAATATATTTGAGTCTAGAGGCTTAATTCTCATAAACATAGCTTAAGATCTAAGAATATGTAGTATTTAAGATTTGAATAGCTTGTTTTGATCAAAAATTGGTGTATCTTTTCTAGATTTGGGTTATTTTGAGATTATAATTGTAAATATTAACTATATTTATGTAATGGGACACATATTTTAGCTATCTTAGTTGAAATTTAATTCCCTTTGTTGTTATTCACATATGTCTTTGCAAAATTAGCTTAAAGTGCAAATATGAGTCCTATTCTTTGTGAAGGTTGGTTTGACACATTGTATTTCAAATAGGATCCAAAGTTCCTAAGAACAAGATCACATTTAGAAAGAAGAGAGCCTCTACTTGAGTTGGAAGCCCATATGAGGACCATAAGGGACAAAGGTAGATGTAGGCATTCAAAGTATTTGACAACTTTACCACTCCAAGGTACTCCTAGATTTAACCTTCATCAAGGTATGGCTTGGTTGGTAATTTTTATTATCAATGTATAAGGTGTAATTCATGACCTCCCTCACAATCCTAAAAAATATTTTCCAACTTTTAGTCCTAGTGGTATTATAATAGCAGAAGAACATGTTAAATCATTCAATGTTGTATTAAGATTGTTAAATTTAATTCATGAAGATGTAACATGTATGATATTCCATTTCACATTTAAATATGTTGCATATGAGTGGTTCATAAACCTACCTGATGATTGCACCACTACCTAGGACGAGTTTAACAACATATTCATTAACCAATTTGGAAAAATAATCAACCCTTATGTCTTGTATAAATAGTTTACCACCCTGAAAATGGATGCCAACAAACCTATAAGAGCTTTTAATAATAGGTTCCAAAATATGTAAAATAGACTCATTGACCCTTATAAACTTGATCAAGCACTAGCCTTGGAAATATACAAAGATGTTCTTGATCCCATGACCTTTGTATTCATCAAGAGGGATATAGGTCTAATGAACACATTAGATTTAATTTATGATGAGGCTATGATCATTAATGACTAGATGAAACCTCAAGGTCAGATGGATTAATTTGTTCCCAATTTCAACCCACATATGCCTACCTTGAATTTATTTCCTAATAATAACTAGAATGTGCTTTCTCTTAACCAAATCCCAAATATGAACTAATTGCATTTGAGACATGATGTTCCTAACTAGAATTGGGGTTATTGAACCATCCTGCTAATAATGGATTTAAATCAACTAATCAAAAGACCTTGGTACTAGCCATTGGTGATAATAGTAACCAATTCCATAATTCATAAACCCCCAAAAGTGAGAATGAGTCCATTCTAAAAATGGTCCAAAAACTAAGCAGTGATTTCCTTTAATTGCAAAAACAAGTTGGTAATACTGAATAAACTTCAAGTAGGAACTTCTCTTTCCAAAGATTCAATAGACCCAATAATATGTTTAATAATGATAGTTTCCACAACAATAAGAATAATGAACCATATTCTAAAAAGAAGACTATGGATATTAATCTTATTGATATTGCTTTGACTAATTATTATAGAGTCCATTTTAATGTTAAGCATGGTAAGATTTATTACACTGAGTTCTATAAATCTATTGAGGAATTTCAAGAAGAGTTGGACACTTTTGAAGTAGTGCCTAATAAATACAATGGTGCAAGTACTTTAGGATTTAAGCTTGCTGACCATACCTTCATGGTAAAAACATTTGATTTCCCCTTCCAAGAAGATAATAAGCTAGATGATGTTCCTAAAGAAGATCATACATTTTAGCAGTTCTTGAATAAGACATAACCTATAAATAATAGAGAATAGAGGCAAACTTTGACTACTTTAACTCCTCCAAAAAAGTTTGGTACTCCTCTGGATACCACTTCAAAAAATAATCTAGAACCTCCAAAAGGAAGTACTTCTATACCTAGTATTAATGCTTCTAATCTTCTAATATGACTGGTTATAATATTAAGAAAGGATATGAAGAAAATCAAAGCTAATATCAACTTACAGGAATTGACACAAATCATAGATCAAAGAGACGTATTACTGGAATCCTTGTCTAATAAACCTAACAAGATGACCAATGCTAATAATGTAAACGTATCCATGTACAAAGATAAAATAAAGTCTCCACCCTTTTTACTTATAGCTAAAATGTCTCATAAGAACTTGCATAATTATTTGTTGGATTCTAGTTCCTCTACAAATATCATGCCTGAAGGTGTTTGAAAACAAATTGGTTTGACCCCCATTAATTTTGATATGGTTTCCACCTAATTAGATAAGTCTAGGGTTAAGGTCATTGAAGAATTGTTAAATATCCACATGTAGTTGGCTTCTGAGCGAAGGGTCCAATAATTTATAGATATCTAAGTGGTAGATATCCCTAATGCATATAGACTACTTTGAAATAGATAATGGATAAAGGCCTTAAATAGATATATGTCCATAGACTATTCACACCTATGGATGCCTTGGAAGGGAGTTCCCAACTAGATCAGAGTTAAAAAAAAGCTAAAGATGAAACATAAGATTACTGAGTATAATGATATCAATGAAAGGTTTAACATAATTGATTTTGATTTAGGATTTTTTACCTTAGAAACCACCAAGTTATGTGATCCTAAAGCTTCTCATGTTGTAAATTGATTATGGAAGTTGCATATTGATGGGGCTAGGTGTAAAGCTAGATCTAGAGTAGGCATTATTCTAACTAACCCTATTGGTAATAAATGCCATTATTCTTATAGACTCTAATTTCCTTTCACCAATAACCTTGTAAAATATGATTCCCTCATCTTAATTTTGCAATTTACCATCAAAAACAAAGTAAAGGAACTATTAGTTTATGGTGACTCATAATTAGTAGTAAAACAAGTGAGAAGTAAGTATCAGTGTAAACTATCATACCTCAAGAGGTATAAATTTATAGTATGGTATCTAGTGGAATATTTTGATGCCTTCAATATTATTTCTATCTCTATGGAAGAAAATAAAGTTGTTGATGAGTTGGCATCTATTATAGCCAATCTCATGCCTAATCAAGATTCACCTAAATTTAGTATAGATCTCATACCATGCCCTTCTATCCTAGATAATGTGAACCATTTGCATGTCTTTAGTGATGACCAATAGATCCTAAACTTTATGACTAGGTCAGGAGCATTTAAGGCTCAAATCATTGATGAGTCTAATGAAAATGTGTTTAGAGAAGGAAATTTTGATGGTAGAGTAATTCAATTGAATGACAACAAGATACCTAAAGGGATGATTGACTTGGAAAGGTTATTTAATCAAGACAAGCTAGCTAAAGCTTCTAATATTCCAAAAGTAAGTGGAAAGGATTATAATGCAGTTGATCTTGGGCCTCAAGATCAACCTCAATTGGTTAACATTGGAAAATCTTGCACTAGCATTGAGAATGAGAGACCAAAGAGATGTTAATAAAATACAAAGATGTCATAGCTTGGTATTATGATGACTTGAATATCTTGAATTCAAGTGTCATCACCCATACTATGCCTCTTAAATAAAATTTCAAACCCTTTAGGTAGAAACAAAGACATGTGAATCTTGTCTTAGAACCCATGATCTTCAAAGAATTCAAGAAATTTATATATGTTAAAATTGTATTTCCCATTAGGCACTCTACCTAAGTGGCTAATTTGGTGTCAATTATAAATAAGAATAGTGAAATTAGACTATGTATTAACTTTATAAATATGAATAAAGAATTTGAAAAGGATAATCATCCTCTTCCCTCTCTTGACCAGGTCATAAAAAATTGTTTTAAGGTTTAACCATGATGTCCTTTCTTGATGACTTTTTAGGATATAATCAGGTGTTTTTAGACAAAGAAGGTAGAATAAAGATAACATTCACAACTAAGTGGGGTACCTTTGCATACAAGAGATTGTATTTTTGACTGATAAATGTAGGAGCTAGTTTTCAAAGGGCCATGGACCATGCCTTTTAAGGCCTAATTTGTAAGTGCACCATAATTTACATGGATGATCTAAACTTTTTTTTCAAGAATATGGAAGATCATTTCATGCATCTATAGCAAGTGTTTAAAAGGTATGGGATCTCCATTAACCTAAGAAGAGCATTTTTGTGTCACTAAAGCTAAATTGTTAGTCCATGTCATCACTAAAGATGGAATTTCCATAGATCTTGAAAGAGTGGAAGCTATTTCCAAGATAGAGCCTCCCAATAGTAAAAAAGAATTAAAATCATTTTTTGCAAAAATAAACTTTATTATAAAGTTCATTTGTGGTTTTGTAGAGATTTTCAAACCATTGAATGATATGCTAAATAAGGATGCTAGAGCCTTATGGAATGAGGAATCCAAGAAGGCATTTAAGGACATTAAAAGTGTAATCAGCCAAGCTCTAATATTGATAAGTCCTAACTTTTCAAAGTATTTTTACCTCTACTCTTTCTCCTTTGACCACACTATTTATACTATTTTAACTAAGAAAATAGAAGCATCTAAGCATGCAATTAATTTTATGAGCACTAATATGAAAATTTTGAATTAAATTACCCTTTGATTGATAAACAAGCCTTTGTATTAGTTAAAGCTATTAAGAAATTTAGGCACTACATTCTTAAGAACAAAGTACATGCCATTCTACCAAACCTAGCTATTAAACTAATGTTAAGCCAATGTGAACTCAAAGAGAGAAGAGGTAAGTGGATGCATGTCCTCCAAGAATATTGTTAGGAACCCCTTATCCAACAGAAGCACAATTGATTACTTTCTTATAAGCAATCAAACACGGAATTATACCAGAATGATTAAGTAACTAGAAACTTGAGACAGCAAAGAATTTGAGAGATAATACACACTCTTGTATTAAATATTACTAGAAAAAAATACAATAAGGAAGATGCCACTTCTTCCTCCACCTCAAAGGCTTGCCACACCTCAAGACCTTCTTCCCTCTCTCTCTTGCTCAACCAAAACCAACTCAAACAACCTGAGTTGTTATCCCCTCCTTGAATGCTTCAGCTGATCTCCTTGACCTTGCTTCAATGCTTCAATGCTTTACTTGCCTTCTTGATTTGATTACAATACATGCCTCATGGGTCTTTAAATAGAATCCCATGCATACAAAAATAGAACTCTAATTACAATAATTAGACATGCAGCTCGTGACTATAATTAGTACCTAAACATGCAAACACTCACTTCACTTAACTGACTGTTCGTCAACAGTAGTTCTGGAACACACAGGCGATCGATGCCAGTCCCTGCTTGCCTGGTGCTGCCGACGTCGGCCGACTTCCTACCGATGCCAGTCGCCTTCTGCACTGGTAATGACTGATGTCGGTCATGCTGCCGATGCCGGTACTTCTAGATCTTCAGCAACCACCTGTTTCTTCATGTCTGCAACAAGTTGAAGCTTTTAGATTCACACCCTAACAATCTCCCACTTGGATATAAATAGTTAAAACTGTACCTATACCTATACTCCATCTATTTTTTTCCCTTGGCTCTGTATCCCTCTTCAAGCTCTCCCCTGAAGACCAACCACCACATAACTTGTGATGCTATATCTGTCACTTATGCCAAAATAATTTTGCTACTCCCAAATTCTTCATGACATACTTCTAAACCAACTTTACCCTTAGCTCAAAAAACTCCCTGTATATGAAACCCTGCAACAAGCAACACAATACAGTAACATGATAATGTAGCTAATATTATCCAACCTGGTAAAGATAAAATACAATGGTCAAACCTCCATTGCTCTGTAGCCTAATCAAGACCATATACCATAGCCTTCTATCTCACATGTCCATTCACTCTCTTCTCTAAAATGGGAATCCATCCCTCTATCTAGTGCTTTCTTCCAGCTGACAACTCTACCAACAAATACCTTTTTGGTTCTAATCCAAGGACTCACACTCCTCATCCATGCCAAGCTCCCACTGTTTCTGGACTCTACCTGCATTGCTTCTTCCATCTTCCTAGTTCTTGACTATCAGTAAGCAATATAAAGAAGGTGAACAATGAATATGAGGTTCACTTACCCTTTCTGACCTCCATATGGGCATTTGAGACTCCTTGACAGCTTGTTATCTACCCAACATCAATTCCAGTGACCGATCTCAGCCATCTCCTAGTCTGCTCCTGACTCATGTTGGTTCCCTACACTGACCTTGACTGCCGATGTCGTTTCCCTGGCTGACGCCGGTGTCCCCCCTGCCGACGTCGGTTCCTGCCTAACCGACGTCGATCTTCTCTTGTTGACTCTGTCGACTCTGCTGGTCTGCACATGAGTGATGTCGGTACCTATCTAGCTGATGTTAGTGTCTGTGTGTTCCTGTAAGTGATGAAACCTTCATCTGCGAGCTCATCTTGGATCAAACCTCTATCCATACTACCCTGCTTAGAATTATTCAGCCCCTATGACTGATCTTTGTCCTTCATCTCCTCCATAAACACCAAGACTTCTTTGTTCCTATCAAAAGCATCAAATTTCCTTTTCCTGCAATGAACTCTATCTATGCTTTCCGAATCTAAACACATACCTTTTGAATCATGAACATCCATTCCCTTCTTATTCATGTGACCTAGCCTATTAAGCCACATCTTTGAATCTATAGCTGAAGTAGATAAACCAGAAGTAAAATCAGTAATACAAGTAGATAGATAAAGAGTACCTACTTTCTTACCTCTTGCTAAAACAAGTTCTCCCTTGGTAACCTTCCAAGAATCCACTGTGAGGGTTATTGTGCACCCCTCATCACCCAACCTTCCTACGGAAACCAAACTTTGCTTCAGAACTGGGACATGCATGACCTCCTTCAACACCCATGTGTTGTCCATTTGCAATTTTAGCTGTACTTTTCCTTTGCCAACTATTTGACAAGGTGTACCATCCCCTAAATAAAACACTCCAAAGTCTCCCTGGACATACTCATGGAACAAATCTCTATTTGGGGATGCATGAAAAGATGAACCAGAATCTAAAATCCATGATCCTACCTGACTATCCAAAGAAAGTATGAGAGCATCTTGTACCATGATATTTGCATCCTTTGCTTCTTCTTTACCTTTAGGTTGATTATCTTTATCTCACAACCAGCACTCCTTTGTGTGTCTTTTCTTTCCACAAAACCAGTAGGTAATACCTTTGGATTCGGATCTCCTTCCCGACCTTGATTTCCCTTGCTCCACTTTCTCTCTTTGCCTCCCTCTACTTTTTACACTTAGAGCATTCCCTAATGATTCACCTGTGCTTTTCCTGCATATTTCTTCATTTGAGATCACACTCACAACATCATCAACTTTTAATATTTTAGAAGTAGATGCAGAATTACTTACTGCCATAACCAAACTATCCCAACTTTCAGGTAAAGAGCATAATATCAAGAGAGCCTTTACTTCATCATCAAAAACAATATTGACTGAAGCTAACTAGTTTACCAAACCATGGAAATCACTAAGATGAGTATATATCGATCCACCTTCCTGCATTTACAAAGTAAATAACCATTTCATAAGAAATACCTTATTTGATGCTGAGGGCTTTTCATTTAAATTCACCAAAGATTTTATCAACTCTTTCATTGTCTTACACTATGATAAGTTGGAAATCACAGATGATGCAAGGCTCAACCTTATGGAACCTAGAGCCTTTCGATCAAGAACATTCCATTCTTCATCCTTCATATCTATGGGCTTGCATGCAACCCCACCCAATGGTAAGTACAAATCCTTCTGATACAGATAATCCTCTATCTGCATCCTCCAATGTTGATAATTCTTGCCATTAAACTTCTCCATTTGTAGCTTACTTTCTTCTACCATTGCTAAACTCCCACTCAATTAGAAACCCTGTGAATGACCTGTAATCAAAAACAATAACCTGCTCCCTACAAACCATAGCTCTAATACCAACTGTTAGGAACCCCTTATCCAATGGAAGCATAATTGATTACGTTCTTATAAGCAATTAAACACAAAATTATACCATAATGATTAACTAGAAACTTGAGACAACAAAGAATTTGAGAGACAATACACACTCTTGTATTAAATATTACTAGAAAAAAATACAATAAGGAAGATGCCACTTCTTCCTCCACCTCAAAGGCTTGCCACACCTCAAGACCTTCTTCCCTCTCTCTCTTGCTCAACCAAAACCAACTCAAACAACCTGAGTTGCTATCCCCTCCTTGAATGCTTCAGCTAATCTCCTTGACCTTACTTGCTTGTAGATCTCCTTGACCTTGCTTCAATGCTTCAATGCTTTACTTGCCTTCTTGATTTTATTACAATAGATGCCTCATGGGTCTTTAAATAGAATCCCATGCATACAAAAATAGAACTCTAATTACAATAATTAGACACATAGCTCGTGACTATAATTAGTACCTAAACATGCAAACACTCACTTCACTTAACTGACTATTTGTCAACAGAAGTTCTAGAACACATAGGTGACTGACATCAGTCCCTAATTACCTGGTGCTGTCGATGTTGGCTGACTTCTTGCCCACACCAGTTGCCTTCTGCACTGGTAATGATTGACGTCGGTCATGCTGCCGACACTGACACTTTTGGATCTTTAGCAACCACATGTTTCTTCATGTCTGCAATAAGTTGAAGCATTTAGCTCCACACCCTAACAATCTCCCACTTGGAAATAAACAACTACAACTATACCTGTACCTGTACTCCATCTATTTTGTTCCCTTGGCTCTGTATCCCTCTTCAAGCTCTCCCCTGAACACCAACCACCACATAACCTGTGATGCTATATCTGTCACTTATACCAAAAGAATTTTGCTGCTCCCAAATTCTTCATGACATACTTCTGAACCAACTTTACCCTTAGCTCAAAAAACTCCCTGTATATGAAACCCTACAATAAGCAACACAATACAATAATAGGATAATGTAGCTAATATTATCCAACCTGGTAAAGATAAAATACAATGGTCAAACCTCCATTACTTTGCAGCCTAATCAAGACCATATACCATAGCCTTCTATCTCACGTGTCCATTCACTCTCTTCTCTAAAATGGGAATCCATCCCTCTATCTAGTGCTTTCTTCTAGCTGACAACTCTACCAACAAATACCTATTTGGTTCTAATCCAAGGACTCACACTCCTCATCCATGCCAAGCTCCCACTATTTTTAGACTCTACCTGCATTGCTTCTTCCATCTTCCTAGTTATTGACTATCAGTAAGCAATATAGAGAAGGTGAATAATGAATATGAGGTTCACTTACCCTTTTTGACCTCCATATGGGCATTTGAGACTCCTTGATAGCTTGTTGTCTGCCCAACATCCGTTTTAGTGACTGATCTCAGCCATCTCCTAGTCTGCTCCCGATTGATGTCGGTTCCCTGCACTGACCCTGACTATCGACATCCTTTCCCTAGCCAATGCCGGTGTCCCCCCTACTGACGTCAGTTCCTACCTAACCGACATCAATCTTCTCCTACCGACTCTACCGACCCTGCTGGTCTGCACATGATCGACGTTGGTACCTGTTTGGCTGATGTCGATGCCATGTGACTGACGTCGATGTCTGTGTGTTCCTATAAGTGATAAAACCTTCATTCGTGAGCTCATATTGGATCAAACCTCTATCCATACTACCCTGCTCAAAATTATTCAGCCCCTGTGACTGATCTTTGTCCCTCATCTCCTCCATAAACACCAAGGCTTCTTTGTTCCTATCAAAAGCATCAAATTTTCTTTTCCTGCAATGAACTCTATCTATGCTTTTTGAATCTAAACACATACCTTTTGAATCATGAACATCCATTCCCTTCTTATTCATGTGACCCAGCCTATTAAGCCACATCTTCAAATCTACAGCTGAAGTAAATAAACTAGAAGTAGAATCAGTAATACAAGTAGATAGATACAGAGTACCTACTTTCTTACCTCTTGCTAAAACAAGTGCTCCCTTGGTAACCTTCCAAGAATCCGTTGTGAGGGTTATTGTGCACCCCTCATCACCCAACCTTCCTATATAAACCAAACTCTGCTTTAGAACTGGGACATGCATGACCTCCTTTAACACCCATGTGTTATCCATCTACAATTTCAGTTGCACTTTCCCTTTGCCAACTATTTGACAAGGCATACCATCCCCTAAATAAAGCACTCCAAAGTCTCCCTAGACATACTCATGGAACAAATCTCTGTTTGGGGATGCATGAAAAGATGAACCAGAATCTAAAATCCATGATCCTACCTGACTATCCAAAGAAAGTATGAGAGCATCCTGTACCATGATATTTGCATCCTTTGCTTCTTCTTTACCTTCAGGTTGATTCTCTTTATCTCGTAACCAACACTCCTTCTTTTTGTGTCCTTTCTTTCCACAAAACCAATAGGTAATACCTTTGGATTCGGATCTCCTTCCCGACCTTGATTTCCCTTGCTCCACTTTCTCTCTTTGCCTCCCTCTGCTTTCTGCACTTAGAGCATTCCTTGATGATTCACCTATGCTTTTCCTGCGTATTTCTTCATTCAAGATCACACTCACAACATCATCAACTTTTAAGATTTTAGAAGCAGATGCAGAATTACTTACTGCCATAACCAAATTATCCCAACTTTTAGGTAAAGAGCATAATATCAAGAGAGCCTTTACTTCATCATCAAAAACAATATTGATTGAAGCTAACTAGTTTACCAAACCATGGAAATCACTAAGATGAGTATATACCGATCCACCTTCCTGCATTTGCAAAGTAAATAACTGTTTCATAAGAAATACCTTATTTGACGTTGAGGGCTTTTCATATAAATTTGCCAAAGATTTTATCAACTCTTCCATTGTCTTACACTGTGATAAGTTGGAAATCATAGATGATGCAAGGCTCAACCTTATGGAACCTAGAGCCTTCCAATCAAGAACGTTCCATTCTTCATCCTTCATATCTATGGGCTTGCATGCAACCCCACCCAATGGTAAGTACAAATCCTTCTGATATAGATAATCCTCTATCTACATCCTCCAATGTTGATAATTCTTGCCGTTAAACTTCTCCATTCATATCTTACTTTCTTTTGCCATTGTTGAACTCCCACTCAATCAGAAACCCTGTGAATGACCTGTAATCAAAAACAATAACCTGCTCCCTGCAAACCCTAGCTCTGATACCAACTGTTAGGAACCCCTTATCCAATGGAAGCACAATTGATTACTTTCTTATAAGCAATTAAATATGGAATTATACCAGAATGATTAAGTAACTAGAAACTTGAGATAGCAAACAATTTGAGAGACAATACACACTCTTGTATTAAATATTACTAGAAGAAAATACAATAAGGAAGATGCCACTTCTTCCTCCACCTCAAAGGCTTGCCACACCTCAAGACCTTCTTCCCTCTCTCTCTTGCTCAACCAAAACCAACTCAAACAACCTGAGTTGTTATCCCCTCCTTGAATGCTTCAGCTGATCTCCTTGACCTTACTTGCTTGTAGATCTCCTTGACCTTGCTTCAATGCTTCAATGCTTTACTTGCCTTCTTGATTTGATTATAATACATGCCTCATGGGTCTTTAAATAGAACCCATGCATACAAAAATAGAACTCTAATTACAATAATCAGACACATAGCTCGTGACTATAATTAGTCCCTAAACATGCAAACACTCACTTCACTTAACTGACTGTTCATCAACAATAGTTCTGGAACACACAGACGACCGACGCCGGTCCCTTCTTGCCTGGTGCTATCGACGTTGGGTGACTTCCTGTCGATGCCAGTTGCCTTCTGCACTGGTAATGACCAATGTTGATCATGCTGCCGATGCTGGTACTTCTAGATCTTCAGCAACCACCTATTTCTTCATGTCTACAACAAGTTGAAGCTTTTTGCAACTAAGCCTTTGTATTAGTTAAAGCTATTAAGAAATTTAGGCACTACATTCTTAAGAACAAAGTACATGCCATTCTACCAAACCTAGCTATTAAACTAATGTTAAGCCAATGTGAACTCAAAGAGAGAAGAGGTAAGTGGATGCATGTCCTCCAAGAATATGACATAGAGATGAAAATTGAAAAACTAGTAAGGTGTCAAGGTCTAATTCAAATGATTTCCAATACCAGCCCTAAGCTAATTATTATGCAAATTGATCAACAAAGTTTCCAAGATAATGAATGGTATGATTCTAGTGCTCACTTGATAATTAATGGCACTTATCTTGCAAGGCTGACCAAGGAATAGAAAAGAGCTTTAAGGCTCAAGGTAGCACACTATCTCATCAAAAATGGAGTCCTATACTAAAAAACCTTTAAAGGTATATACCTGAGATGTGTTTCTAAGGAAGAAACTACTAAGGTAATGATCACCTTCCATGAGAATTTACGAAGTGGGAATCATCTAGGAGAACAACATCTCATAAAATCCTTAGGGTTGGCGACTATTGGCCAACCATCTTCAAAGATGTTCATAGGCATGTGAGGGAATGCCATTCATGCCAAATATTCAACACCAAGTAGCTAAAGGTAGTAATGCCTCTATAACCAGTCATGATTGACAAACCCTTTACCCAATAGGGACTAGAATTTTTAGGGGTGATCAAACCTAACTCATTATAAGGTCATAATTATGTTCTGATAGCTACTAATTATTTCACTAGGTGAACTGAGGAAGTAGCCACCAGATAATGTAGAATAGAAGTGATCAAATTCCTAGAGGAAAACATATACACCATATTTAAAACTCTAGTCTCTTTGGTATGCAATAATGGGTCAGAATTCATATCCATAGAGATGACAAAGTGGGCATATGACAATAACATTATTCTCAAGTTTTCATCTAACCATTATCCTCAAGGTAATGGAGTATCTGACTCAATGATTAAAAACTTGATGAAAGCCATTAAGAAGTCTATTGTAGACAAACCTAGAACATGGTATAAGCTTCTCAAGTATTCCCTTTGGGTAGATATAAAAAGAGTTAAGTAGGATCTTAAAGCATCTTCATTTTTACTAGTATATGGTTAGAAACCTATATTCCCCATCACACTTAAGCTACCAACCTACAAGTTTATGCAAGAGTATATGAAGGAGGACCAAGAATGTGCAAACTCAAGGTTGTTAGACATTATCCAGATGGAAGATGCATGAGAAAAGGATTTTTATAACTTTAGTAGACACCAAACTATAGTGAATAGGTGGTTTGACAAGATGTCAAAGGTCAAGGGTTTAAGCAAGAAGACTTGGTACTTCTTTGGGACAAAACATCTGAGCCCAAGGGCAAACATGGAAAGTTCACACCTCTATAGATTGGTCCCTATTAGATTGAAGATACACTTGGAGATAACACCTTCAAACTCAAAGATATACAAGGAGAAGAGTTCACATTTCCCACCAATGGACAATATCTCAAGCACTATTTCTCTACAACTCATCTTTGGGTTTTCATGGAGTAAATTTATAAGATAATTAGAGTTAGCATAAGTAGGGTAGTTATTTTCCTTCATGTCTCTTATTTATACATAATTATGTATATATATGTTTTCTTCCCTTTTACTTCCTAATTTGTAATTTTATCTTGTGTGTTTGTTTATTGTTTCTTTGTTCCTTACTTCTAATCAGTCCTTTTAGACAACCCTCAACTCAAGGTTCTTTAGTTTGCTTGAAACTCCAAAATTCAAAAATGTTTGTATGAAACCCATACATATGTTGACCATGGATTTGAGATAGGATCTTAATTTTATTATTTGAAGAAACTAGTAAAGACCTATGAATAGGTTAAACATTCCATAAGACCATAAACATTGTCTTGAACTAAACCTAGTTTTAAGAAGAATTACATATGTAGAGTGAAAGCTCAATCCATTAAGGTATAGTCATGCTTTCACTTAACAAACATCTTTGCCTAGAATAAAGGATTCAACCATAGTTGATTATATGAGGATCAAACACTTGACCAAATCCTTAAACATGGATACCCTAGTTTCCAACCTTCATTGAAAGCTTTAAAGACCCAAAAATACAAAAAACAAGAACTTATTGCAAAATCCAAAGTTTTTCAGCAAAGGTGATTATGGTAATCTCCATTAGGGATATGGATGCCTATATGGTAGTGGACCAAGGCCATGAATTGAGCCAAAGGCATCTTTGTTATGGCTATGGATGCCTAGTTGGCAACAGAGGAATGCTCAAACCTTCCCTAAACTAGAAGCATGGTTCTTAATGAATATCTAAACATGCTCCAAGTCAGTGTTAATGATCAAAGGTATGAAACCTAAAATTTGTCCCTAGAATCCCATAGAAAATATTAAGTGGAATCAAAGAACACACACATCATGGCCATGTCTTGTTATTTGATCCTAATCTTGCATGTGTAAGGTTTGTTTCAACCATGGGTTGATCTTGATAATGATAATGATCAAGTGGGATGAATGGCCTAGTTATTTGTCTAAATAGAGTCTATAAGTTCTAACATATTTATATATTCCCATATAAGTCACCATTTTTTAAGGTCAACATACAACCATTTCTAAAATATAGGGACCCTTGTGATTATTTTGAACCTTAGCACTGAAAACTTGATAATTTGTACTTTACTATACTATGAAGATCATCCACGCTTGATGAAATTAGCCCATTTGTTCACTATTTTTTTGTAACCTTGCCTAATGTTGGTAATAGTTGAATTTAATTTCTTAATTTATAGGTTTCATGGAGTGCCCTTCAATGGATTATGATAGGATTTTCATGGATTAGATCTATTTAGTATTTTGTTAGCCTTTAGTGTGCAAGATCTCACATTTGTATCATGTATTAAAACCCTCTTTCAAGAAACCCTAATTTATACCCTCAATTCAAATTCAAATTTTGGTGGGAATATATTTGGTGAGAATGTTTTAAATCAACTGTGGACTTAAAACATTTTTTTATGCCAAGGCTTGGTCACATTTTTCAACACAACTAAGACTTATCTTAAAAATCATGTTAGGTCCCCTTTTATTCTCCCCATTTGTTCTATATGTTTTAGTGTAGTATAATTTTTATGCTTATAGGGTATTTTATTTTAGCATGGCCCTATTTTTTATATACTTAGATTAAATTATTAACCCTAAGGCCTCATTTATATTTATCAACACGAACAAGACCTTAGTCTTAAAGCTTTAGCCTAAGTTCCTATATTTACCCATGTCCTAACTTAATAACCTTAATTATTTATAGATGCAATGGCTCTCACTTCATTATGAGGATTGATCCAACAGAACATAGGAAACCCAATGAATATAAGCATTTGATCCATTAAACCAATCCTGTAAGATAACTAAGATCACAATCAATGATATGTGCTTAAGTAGGACTGAGGATTAAACATCATAAGATCATCAATAAAGTTAAAGGGCCCCTTTTATTAAGCATAAACCTAGCCTAAGTTTTACCCTAAGGTTTTTTTTATTTATTAGTAACATTAAACCTTAGGATAAAACTTATGTTATGGTTTCAATATATACAAAAGGGATCCAATCATATGCAAGCATCTAAACTACAATCAATAGTCTATAATTACTCTCATAGAAATGATCCAACAGAGAAAACATGTCACTAAAAGTCAAAATATCAAGAAGGCCCATCGAGCCACAATATGGCACTCCTACATTCAATCTTGATTGCAAGGGGTCCTATGCATTAAAATGAACCACTAGCATGCATCTACCTAGATCTTGATCAAAATTTTATGCTTCATCACAAAGATTGATTTAACAGAGCACATCAAATCAAAGGACTATGGACCAAAAAGATTTTATGAGCTTAAAATTAATGTTCTCATGACCATCATTTTACATCCATGAGGCCATCATTGACATCCATGAGACAGTCAACTTTAAGCACATTAAACTTAATGATCCACTAACTTGAATTTGACATCCTTACAACTATCATTTGATGTTCACAAGGCCATTATTAACATCCATTAGACCATAAAATTTAAACTAATCAATTATTTTGCTTAGAAAAAAGTATATCCTTCAATATGTTTCTAAAATATTATAGCTTGTATTAAAAATCAATGGGACCCCTCAGAAGATGTTCAAACACTTAGAATCTTTGAACTTCAAATAATAAAATGGACTTGTGGCCTCGATATTTCCACAGTAGACATAAGCTTAGTATAAATCTATATCCTAAGGTTCCAATTCCATTTATTCAAATTAAATAAACCTTAGGATAGAGACTTGTATTAAGTCTTATTTTAAAAGGGTCCTGATGACAAACCTATCTTGAAATTGTTTTATCATGTTTATTAATACAATTGAACCCTTGGTTAAGACATAGTAGCTAGATCACTTATTATTTGGGTCCCTTTAGGGGCATTCTAATAAATTATCATAAATATTTTAGCCTAAAGTATATGTTGTGTTTATTAATGCAACATAAACCTTAGCCTAAAATATTTAGACTAAGTCCCTTTTATATATTACAAAAACTTGGGCTAAAATATGCAGGCCTAAATTTTATGATGTATTTATTAAACATGACATAAACCTTATCCTAAAATATTTAAGCCTAAGTCCCTTCCCTTATCACAATGCTAATTAAAGTTTTCACCCTTTTGTAGGATCAATGGCTCTCACTTCATTATGGGGATTGATCATGGCAAAAAAGAGAAAATACCTAATGAATCTAGGGCATTTGATCCATCAGACCAATCATGTGCATCCATCTGGATTAAGATTGATGGTTTATGCTTGCTCATAAGAGGTGATCAGATAGAGAATAGCTACCAAAGACTATTCAATGAGCCCTCAAATGCCTATAGGAGTAACACATGGAAATCATGCATTCATTGCACAAAATATAGAGCCTAGAATGCCCACAAAGGTGATAAGTAACACAATCATGGAGTGTGACATAAAGTACCCAATGACTGTCAAGAATGGTGATAATGATCAATGATTCATGTTTATCCATAAAAAATATCCAACAACATGAAGTAAAATTTATATTTTTAAAAGATAATGGCTAGTCCCTCAAGGCACTTATGAAAAATGCATCTAAATTTGTCAAATGGATTCCACATGGGCACCATACAAGCACAAAATGATAAAATTAAAGATTTTGTGTGCTTGAAGAGGAAAAGGTATAAATCCCTAGATCTCAATCAAATTTGAGAAAATAATGAGTCCTAATTTAAATTTACATTGCCATTAAAGCCTTAAAAAAGCCCAAGCATCCATAAAATCCCTAATTTGAACTTGGATTAGTCACATTTAAATCGAGAAGAGTTCAATTAAAATATGAGCAAGAGTGAATTAACCCAGAAGTGACTTGTAATTCAATGGTAAATAGTTACAACTTTCTTAACCATAGTAGCTCAAAGATAAAAACAAAGAGATGAAATCAAGTTGTAATTAACCTTAGATAATGAGGGGTGAATTTTCAAATACATATACCTAGATTCTATAGCTTTAAATAATTGGAATAAGAACTAGTCCAAACTCTTTTGGACCATCAATGAGATACAAGCTATTATAAGAGAAGAATAAAAGAATGCAACCATCCTATAGAGATATAATAACTTAGTCACCATCTAGATGACCAACCTCTATTATGTTGCCACTAAGCGTGAGATATTACACTGCATCGATGTCCTTTCTCCTCTTTTCTATAATTGTAAAATTGAGAATGATTGGATTGTGCATGAGTGTAGCTTTAACAAAATAGCATGCATCTCCCCCTAGCATTTGAGAGCTACTATAAGCTAGGTAAACCCCAGATAGATTTGTCCACCATTAAAAAATGGAATGGTGAGCATAATTTAAACATAATCCTAGCCCATGATTACTTATTAAGAACCAAGTAGTCTAGGACCCCATAGGTAAAATACCAATTATCCAATTTAGGGAGGGAATTAGGATAATTATGACCTTATTGAATAGGTTATGTAGATCCCCCTCCATGACACATATTAACAAAGTTTGGGTGTCATATGTTTACTTCATGGTTGAGAAGGGACTAACTCCCCCATTGGGTGAAATGATCAATATCTGTTTGAAATCACAATTCACAACCATCAAGAAGAAAACTAGTAAAAACTTTTACATGATGTCCTATCTACTTAATGCCCTTTTAGCCACCATTAATATCCAAAACATTAAGATTTGGTCACATGATAAGAGACCTATTATCTCCCATCATTATTCCAAGCTTCACATATTTAAATATAAACACAACATGTAGTCCATTTGTGAATGTGTTTATCTAGCTCTAGTGGAAGCCATCAAAGATATTCCCATAGGTAGGGTTAACCCCTCAATTAATAAATATGTGGATTTGATATGGGATATCTAATTCTACCCAAATTTCATGGTAATAATGATTGAAGGGACCTTGACATAACCCTATAGGTTACCCATCTATGTTCCCACTAAACTAGCAGAGCAAGAAATTACATACCAACTTCTTCATGGCATAAATGGATTTTTCAAAGAAAAAATGAAGGGCCTCCTCCATCCCTTTCCTCTAACAATTAGTATAAATGTATTACAAAATTGTGAGCATGTGAATGTTATTGCCAAAGACAAGGACTCATTCACCCTATAGAAAGATGATTTAATGTAATAAGACCCTAATGGGATGTTCTCCAAGCATTTAAATTCCAAAACCATAAAAAAATAATATGAGCAAAAACCCAGTGCCCATGACCCATTCTACATCAAGGCCTCTAGTTTCCCATAGGTATTAGCTAGATTGAAAAGGCCTAACATCAAGTTTGAGCTTAGGTTAGCTAGGGGAGATGGAAAAACACTGGGTGAGATATGGTAAATGGGTCCCCTATAGTATCATTTATTTCCTAGACCCTCTTTTATATCCCCTCTAGAATAACCACTAAAATAACCCCAAGCATAAGAGGCATAGGGACCTGGTAAATAAAAATTAGAGGAGAGACCTGGGGAAGGATCATCCTCAACCCCACCTAAAAGACCATAGTCTCCCATGAAGTATATTTATATGATTTCATTGGAACCTAATGAGATAGTAGAGGATGTACTTAAGGTCCTTACTAAGGTGTATAGGTCAAGAGATGAAGGAGAACAAAGTGAAGAAAACCAAGACCAAGCTAATTAAGTAGAGAAAGATATAGGGAAGGAAGTTTCTTTGGACTTGGTTCTAATAGCACCCCCACAAAATTAAATCAAAATTGGCATTGGTCTTAGTTGGGGGAAAGAATCCCAAATTAAACTTCACCCTCCCCATGAGTGAGGTCAATCTATTTAGTGTTGAATACCCCATTTATGGGCCAATTATCCTTAAATGGTTCATTTATGGGAAGATTTAGAAGATTCCAACTCTATCCCACTCATGGGCCTTGACCCAGACATTCCACATTGATGTTCATAAAGAATTCAAAAAATGGAAGTTAGATTGGATGGAGGAGCAAATAATAATAGTTTCCACAATAGGATCAAGTGGAACATAATTAGACACTCCATGAGCATTAAGTACCACACATGTGGATACTATTGATCCTCCTAAGATCACAAAGTCATCAACCACTATATAATTCAATATATAAATAGTAGGATTGAAGAGGGTGACAAAAAATAAGACCATGGTTGGTGATGAAGAATTCACCTTTCAAATAATTGATCCCTTTGTTGGTTTAACCCCCATTGGATGATAGAAGCCAAGTGAGCATCCTATCCATGAGGATGCAATATAAGGACTAGATGAGGCTCATTTAGCTTACATGAAAGCAGGAATTAGGGCTATAAAGTAGAAGATACATAACCTGGTGAAGGAAAAGGAGAATATAGAGACATAGGCTATGTTATCAGTCCCTAAAGAAATAATAAATATGTTTGAGGCATCCTTCTTTGACATGTTTAAATCCTTCAATTCAATGAAGCTGAGGCAAGATGAATTGACCTAATAGAGTGAAATTGCCAAAGGATTGGTGGCCCATTGGCAAGATGTAGAGGAAAAAATAAGGGATCTTATCAATATACTAATTAAGGGCAAGATTCATTTCTTTAAAACCATTAGCTTGGCCCACTTGAATGTAATACTAGGGATAGTTGTTGATGAGATCCAAATATTAAGTGCTTGGTCTTGAGAGATGATGAGGAGATAATATCCAGAGTCAAAAAACTCCTTGGCACCATGTTGGCCAACCCTACAAAGTTCAATACCCTATGCATCATTGATGATGAAAAATACAAACATATATCCACTTTAGTGATGTAAGAAGTGAGAATCAAAATCTAAGGCCAATTTAGAAGTGATAATAGCTTAGTCTTGGGTATGATTTTCACCACTAAAGAGAATATTACTAAAACAAAGAGCATCAAAGAGGCTATGTCAAGCAATGATAGGGACTTTAATGACTAAGATGATCAAGAGGATATTTGTCTCTTAAAGATAGATATTGATTTGGAGTTTGTCAAAGAGAAACATCAAAGAGTTATGGAGATTATGAAAGAGAAACAAGGGAGCCATTAAACCTAGGGCCCACCAATTAATTAATGATGTTCCATTTTATGTAAAGCATTATAATATTTGAATGTGGAATATTTTTTTTTTAAAGCATATGCTATTTTTTTAGCATATTTTCCTATAGGTCAGTCCATTTTGGAAAGAGAAGTGTATTCTAAAATTGTAGAGAAGGACAATTGTCCTTATCTTTGTACATGTGTAATCTTATGATTGACCTATATACTGCTTGAATCTTATATAAAAAGGCAATATTACCATTTTGTAAAATGAGGGAGTTTTGAGCAAGACTTGTATATTGTTGAGCAATTAATATAAGTAAGGAATACTAAAAAAATTGTCTAAATTTGTTTGTATTGATTATTACATGGCTTCTCTCTCAATTGCTTGTTCTAAATATTTAATTTGAATGGTTTTATAAATTTTGAATGTGCATCTTTGATAGAAGGTTGTTAATTCGTGTTGAATCTATATTAGTTGAATGTTATTAAACTTTTTTTTGTTTTATTTGCTTTTCAATATAATGTATAAGTGTTATTTGATTGCAGTAGTAAACCTTTAAATAAAAGTTTAGTTCATACTTGTATTCTTTCATATTTTCCTTAGATATTTTCCTAGTATATGGTGGGATTTGAGTATCTGTTACTTCAAATCATATATTGGTTAAATGCATGTCTAGTTGAAATTAAAAAATTCTCATAATGTTTTAGGTAAAGATAAGTAATCACATACTTTCTTTCTTCACTACCCTTCCTTTTACTTCTTTTTTTGATAAAATCACTTTTTAGATCTCATTGTAAATATTCATCTAGATTAGCTTTAGTGTAGAGATTTGGTCATAATTTATTAAGATCAGCATAGATACTTCAAATTTTCATAAGGACCACAGTGGCTCCCAACCACCAATCAATATAAATGTGTGGAATAATTTAATTTGATTTGCCTTTATTTCACTATAGGTAACTAGATTACCAAAACTTGGTACTCATGCCATGAATTTTGAGAGTTATAAAATGAGAAGTATTATTTAAACAATAAGAGAACCTATGATACACTTAGAGGCATAAATATATTACATGTGCCTTTATACATGCTTAGCTACAAAATAACATTCTTAATTCAACTAACTCTAAGACCTTTTTGCTGAGGTAGTCCCTTGTTTCTACTATTGCAAAATCCTTATTTCTCTCTCATGATGCTCATCAATTATCTTTAACTTGACCATAGGTTTCATAAAGAGTTCATCCTCTTTATTTTCTAGGCCTTTGAGATCTTTATCAACCTTTTTTATGCTTATTTTATGCTCTTAACCTCTCTAATCTTCTCCTCTATAGTAAAGATCATGTCCATGATCCTACTATTATCTACTTTGATCCTTCCTTGGCTCTTGCTTCTCACCTCTTGCATGACTAGGGTGGATCTAGGCTTAAATTACTCATCAGTGATAAGACTTATGGAATTGACTATGGATGTTTAGTGATCATGGTCTCAAGTATATGCTATTTCCTATCTTCTAGCTATTTACCATCCATAAGGAGACTCTCCAAGTTTTTGGACCATGTGCTCAAAATTTTGGTATTATCTATAAGCCACCTCATGAATATGTTAAAGTGAGCCAAACTAATTGTTTTAAAGTTAAGAAATTTGTCCTTAGTCAAGATATTGATCAAATCCTTTATTTTTCCTCTAGAGTTCTACCATTGGTGAACTAGGTCCTTGGCTACTACATCATGTTGGCTCAACACACTCTATCTAGACTTTATTAACTTTAAATAATTGAACATGTCAAGTAAATTCTCTTAAAACATTTTAACCATTACATCTAGAACTGATAAGACCACTTGTTTCTCCAAGTTCTCCTTTTGTTACTAAGTGCCTTTAAGGGAAACTTCCAATTATTCTAATTATGCTTGGGCTAATTCAAGCATGTTCTACTAAAATATGGGATTCTGACCAGGATTTTATCCTCATACTAGAGTTAAATAAGCAACCATTAGTAACCTTAGGCAAAATAAGATGAGGATCAAATAGAAACATGTTAGTCAAGCTAAATTATAACCAACTATGGATGATCTTTGAATAAGGAAATTTGATCAAGTGGAATTTTCAATTCAAAGCAAAAATTTACAAAATTTTGAAACAACGGTCTCCATTTTTGGAAAATTGGGTATGTTAACCTCAACAGATACCATATTGTGAATTATGATTTTATTGTAAATTTTGCCTACTCAAAGTGGCTCAGTCATATTTATCAAGTATTCTACTCTTTCATCAATTATTGTTATGTTTTTTCTTATGCCGGTCATATTTATATGGTATAATATTCCATTGGTATGAATTATCTAATTAATTTCAACACTTTGAAGTGTAGGTAATGACGTATCCTAAGACCTAGTAGAGGGTAATCTACACTAAAATTTCAATATGAAAGGGTTTGAAATCCTAAGCCTATGACATGGGATATAACTCTCACTAGGCCTCCATATAGATGAGTGATTGTAATAATGATAAAAATGGGGTATATCAAGCATATAATAAGAATAACACAAGAAAGGAATTGATGACCAAGGGTAATGTATATCCAATATATCTATAAGTACTAAAATAATAAGAAAATAAGTGGTGTATTGGTCCACCAAAGGGAAATCTACGAAACCTAAGGTGATTTATGGACAAACTAAGACAACTTATAGATATATCAACTTATTTTTTATAAGGAGGACCATAAGAAAAGATAAAAATATATATCTACAATAGTAATAAGAAAATTAATATCTATTATATGGATTAAATAAGGTAAAGAGAATAGGAAAAGAGATATTTAACTTTGGGTGGAATCGTTAGAACCTCTATCTACCCATTTGGCTCAAGTGGAACTTTACAAGAGATTTTGTAGATTTAAAACCTTAAATGGTAAGAATAAGACCTAGATATCCTTAATTGTGGACTACAAATATTAGGAAACCCCTTTGGCATGACACCTCTTATTAATATTTAAAGAACATATGAAAAAATAGACATCCAAGATAAGAATCCAATCTATCATTCCTCTTTTTAGTTCTTAAGATAATAAATGAGAGTGAAATAAAATAAAATGAGTTTGTTTTATGGTTTAGGAATGAAATATGAGCCCTATAAATATGGTTCCAATAACTAGAAATGAACCTAAAATCTAAGTCGATGGTATCACCCACATTGATATAGTTGTTGGTTAACCCTAAATTAGATGTGTATCCTATTGTTTAGATAGGTTAATAATATAAAAATGATAGGGCACAAAGGTGAATATTAGATCTTCAATAGGATAACTAAATACTAAACTCATTTATACCATATACTAAATTTACTAAATTGTTATAAGCTATTAATTAAAGTTATAATTATGATAGATATTAAAAATGACATAAAACAAGGTAATTAGTTGGCTCTAATGATAATGTATATTTAGATCTAGAATAGACTAAAATTAGGTAGGAAGATAATTATAGAATAATTGCTAGATTTTGGATCTAGTGTCTTTGGCTCTCTAGACAATAATGTTAGCCTAGGATGGTTACATCAATTCTACTCTATAGGTTTGAAATTAGTGCCATGTACATAATATCTAGTGAAATATGATGTTACCACTAAGATTATTCTATTTTATTTTTTTTTGCCTTAGCTCTAGTGCATTCAGATCTAGGTCATGGATTGTCACTCCTTATGAAATGATAAAACTCTAGATTTCTATATTAATGTGACCTTGGGTAAAAATATGTTAGTGGGAACATAGTATCAAGTTTATCCCAATGACCCCATTAATAAAGGGTGTTCCATACATATCTAAAACTCTAGAAGAGAGCCATAGACTCGTGAAGTTATCCCCTATGTGTTGGCTTGTGTATGAACCATGTAATGTGTGTAAACCAAGTATAATAGTGACCTAGTTTATAACTTATCATATAAGACCTTATGATTTATTATTTAGTACTTCAGACTTGTATATGTGTTGTACCTATGATTAGTATGGAAATAAAGAAGCTTTTAATCAATTGAATTATTGATTACTAGGTGAAGAATGAATGAAGGTTGATATTATATTTATACCAATCCTATCAAGAGATAACTCAATTTAAATTAGTTATGTTAGCCATTGTAATATGTTTCCTTAATAAATTATATGACTTTAGGGCACTAGATACTTGTGTTAGGGTAGGACAATAATATCAATGCTACTTTCTATCTTAGATGTTAGTGCTTAGGGATTAAAAAGATAAGTATCTGATCATAACTTGTAGAGGTGTTAGATAATTACATTTTAAGAATTTTGGGAAATATAATATGCCTATGAGATCAATATAAGACTTATCAAATGAACATATAGGTCAAGGGGCATAAGATAAAGTAGATACAAGGCTTTAAAAATTGAGGCATGTGTATAACTAATAGAAATAGCTAAGGTCTGAGTTTTCCAATTGTATAATATTGAGATGTTACATAATCACAAAATATCATACACATCTCCCCTTTAATATAGTAATAAAATTACTAATTTAAATGAAAGGAATACATACATAGGCATGTATGCATACCTTATCTTTTCTTGAGTTGAATTTGAGTGCTTTTTTGGTGACTAACCTATAACTAGGAACATGTTACAATGTAAAATTAGTGTATATATTATAGTTTTAAAGTACTTTAAATAGATTTAAATTTAAAGGGAAAGGTTTAAGAGTACACTTTTGTGTGTCATTATAACTACCTTACCTATTGGAAAGTTTTTTTGTAAAATATGCATCATTGTAAGAATCTAAAACTAAGATTATGATAAATATATGTAAATATTTAAAATGAATATATCCAAGGAGATAGATAGATATTATAAGGCACATGACCTAAACTTAAGATCAAAATTGAGTTTTCAACTAGTAGTTCAGATTATCTCAACCATGAAACCCAATTATACTTATAACTTAGTGAGGTTGGTTGATACAATCAGATCTAACCTAAAAAAATGGAAAGATTGAGTGATTTGATCACCTCAACCATACCAAAAGGTGAACCAACTACTGTAGTTTAGGTTGGTTTAATAAATTCAATAAAAGTATAAGGGTATCAGTACATGCAATTCCTTTAGAATATAAAAATGATTTGGATTTTGTAATATTAGGCATATGTTGCATAGCATATGCACCTTATATATGTATCATGCTAAAACTATATATAAAAATGGTACAAATGTATATAACTCTACTGTAATTGTGAATCTAAATAATATAATTGTGTTCTTTGGACAATTTAGATAATTGTGTAAGTGTGAGTACATGATTCTAAAACATGACCCCATTATATATGGTGAAATATAAAAACTAATATAAGTACTAATGTGGAGTACATGTTTCAAAATCATGCCCCCACTATAAAATGAAGATGTTAAATATTGAATAGGAGTGGAGGACATGCTTCTAAAGCATACCCCCACTAAATCTATAAACTATGAATGTGTGGAATCCATGTTCATATGAAATGCACCCAATGAATATAAAAATTGATGTAAGTACCATATATTAAATATTTGTGGTGAACATGCTTATAAGTCATGATGCCTCTATAATCTAAAAATTTTGAATGTGTGTAATCCATGTCCATATGGAATACCCCCACTAATATTCCCTCCTTTTTGAGATAAGTGATAAATATTACTTGGTAGTTACCTCACCTCAAAGGAATAATGTAACCATGTAGTTGTATATTTTATGACTAAACCATGTAACATGTAGAGAATTATGCATAGGTAAATGTATCATTGAAGTGCATAAAACTAATGTTATCACATATAGGCCTAATATGCATGATAAAAATCATGGAAATGTTGAGATAATAATGGTACAAGCTCAACAAGCAAATAAACACACACAAAAGAGCACCCAAATGCAAGTCAACATACAAAGGACTTAGGATACCACAAGCAATGGGCATGTTTAAATGCAACAAATTTGAATAGACATGACTAGTCAAATGTCCATAAAGAAAGGAATAACATATTCAAATTTCCATATAATAAATAATTTCATATTCAAATATACAAGAAGGTAAACATAGGCATAGGGGCCATATACAATAGATCATATTTAGATTCTCAAACAACCAAGATAATAGCAAGGCAAAATACTCAAGGAAGTGTATAAAGGAAAATCATAAGTAACTAGCATAAACATATCATAGTGTCCCATGGATCTAATGTGTTGGAAAAATATGTGAATTGTATATAAAAATAAGTACCATATACAAGAATAAGCATGGATAAGGCATGTGTAATTACATAAGATACCAATCATGATAATGTGACGTGACCATAGAATGATATTACCTAGAAGTATCAAGATCATAGAAGATGGATGCCCCCAACATCTTGGCATCATAAATAGAGGGAAAATACAACACTGATAAGTAAATAGAATTATGTATCTATGTATTCCTATATATGTATATTTAATAGTAAATGATATGCTAACCTCAACATGGAACTAATACATAGATGTCAAGGATCGAATAGAACATGTAGGTGTTGAAAATGTTTTTGGATTTTTTAATGTTTTGATTTTTTTGGTATTTTTGGTAATTAAGAGTTCCAATCAAGAAAGTCATCATCATTGAAATATGTAGGACCATTTGTCAAATTTTTCAAGTGTTATTTATAATGATGGATGGCCTCTTATTCAATATGTGTTTCCAATGGATTCCCTGAAGCTAATGGTATGGGTAGATAACATTATCCATTATGTGGTATACAAATATTTGTGTCCATATCAAAAAAGGTAACATACATATTTATATTACCCCACATGGTTTCCCATTCAATTAGCCAATCTTGACCAAGATTTAATTTCAAATGGGGGCCATGGTATAGTATCCATAGGGTTGTGGTCACCACCCATGTACCACAATAAATAATTAATTGGATGTATTCATGGGATCCTATCATCAATTGAGACCATATGAGTTCATCTATAGTATGTCCCAATCATTCAAGCAATGTAGTATCACAATTTTTATTTTTTTATTTCTTATCAAGCTAGAGATGGTGATAATATACCCCATAAATATTAGCCACAATAGTCAAATCTTCATTCTTTGGTCAATTTTAAAAATAGTTCTCATTTGATATATAGGAAGGATTTTACATTTTGGTTAGTTTTGAAGCCTCTAGAGAGGAATCCACATTGTTCACCTGGTATATTTATATTTCACCCTTGTATGATTGGATCAATGTTTATAACCAATAGGGATGATTTGAGTAACAAGCATTTACATTTTCATCTATTATAATTGTGTTCCCCTTATCTATATTTAGTGTAATATCTTTTGTAAGTGGATTAGTCTTATATGTACCTAGACTTGTGGGTTCAAATAATTTTATGTGAAAGGTGATAAATTGGATCAAATTTTAGTGTGTTAATTTTCTCATATGTCTTATCTTGAGTGGTATTATCATCACTATCATATGAATTGGAAATATGCCCATATTTTTGCTTAGTGTTGACTAATAAAGGAATCTCAAATGAAGGAGGTTATTTTGGTTGGGTAATGGTTGTTTATCTTGATGTGTAGATATGAGGACCTCAAAATATAGTACCTTATTTGTATATTGATACGGAGGATATATTGTAATTGACTCACCTATTTAATAATTATTTATATACTTAATAGGAATGCATTATTTGGGTTGTACCACTATAGGAATGTCCTTAGTTTTAGATTGTATCATTTTGTAAAGTTTGAAAGGTTCATCATCAATGTGTGTTGTTAATAAATTCCCATCATGTATGAATTGTACACATTTATTAAGTGTAAATGGGACAACTTCCATTGAATGCATCTAATGTCTACACAAAATTACATTATAATACAATGATTGAGACATTACTTAAAAATTAGTTTAAACAGTTTTTGGTCCCAATGTCACATCAAATGTAATTTGACCAACTAGAGGACTATGTGAAATATCAAAACCTTTGATATGCATAATCAATGTTTGAATAAAATTGTTGATAATGCCCATAGTGGTTAAAAATTTCATACTATAAATGTTTAGGCCTGATCCATTATCAATGAGCAACCTTTTGATTCCCTTATTTTGTATTGTCACTTGTGTGAACAAAGGTAAATTTTGATCAATAATATCTTTGGGTGTTAATTTAGTTTAATTAAAGGAAATAATTTTGGCATTATTATTGAGATATTTAATGATATCTAAAAAATAAGTAGGCTCAATATCATTGAGATCTTAAGTTTCATGCAATGTCTCATATTGTATATCCTTGTAAGCATTAGATTTCTTTGAGAACTCTCATATTGAAATTTTATCATGTGTATTTCTAAATTGGTCAATAAGGTCATATCCCTTAGATTTTATCACAATTTTAGGCTTTGGAGGCACCTATTGTATATTAAAATGTGGCATAGTAGGTTGATAAATCTTACCTTTTTGAGTCATAACAACATGGACCTCTGAATATAATATAAGCCATGGGAAAATAATGGGTGTGGAATGGTAAATTTCACTCGAATAAAGATTGGGTAGAAAAAATGGTTGAGAACATACATGTTGGCATCTGCATACTAGCTCTATATCATTATAAAAAGAATTATAAAGAAATATCAAATGTTGTCTCAACTTTAACACTCTCTTTATGTAAATAAATTTGCTTAATAGTTTTTACAAGAGAAGTAAAGTATAAAACCATTGTAAATATCATAAATTCAAACCTAAAATGGGTGATGGATACATACATGGTGCACATATTATATGACAATTAGGTACTAGCAACAAGAAAAGAAATGAAAACCACTACCTGATATAGGGTTTTATTTTCAAAGCTCAGATTCACCAAATGTGTAACCCTAAATTAGATGTGGGTACTCTTGGGTATAAATGGTTAATAATATATAAATGAAGGGGCACAAGTGTGAATATTAGATCTATAATAGTCTAATTAAATGATAAACTCAAATATACTATATATTGAATTTACTAAATTGATATAAGCTAATAATGGAAAGTAAAACTATTCTAGATATAAAAAATAACATAAAATTGTAATTAATTAGCTCTAATGCTAATGTCGATCTAGATCTAAAATAGGTTGAAATTAGGTGGGAAGATAGTTCTAGAATAATTATCAAATTTTGTATTTATTACCTCTAACCCTCTAGATAATAATGTCATCCTAGGATAGTTGCATCAATGCTACTATTTGGGTTCAATTCTAGTATCTTTTACATAATATTTGGTGAAATAGGATGTGACCACTTGAATGCTTTTAGGTTTTGCTTCACCTTGGCTCTAGTGTATTCAGATCTAGGTCATGTATTATTTATCCTTGTGAAATGGAAAAACCCTAGCTTTTCATATTAAATGTGACCTTGGGGGAAAATGGGTTAGTGTGCACATGGCCTTGAGCTGACCCCAATTATTTCACTATAAAATTATGTTTCCTACATATCCAATACTCCATAAGAGGGCCTAATACTCATATATTTCTCCCCTATATGTTGGCTTGTGTGTGAATCCTAAAATATGTGTAAAATAAGTATAATAGTGACCTATCTTGTAACTTAGAAAATAAGGAATATTTTAGACCTGTATATGTGTTTTACCTAAGATTGATATGGAAATAGGGAATATTTTAATTAATTAAATTCTTGATAGAGTGTTTCTGATAATTACCTTTGCCTCTTTGGTCTAATTTCTAAGTGAGGAATGAATGAGGGTTGATATTATATGTATACTAATATTATATAGAGATAAATCACATTAAATAACTTAGGCCAACCATTAGAATAAATTTCATTTGTAAATTGGATGACTTTAGGTCACTAGACACTTGCGTTGGGGAAATACATTAACATTAATGCTATTGTCTGTCTTAGATGTTAGTGTCTAGGGAGTAGAAAATAATGTATAGGATTAGAACTTGTAGACATGTAATATAAGTACATTTTAAGTATTTTGGGAAAGATAAGATGTCTGTGTCATCAATATAAGACTATTCATACTAAAATATAGGCCAAGGGGAATACTATAGATTGGATATGAGGATTGTGGAAGCAAGGCATGTGTAAAACTAAGAGGAAAGATCAAGATCTAAGTTTGCCAAATGTACTAGACTAAAGTGATACATAATCACAAAATATCATCTATATTTGTAAATATGTTCACTAAAACAATACTATATTAACCAAGATGATAAAATAAAAATGACATAAGATAGACTCAGAATTGTATTAACCATGTTGATATAAGACATGGAGAGATAAGTATGAAATATATTGTATCATCTTAGCTGATAAGGTATGAATATAGGGTGTTTAGAAATATTGAAAATAATGTATATGGATAGGTAATATTGAAATATACTTAGAGGAGGTCATACTGATAGTAGTCAAGGTATGATAGAATAATATACAAACATCTCTCTCAAATTACCATGATCCAATCCCACCCAATTCTTGGTGTATCCTTTAAGGAATGTACTAAGGTAGATTGATGTACCAACAGGCATCTACAAGAGAAAGTTACAGTAAATTGGAAAAGTGAAAAACCTTAGGTGTATACATATTCCCTACCTAAATCTCATCATGTGTCATAATAGTGTAACATGAGATGTTGATTCAAGATAGATACATAGTAAAATATAAGAGAATAACTAAAAATAAATGTTTAAATAACTATTAATAAAATAATAACTAAAAATAAAATATGCATACATTTAATTACCTTTCCATTTAATGATTACATTAAAATATAATAGTATTATTATCGAGGGTGAAGTGAATACATTTAAAAAACCCTAAGAATACAAGGCTAAACACTAATAAAAGTAATGTGTGTGTATGCAATAGGGTTAGTAGATGGATGTAAAATGAAAACTATCCAGAATGATTCAAAAACTTGGAAATTTTTGTAAGACAAAATCTATAACCCTAGGTTAGCACCAAAATATCCAAGTCGATAAGAAACAAGGAGAAATGGGTAAGGAATTAGGCTAGGGATACTATAGGACCAAAAACCCCAAGGAATGTATGCAGAGTAATAAAAGTGAAAATTCAAACAAAATAAAGGAAATAATTAACTATGGAACACTAATAAAAATATCAATGTAATAGACATGGAAACTATACTCAAACAAATATTTGAAAAAAAAAAGTAAGAATAAGACTACATGGACTAAGAAAAAAATGGTGAAACATTAAAACATGAGGAAAAAATGGGACTAGATGGCATGTGAAAAGTTTCTTGAAAACTCAAAGTAAAAATTATAAATATGAGAAATCCTAGAAACATAAGGTAATGACCAAGATATAATCTCATAAAAATTTAAAGATATAACTTGTCTTATAAAGATAGAAAAGTTAAAATTGTCATAATGCTAACATGTCTAAAGGAAAATAAAGAATAATAAATAAATAATATGGATATTTATAAACAAACCTACAAGTCTAGGGGAAAGACAAAGGGAGGGGAAAAATGTGTCACCAAGACAAAAACATGGTATTTACTAGAAAAAAAATACACTCAAATAATGTTTTCAAGACTAAGAATTTAAACATCAATGGCCCTAGAGAATCGTACCTAAAAAACATAATATTAGGCTAACTATTGAAGTATAAATATCATCCCATGAAGTATAGTATGTATCAAAAATGAAAATGATCTTACCTTCCCTAATGTGTTCTCCTCTCTATAGAACTCTTTATAGAGCTATTAGTCTACTATGAATATTGGGTAATTGAATTCAAAAATAGGTGGAAATAAAATTTAAGATATAGACAACCAATGACATAATGAGACCTCTTACCATAGTCTACTAGTCTACCACACCCCAATGGACTTGGTTGTATCATGAGGAAAATTATGGAATTATAGCTTTGAATAGAATAGGAGATGTGCTAAAAATATCATATATTTTAGTGTGATCTAAATTTTAATATATAATTTTCATTTTAACATGAAATTTCATTAAGATATGCCTTTTAATGATTGGGTAAGTGCACAAAGTTTGGGGATAAAAAGGAGCTACCCATAGACATGATTTTCTTGAGATTTTAGAATACTGAACTTGTGTAGATAATTTGAATTAGATTCACTCAAAATTTGAAGATGTTATAAGAAAATTAATTGTATCACTTCAAGTCTAGTTTCCAAAAAATTATTTTTTTCAAAAATTATTAATTATAACTAGGTCAAACATTTAAAATTTAAATAAGAACTTTTTTTTTCAAGAAACCATAGCGGATAGACAGTCGTGTGGCCCACCATTTTTTAGCATTATTTAATATTGTTTGAAACCCTCTGGTTAATACTTAGATAAGATATTATAGTTTTTTACATATATATTTTTTTAATTTTTCAATGAATATTTTTTTATTAAATTTTTAAGTAAATAGACTTGAAAATTAACAAAAAAATGGATAGCCAATCGTGTGGGCCCCCTAACTAGCTCAAAAAAATGAAAATGTATTTTTTTGAATGTGTGTAGAATTAGGCTTATTTTATTACCATATAATTTATTTTTCACTTTGACAAACAAAAAATAAATTATATTAACATGTATAGGCATGTATATTTATGGCATGTGGTAGCCTAAAAAAGCTATAGTTAGAAATCAACATAGTTCATAACCTTAAATAGTCCAAAAATTATTAAAAATGTATATTTGAAAAGAGGAGAGCCTGATCATCATCATGGTAATAATTTTTCAAATTTTGTTTTTATATTCATAGTGTATTTAGTGATGGAAGTTTAAATTCATTGTTTTCTATCAAAACTCTGAGACTCAATTTTAGATTGACAAGTCCAATCCTTTAGATCAAGAATCCATGTCATTTTTGATCTAAAAGGCTTGGATTTTTAATTTAAATATATAATGTGTATGCATTATGTAATAACATGTACATGTTATGTAATAACATATACATGTTATAGTAACATGTACATGTTACATAACATGTACATTTTATTACATAAAGCATATGAATTATATTATACCACATATGTGTTATACCAATATAGACAAAAATTTAAATTTTAACATAATGTTTTACCCAATTCAATAAATCCATACCCACAAACATTCTTTGCATGCTTCTATAGTACTTGAAAGTTTAGAACAAGAGTTTTAAAGTTCTTTTTTTTTACCCCACCATTAAAAGGTTATCAATTGTCCAATGGGTGATGGATCATGTTCAAGAAATAGAAATAATTTGAAAAACAAAAAACTTGATTAAATACAAGAGGTGGGAAACAAAAACAAGGTATGAATGAAAGCACTTCATTGAAAAAAAACTATAGAAACTATCTCTAATGATCCAAATTCCATAGACAATGATGAAATTGACAATAATGAATTAGATCATGTTGGAAGCTCATACTTAAATTATAGTGTTTTTAGTTTTGTTGATGAAAAATTTATGCATGATGCATTACCCTCAAAAAATTAAGAAATTTTCATGGAAAGAAATAATTATGAAATTAATAATGAATAATTTTTTGTAAAAGCATATAATTAGGAAAGAAATAATGAAAAATTTCTCATCCCACCACTAATCAATGAAAGTAATGACAATTTTTAAACACCCTATCAACAAGTTCCACTAGTAACAACACCTACAAGAATTGTTCATATAAAATGTGAGTACTTAGTTGAATTTGATGAAAATATTTTGAAACCAATACCTAACAAAATGTTTGACTACCATTCAAGAACACTAGCTCAGGAAATTTGAGATAGTTTCTTTCATAATTTGACTCATGATACTAAAATATGTCAATTTTTTATTTCATTGATGAAATTTATTATGATGAGACCTTTCATGTATGCATTATGGATAAGAACATCTAATATAGATGATGAAAATTTAGAAATTATTAACAATTTACATGATGCATATCATATTATAGGCCCTAAATCATGCAACAAAGATTGTAATTCTACCTAGTGTATAATCACAACATGTGTAGAAAGTATTCAAATAGGTAAAAATGATTGACTTAAAATATAATAAAAATACTTGATATAAAAAAAATTAATGAAATAAATTTTAATATGCAAAAGACTTGATGAACCCAATACCAATGAGCTCTAGGCATTCTATGATTAACTTACACAAAATGATAAGGCTAAAGATGATGCTCTGAAAGAGTTATTTATACAATTTTGGAAGGAAAATACTAGAATTTCATCTTATGCAAGAGATGTAGTCAAATTAAGAGCTAGTTCTCATAACCATGAGCCACATCTAAAACATTTAATTGCTATGAATATAACATAATTTTACTCCAAGTTTCTGGAAAAATATCCATAAATTTATATTATTCAAATATATTTTGAGATGTATAGACCTTTTTATATAAAAATAAATCTCACACACACACACACACACACACACACACACACACACACACACACACACACACACACACACACACACACACATCACTTGTTATTATAGGTAACATGTTGAGTTTGTAATGAACTATGATGTTTTATATGATATTCATTGTACTTTATATACTAAAAATATTTTTTAGGAGTGTGGCTTAGTAATTACACCAAAATAAACTAGTGAATTTATTCCAACTATTTTTTGTGAAAGATTAGATAGACAATTATTTTTTAACAAAGCATGTTTGGATGGAAAATGTAGCATTTGTGGTGGATTTATAAAACTAAAAAATTGTATTGATGAGGATGAAATAAGTGAAATTAGACATGAATTAGTTGTTTTGAGCAAATACAAATATTTGAAAGTACAAAATGGTAAATAATTTCAAAGTTGTGAACTTATTACAAAATAGATACCAATTTTAGAAAATATGGTCAATTTTAAGGAGAAAATTGTTTATGAATATATAAGGTACACCATAGGTCTATATGGTTGGATGGACAATTTAAGATAAGTAAGGACATATTCCCACTTAGTTTAATTATTTTAGTAGTCAAGTTTTCTAAAAATTATATATTCAAACCACAAATGGAATTGCAGTCATAATATTACAAATCATCACAAATTACCATATTTTTTCATATAACATTCATACATGCACCTAATAGTATCGAGAAAGATTGAAAAATATTAAGGTAGTACCATTTATATATTAGTGATGACTAATCACATTATACAGAGTACATGCATAGTTATTTTGAGAAGTTTTATGGATAGTTGACTAAGAATAAAATTCATTTGAATCAACATTACATTTAGTCAAACAATTTCACATCATAATTAAAGAAAAAATAAATGTTTTATTGGTTGAGTAGGATGCATGTTACCACTAGTGTAAAACATATTTTTATTTTAACTAATGTTGTCCATGGAAAAGGGAAGCATGATAGTGTTGGAACATGTATAAAAAGAGTCTTTTAAAGAGAGGAGTTTAAATTTGATGAGGTTACTCAATTTAATGATGCACAAAGCATGGTTAAATGGTTTAATGAAAACATGTGCCATGGTGCTCAACCAAATTCTATTATTCATATACATTTTTGGTTAATGGAGGAAGACAAATTTACAAAGTATGAGAATTATGATTATAATTGGTTTAAGTGAGTTATACTCATTTTGTATCTCAAATGTGGGCTTTTGGAATATTCATATGAAACACTTGGCATGTTTGTGTTCTACATACATGGACTCTATTTGGAATGAATGAGTCACAAGATTGGTTGGATGATTAGAGCTATAGACCTATAATTCTAATCAACACATATTAGGTTTTAAAAGCATTACAATTTACATATATGACATCATCACATGACTTTGATCATGTATCTAATCTAGTGCATTTAGGTAGAATATTATTCATTATGTACTATTTAATCCCATTATCTATCTTCATATAGTGTCATTAATATTTGTTTTTGAGATATACAGCATGTTTTTGTAGTTATTTTAGATAAATAAAATGAAGAGGGGACAAATTAATACTTAGGTTAGTGTGTAGAGGAAAAGAAAAAAATTGAATTCCACAGTCATAAATTGAGAAAACATTATCTTACTGGGCATGTGGTAGGAACTAGAACTTAGATTCAATGATATCCAATCAAAAATTCAGATATATGGTTGTTTGAAGACTTTGAAACACTTATAATTTTTTTATTTTACTATTTAAATTTGGTTCTTGAAATTAATATTAAATTGAAAAATTATCGGGAGGCCATTAAATAGGAATCTATGGAAATTTTATGAGTCATACCATGAAACTATTCTTTTTATTGTCAAGATCAGAGAAGATCCTAGTGGTTTGATGGATTGATATGTGTAGGTATGTTGACTTCTAAAATGTAGATATAATAAATTTTACCAAATGTTTTTTTATTTTATAGGTAGTACAATATATTTCATTTTTAATTACTTAATATCAATTTTTTCTAGGTTAGTGGTTCCATATAAGCTTCCACCTTCATATGTTAGGCACTATTAGTCAGGAATTTAATATTCTTGAAGCTAAGAGAAGCTCAAGTTAAAAGTACTTAGAAATTATCCTTTAAATGAGGTTTCCTTGGATGAAGGAAGGTGTAGAAGGAACATGATGGCTATTTAAAGTGTTTTATGTGGTCAAATTCCTTCATGATTTGACCTATATTTGGGGATGATGGTCTCCTTGATTCCATTTTGATATTAACTCACCATGTCCTTACCGTAAATGCTTTAGTTTTTCTTGAATCAACTTGTTTTCAACTCCCATGAAGTAGATCCATTATTAGAGGGTAGTTTTAAATACCTTCAATGTTTCTTTAAATCTATCAAATGACTATTTTTTTGGCTCAAGGCATAGGGGTATCATGTTTAACATTATTGAAAGCCTATTTCCTAGGATATTGATGACCTTGAATGCTCTATTACATTCACTTAACAAAAAATGACCTTATAAGTATAAACTTTTGATGAGTTTATTCAGTAATTTTGGATTAGGATTCATCAGAGATCATAGTCTAATTGTCTTCCCATTCAAAATTTATTCATTCTTACTTGTATGTAGTTGATTTCCAAGTCCCATGTTGCCACTCTATCATTGAATTCACTATCATCATCAAGATATTCTATGATTTTCAATGTAGGATACCAACTTATTTTAATTACACCACCTTAAGCATGTAAATCAAGTTTATGAATATTTTTAATTCTTATTACATCTCAAAATCTAATAAAAAACATCAAATTAGAGATTTCTTTCCTTGGAATGGCAAATTATCACCTCTTGATTCTTGACTACACAAATCCACATAATTATTTTAACCAAGGTGTATATTGTATATATCAAGCTTATTTTTATCAACATGAGGTCTTATATATACAAAATAAAGATAATTCATATCTTGAATCTTTATTACTTTACTTGTAAGAAGGTTCACTATGCCACTAGCTTGTTAGGCTTGTTGATGGGACCGAAACTCCCCAAAGCTCTGACACAACTTGTCAGATTTAAGAGCACACATGATTACCAATGTATAAGAAACTAAACATGCAGAATCCAGAAGAACAAATAACTATCAATGAGAAAGCACACAGAATATGAGAGGCAACACACAATTGTATTCAACTCATTACAAAGGAATTTACAACAAAGAGGTGGCACTCTTTCTTCCACTTCGTGGGCTTACAGTAAACTTCCCTCCAGAGTAATCTTCTCTCATAGGTCACAACACACAGCTAACACAAGCTGTTGTTCACCTCATTGCACATCTATACAATCGAGTACACAATCGTACTCCAAGTAGATCTCTCCATGATCCTGCTGATGTATTGTTGTCACCTTGGATCTAGCTACCCCACTGATCTCCTTTCTAACCCTCACATCCACAAATCCCTGCATATCAAACCTGATCTTACTTATACCTACATGGGGAATCCTACTTGATTCCACCATGGGAAGAACTCTCCAAGCTTCACATAGCTCTTTTCCAAATTCTCCACTTAACAATACAGCCCATGAGTCTATTATATAGATCTCATGCATACACTGATTAGACTTGTAGCTCAAGACTTCAAACAAGCCTTTAACATGCAAACTCCGCATTCACTTAACTGATTGTTCGTCAACAGCAATTCAGACCGCTACAGGTGACCGACGTCGGTCCCTGCCCTCCTGGAGGTGACCGACGCTGTCCGATCCTCTGCCGATGCCGGTTTTCCTTCTGCGTCCCCTGACTGACGTCGGTGTGGCATGCCGACACCGGTGACTTCAAATGCCAAAAACCCTCCTATTTGCCTTAAGGTGTAGCTTTTAGCTCCACACCCTAACAATCTCCCACTTGGAGATAAAGAGCTGCACCTGTAGCCAAAACCAGTACTCTATCCAATCTACATCCTGGCTTGTATTCCTCTTTAAGCTCCCACTTGAAGACAACCCACCACACTCCTTGTGGTGATAATCACGTGCCTGATTTCCTTCATTCTCATTGTACCATCTTTTGCCTTGTTATACTCCCACTCAAATAACAACCCCTGTGAGTAACCTATAATCAACAAACACTTAACAGATATGGGACATCTGTTAGTCAAACTCACTCTGAGAACGTCCAACCTCACTCTGATACCAATTGATGGGACTGAAACTCCCCAAAGCTCTGACACCACTTGTCAGGATGCGAAACACCGGAAGCATACAGTTGATTACCAAACCAAGCAACTTAATATGCGAAAATTAACCAGAATCACAAGTAACTAGAATTTAGAATAACACATGATATGAGAGACAATACACAACTTGTATTAATACTTATACAGAAAAGAATACAATAAAGAAGATGCCACTTCTTCTCCACCACCTCTTCAGAGGCTCGCCACACCTCAAGTGAACAGTAATTCTCTCCTCAAAGCTCTCTCTCTCTCAGGTCCCAACACATAACTCAAACACAGAGTTGGTGTTCACCTCCTGTGCTCCACGCACACCACAACTGCTCCATGCACTCCATAAGTACTCAACGTACTCCAAGTAGATCTCCCATGAACCTGCAACAACCTGCAATTCAATAGACCATACTTATGGAAGGAACTCCCTTGCCTTCCTCTTTGCTCTATCTGAGTACACACCTATACCCCAAGTAGATCTTGCCTAATTCTGCTCCCTATTATGTTGCTGTCCTATCTAATCTTGCACACCTACAAATCAACCTGGTTCTACACACCTATGAACCTTGACCTTGCACACACATACACTTGCAAATCAATGATCTTACTTACCATGTAGATCTCCTATAAAGGCCATGCACCTGTGACCAAGATCCTACACACCTAAAGAATCTTGCTGACTCTCCAAAACCAGCACCCACCTTGGTACTATTGTGGAACTAGGAGGAACACCCTTGCTCACCTCACACACAGAAGGAGCTAACTTTGCTCAACTCAAACTAGAACGCTTTTCCAATACAACCATGAGTCTATTATATAGATCTCATCCAAAAAATAATTAGACATCTAATTACAATAATTAGATCCACAGCTCTCAGTCTAAAAATAGCTCTAATCATGCAAACACTTGGTTCGTTAGCTAACTGCCCGTAATAAGCTCGCAGTCGAACCACACAGGCGACCAACGTCGGTCCCTGTCTACCTAGAGCTGACCGATGCCAGCCAATCCTTGACCGACGTCGGTTGCTTCTCTTCACTATCCTACCGACGTCGGCTGATCAGACCGACACCGATTGCTCTGACGCTCAGCAACCTTCAGCAACCCCTCCAATGGCCTTCTCCATGTCTGCAACAGTGAAGCTTTTAGCTCCACAACCTAACACTTGTTTTGAGATGGATGAAGAGTAATATTTTATATCTAAGATGAGAATAATCTTGAAACATTTTAAATCCATTTTGATACTGTTTTACATATTACATATACATTATAATATCTAATACCTTCACAAAGTGATTATTTGTTACTCAACCTAGCTCAATTAGGCCTAAAAACAAGGCCATGTTTGCTAACAATCATGTATAACTTAATTTTTATTGGATTTTAGGGATGAAAAACACCTAAAACATATTAAATACATCATTACTCACCTAAAATCAAAGTTTATATCATATTGAGTAATATGTCTTGACTTATAACACTTTTGGTCTGATTTTCCTTTATTTTTACTTGAGTAGGCCTATGTTTTTGTGTTTTATCTCTCCTCAAATATAGTAAAAACATAATACCACTTGAAAAAGTTATAAAAGTGAAATTTAGACCTTCATCCCAAAGTTACAATCACTTATAGCTATAAAACCCAATTTATGGCCCTTCTTGTATTGAGAAGGTCCTTCTTGAGGCCAAAATAGGTGGTGGATTTGTCAACTGAGCATGATAAGAGGCCAAGAACATGGTTATATATGTTATATAGCCATTTTTATGTGTTTTAAGTTATATTTTTTAGTGAATAAGCACCAAAAATGGAGTTCTCAAATAATAACTTGAGCTTTGACAATAGTTATTGTTAGTATTTATGCCCTCTTAAATAGTAGTGAAAATGTATTTCTAGGTAGACTTGGATGTCAAGGTCATGTAATTATGTGTAATTAACCTATAAAAACATGATACAAGTGATATATTTTCATCTAGGGGTCCCATAGGTAAAAATTCATGTTGAACCTCAAGAAGTCATTTCTTCACTATCAAAAAGTTGTATTTTAGGACCCGTCACTACAAATTATACCATAGATTACTCTCAAAGGTTCATAAAAATTCATACAGGGTGAAATAAGAATTTTTAGAAACATATATTATGTATCCTACATTTATTTCAAATTTATTATAGTTTCTATTCTATGCACATATGAAGTTAGGTTAAAATTCTACATTTTTTCTTGTATTAGGAAGGGCATTCTTGAGGTTGGAAGGGGTGATGGGCGTATGCAATGGGAAATGTAGTAGATATATAAATAAATCCTACATCAGATAAGATAAATCCTACTTACACTTCTAACTGGGGATACATTACATAATCAAGGTCATGACCAATATGGATCTACTAAATTTAATCAAAGGATCTCTTACCATAACAATATCACTAGGGAGGGTTCCAAAGTCACTAGTCAAGCAAAAATACACAATAACCCTAACTAGGTCCTATGTTTTCATATTCACTAAACTAATAACAAAAAGCAAATTCTAATCTAGTGTTCACCAAAGCTTGTGGCACAAAGTGGGGTAATAAACATTTAAACGTAAGCATGCATAATAGAATCCTAATTAAGTTATGTATAGGTAAAACCCTAATGCATGGAGAGAGAAATATATTTAAAAGACATCACATATGCTACTTATATCTACTAAATAAAAGAGAAAATTTATAGATACTTACCCAAAATATGAACCCATCGAGACTAAATATCTCCCTTGGTCGAAGGTTATTTACAAGAGTTTGTTGTGCTTCTTAAGGATCATTAAGAAAGGCTAAAGCATCCAAGACTTATCCACAAGACAAGATTCTTATCCATGTATAAAACCTAAGCTAAGATTCCTCAAGTAAAATGGTGGAAGAGTAGACTATAAAGAAGCACAAATGAATAATTAACTCTTGTTGTCTCTCTAAGAATGGAAAAATGGATATGTTTATATAGGCATATCTAACCCTAAACCCTTATCAAAGTTTAGGATGACAAGGTTGACGTGGTCGACCTAGTATTATGATTGGAAAAAACAAACTAGGTTATGAACTAGGTTAATTAAGGGTTTACTTAGCCCCTAGTAACCTTTGTTAATAACAATATAAGATCGATGTGGATGACCATGTCATGTAAACTACCAAAAAGGGGCTTAGGTTGGAGAAAGAGATAATGAAGGTGAAAAATGACTAGAGGAGGGTGTAAAATAGGAGGGAAACTTAGGGTAATAGTTTTTAGGAGATAGGTGTGTAGATAGTAAGTGGTAGAAAGGGACAAAAATTCTACGAAGCACTAATGGTCTGACCACCCCTTTCTCAATGCACCCCTTAATGCATGAACTCAAAAAGATTAAGAATCAATAGGTTTTTGAAAGATAAAGAACATCAGTAATTGATAAAGTTTTTAAAATATTTTGTGTATACATATATATGCCCTACTCAAATCTCATTACGTATCATGTAGGTGTAACATGGGCTGGTGCTTCAGGATAAGAACATAGTGACACATAATGTTGAAGTTAAATAAAGTGTAGTAAGAAGAAAATAAGATAAATGAAAGGAAAAAAATGAAAAACACATAACTTTACTTATCTTAGAACTGTAGATAAAAAAGGAGATGTGAGAAATGTGAAGGTGTCCAATGTGAGAACATTAGGCAAAGTTATAGAGACTAGTGTAAAAGATTGAAAATTTGAATTTTTTACATGTACATATAATATTTGAAACAATTATCTATGGCATTAGGATTCTAAAACATTTTACGATTTGGAAAAATATCAATTAGAGGCAAATTTATGAGCCAAATAATATATATGATGTTAAATATTTGAAATGTAAATAATTTTGAAATAGTAAATATAAATAGGGTGAAAAAGAATTCATTTGTCATTATTTACTATTCTAAGAATGATAGAGATCAGATAGACCATGTGAGAGAACCAAAGAGCGAGGATGGTGGGGAGATGACAGTTGAGATGGGGAGGATGCATAGCAGCTATAGTGAGTGTAACACAAGTAAGCAAATAAAAATTTCAAATTTTTGAGTATTTTTATTTGACATTGTGTGATTTGTAGAAATTGGATGATTAGGAAAAATCTAGACACTAAAATGAACCCTAATAAATTTATAAGGGTATTAAGGGTCAAACAAGGTATTGGGTAAGAAAGACTTAGATTAATAAATACCTAACGAATTTATGACAATTAGGTAAAAATTCATTGTAGTGAAAAAACAAATTCAAATAGGTTGACCTACTTGGTAGAAGATAAGAAAAACTAGTGGGTCGACTTAGTAGTAAGTGGTCGACTTAGTTAAGTTAATGTGGTTAAAATTGAAGCAAACCAATTTATTTTTGTGAAATTTGTAAGAATGTATTTTGATTATGAATGGCATGGAGGTCTAATAAATCTTTTTTTCTTTGATATTTTATAGATGTGCCATGGATTTTGGTGAATGATTGATACCTCATGATTACCATTTTTTTAGAGTGGTTGACAGATGTGGATAGAGAGAGATTGGTTGTATTGGGCCTAAGAATAATCATGGAGATGAGACACATCCCACTGAGTGTTGATCTCATTTTCATGTTCCTTTGAGCATGGGAGTAGTTTACCAACACTTTTATATGGGTGGTGTATGTGGATACCATAGAGGTAGGTATCACACTGGAGGATGTACATGCATTGCTTGAACTACCTATAAGAGGGACTCTAATGATGATAGGGTCACTGAATGATATGAAAGAGAGATGAGCACTGACCAAGTGGGTGATAGGCTTTGATAGGATCTACCCTAGGCTAAGGGTGAGCTCATTTTATGTTTATATTGCATAGATTATGGATATCTAAAAGGATGTTATTAGACTTGTGATAATACAAGTGTTGTTTCACAAGTCAGATGGTAGGGTACCATTGTACGTGATAGCCTTGTGTCAATCCATGTTAGATCAGGGAGTGCTCTATAATTTTAGGTATGCCATATGGGTCTAGCTCATGCATGATATGTATGAGATGTTGTCAAGATAGTGGAATACCATGGGAACAATGGTGTTGTTGAGTGTATGGATATATGAGAGGCTATTGATGTATCAGCCAGCTGGGTCACCCCATGTGGTTGATGATAGGTTACTTAGGTTAATGGATGGAAGAAAATACCAGGTAACATGGGTTGTGCTCTATGTGCCAATGTTGTAGACAGTCACATGAGGAGAGATCATGTGGTAACCATATGCATATAGTGTTACTATTTGGCCTAGTTGAGAGACTGTGGCACTAGGGTTGGCTTGAGTGTAGATCATATGCCAGTAACTTAGTGGGTTGAGCCATAGCTAGTGGAACGCTTTCCAAGATAGTTGGATTTTGATCTCATGGGTTATATTTAGGTTGTTTTTTTTATGCATGGATTATTTCTTTCTATCACTTATATTTTTTTTTTGTATATTTTATAAAAAATATATGTGGAGTGTTTTCTTTTCTAGCATTATGTAATACACATTCATGGTTAAAAAAATAGGTAAAAAGGAATTGGAAAAGTATAAGTAATCATAAATAAATTCACCACACACTATTTCATGATGGTAAATGTGTAATAACAAAATATGACTAAGTATAATAAACCAAAAAGTGCTAAACAAGAAGACAAAAATGTTTTTGAATCATAAAGGAGATTGTCACCAAATTAAAACAAATAAAATCACACTAAATCATGTTGGGAAGTATGAAATTAATGTAATAAAATTGAAATCACATGAAATACCAATGGTATAAAAACAAATCAATTAATACAATAAATCATACTAAATCACATTGGGAAGTATAAAAGAGAAATAAAATTGGGAAAATGGTCTTAAATTAATCACACTAATTCAAGTTGGGAAGTATGAAAAACATAAGAAAAATAGTTGGATTATTACATGAAATCAAAAAATAAGAAAATAAAAGTGAATATTAATTAAGTAAGCATAAAACATACTAAATTAAGATGGTAATCATGTCAATGAGATATAAATCATAATAAATCACATCTTATCTCATATTTGACACATGTAATTTCATTGTGACATGGGTATTAGAAAATTTTGTGAAGAAGGCCAAGTCATATCCATGGTATTACATTTAAACTCATCAAGGGAACACCAATGAGGTGGAAACAATGTTAAAATATGGTCAAAGGGTATATTTGTAAAGGTAATGTGAAAATTTAGTAATTTTTAAGGAAGGCCTAGTCCTTTCCAAGGTCTCGCATTGCAACTCACAAATGGAATCCCTAGGGGAAGTGATCAGTGAACAAAATTTTATTTCTCAAGGGGAAATATTAGGTTTATAAGGAGTGACAAATGGAATGTATTAATCATAGCATAGGCATTGTATAAGAAGACATTAGGAGACATGAGGCACACTACGGACATGAAAAGACACTAAGTAATGACCATCAATATACAAAGGATACATGTTCATTATAGGCACAAAGATATGTAAGTAAATAATTATGGTACTAAGATCAACTCATGTAGGTTGTTTTGAATGAGAAAATTAAAATGTACCTACCTAACCACAATGTTTTCTCTTTTCTTTGGGACCCTTTATAGATTCATTACTTTATTTCAAATATTAGGTACTTGCATGAGATAGTAGGTAGCACTAAAGGATTTTTTTATTATCCTTTTCCAATCTCCTGTCCTACTGCACCCCAATGGACTCTAAATCTATCATGAGGCCAATTGTGTAGTTTTTGATTTGATTAGAAAAAGGATATTTGATTAGAATCATGTCTTTTAGTGTGATTTTACTTTTGAAATTTTTGAATGTTACCTTTTAGATCATTGCCTTTTATTGAATGATTTGGCTTTTGAATTTTTATGGATTTTAATATTCCTCCTCCATATAGATTTAAGATGACCCATAATGAGAGATAAATTGATATACATGAATGAGATTTAGGATTAGGCAAAAGGAATATAAATATCCAAAGACATGACTGAATAGAACACTTAGGATTAACTATGAATCAACATGTTATCTCAAGTATCAATCATGTGTATGCTTAGTTTGTGAAAGTGAATAAGGTGAGTAAGGGGAGATCCAAGGTCGACCATGAAAATGAGATTATAATGAGATGAACTATTTTTTAAATAATCACATGGTAAATAAGGAATGACTAAGGTAATAAGGTTTGTATAACCAACTCACAATAATAATTATTCATGTTTATAGAGATAATATAACAAACAATCATGAAAGTTAATAAGATAACCATAGAAAATGAACTCATGAAGAAGTATGTAGTCATAAAAAGAATCCATAAGAGAACATAAGTAAAATAACGACATAATAAGTAACATATGATGTGAGATAGAAGTCATCATGTAAGATAAATAAGAATTTGACACAATTTCAAATGATATAAGATAGATAAATGTAAATTTGGAGCACACATCCAATCCAAATGAAGAAAGAAATTAAAGAACACCATGATTGTATTCATAAATAATTAAATATTTATCCTCACACATTATCCATAAAATTTGATAATTTTATATGAAGATGAACTTAGACTGAAGCCAAAGTCTCATTGATCTTGAGGGAAAGTTGAGAAAATACTTCACATCAAATCTTCTCAATAGAAAATGTAGGAATGCCTAAAGGACCATGATGATGAGGGATATCATGAAATGGATTCTCAAGGGAAGGAATGGGAATGGAATATATGAGAGATTAAGGGGTTAATGATGTATAATAGGCTATAGTTTAAGGATTCATCATTGGAGAAGGATCCATGGGTGATGAAAGATCCATAAGAGAGGGAATCATGGGTGGATAATGGACCACATGTGGTGGAGCCATAGGGGAAGAAGGGGAGGACTTATTATAGGGTTGACCTATGGGAGGAAGTGTAGTAGGTGAAGGAATGGTCATGAGGTGATCCTTGAGATGATATTGAAGGATGTGGTAATGATCAGTGTGATGAGTACCACATTAGTGCCATAGGTAATATAACTCTCCATATTTGTAAATATATTCAAGTAATAATTTTTGGGGAGGTATATCTTTGTCAATGGGATCAGGAGTGGTGGGATGTAAGGGATTTATATATTTTTGTAGATTATTACAATGCATAGATGAATGATTTTTTGTGTTGTGAAAGTAATAGATACACTTGTTTGTAGACTTTACAAGTGTTCTAATAGAAGGAATAGAATTGGAAGTCAAGGAAAGTTATTGTAATGAATAGTCTCTATTCCAATAATTGACAATTTTTTAAATGTCACAATATGGTTGATCAACCCATTTAGTGGGAAAAGGATCAAATTATGATAAAGGGATCAAACCATCACTAAATAAAGGTGGGGATAGTAGAGAGACTAGATGAAGTTCAACTGAAGGAATAATAAGATTTGAAAAAGGAAGAGGCTCAGCTAGAGAGGGAGTGGGAATAGAATCCAAAATGGGATTAGTTGAGGGAGGGGTGAGATGCATAAGAGGCTAAAGAATAATTGCAATCATCTCAAGGATAAGTTGACTAGAGGGTTCTAGGTATCTATCAAGGTGATAGGGACTAGTCATAGAACAATCCATAAGCATACTCTTATGAGGATCTTTATAAAGTAGAGGTGTGTGCACCATCTCTACCATGTGATCAAGAGGAAAAATTCTAAAATTAGGAATCATATAGGATGAAATGCTAGAATAAATATGGAAAGACTAAAGCAAAGAGGAATGATAATGAATAATTTTAGGATATTTCACTTAAAAAGACCTCCAAAGAATACATCATCTAAGCTATACCCATCATAATAATCATGTGTATGAATATTAATGGCATAGGTAGGGATAACCTTGTATTCTGATATGGTGTGATGAATGGAATTACAAGTATTAGTTAAGACAAAAGGTATATAATCATTAGGTGGTTGATGGGAATGAGGTTTTAGAGAAGGGGGAAGCTGAGAAATGAGAGGAGGTAAGATATCTAAGGTTTTAATCTTGAGATTGATCTCATCATGCTCATCATTATCAAAATATATGAGGTTAGGATGTATATTCTTGATGAATTTATGGTGACCATTGTAACCTCACGTGGAGTTGATAGGAAAGTTAAACTATTGAGACTCATGAAATGGAATGCTCAAAAAAGGGTTTCAAAGGTTAGAATCTTGAATATTACATGGTCTTGGAATTATTCAAAATTTCAAGGGTTAGTGTCACCTTGAATCCTATAGATGGATCCATTATGAGTAAATTTAACACATTAGCAAGTGGAAGAGGTAACTAATCTCATGCAATGAGTCCATGGCATACCATTAAAAATGTTATAAGATAGAGGAAATTTGAATATCATCACCTTCATTCAAATGGTTACAAGTGAGATGGTGATAGAGAGATACACACAACCTAAGGGAGGTATTTACCTTTAGTCATAGCCTTGATAAGTGATGAATGTTTACTTAAGATTACATTCTAAATATCCAAGGGTTTTAATAAAATTAAGAGAGGCAATACAAGTGACTAAACCTTCATCAATTATGGCATGCTTGACTTAGATATTATGCATTGTGATCCACATTTTGATAGTTTGGATATATTAATGTTTGACCATGGATGATTTTTATGAGTTTAGTTTTTATTTTATGCGCCCCCCCCCCCCCCCCCCCGCTTCTTTTATTGGGGTCCCTTTCTCTATTTTGGCTAAGTCTTAAGTCCCTTTTGTAGATTCCATATGGAAACCCATTGCCCATTCAACTCAAATAAATCCTAAACTTCCAAAGAGAAGTTGTAGCCTTCTAAGTGGTGTCCCAAAACTCATTTATCACAAAAAAGTTCTCAGTTCACCCCAAAGTATCCCTATCTCTCCATGTGGTGACCAAGAACTCATCTAAGGTAGGTTTATTTTTGTCAAACTCTATATCAGTGCTATTAGCTAAGGAAGTAATATGTGGGTCGCATTATACAGTAAAAAAGAAGGATGCATACTTTCTATGTGGTGGCCTCAAACTCATTTTTTTCAAAGGAATACTCATATTCTCTAGGAGGAGTGTCAGCTCACCACATGGCATCAAAATTATCCTTAAGAGAAAGGCTTTCTTTGTTAGAGATCCAAATTTCACCATTAGCTAATGAAGTTGGAAATATGACACACCAAGTAGCTATAATGAGAAGGAAGTATAACTTTTATGTGGCATCATGGCACTTGTATAAAGTACAAATTTTCCTATTATATCTTCAAGTAACACCATTGGATGAGAGGAGTGGGTCCCCCTTTCTTAACAAGTATACTAGGAGTAGTTTTGGAGGTAGACACATGTCCCCACCATGCTTCTTCTAAGCATCATGGGCATCATAAGGCATTACAATTACACCATATCCAAGATTATAAAAACCAACTACACTCTTAAGCTGGAGCTTCCAGTTAGTTATAATGACCTCATCATAAGAGAAAATGCCTGGTTTTAGGTGTTACTTGAGAGGTCATTGTGCTTCTATAAGCATAGATCTTTTATTTTGTAAAGGGGTAGATTTTAGATAATTTTTTGTTACTAGATCAGCCATTATAATAGTTATTTTTGGAATAGAATTAATAGCATCTAGTATTTTTCATTCTTTGACCTTAGCAAGTACCCCTCATGGGTAGTATTGAACATTATATATTGTGACTTGGAGGCCTTTTTTATTTTGTTCTTCACCTAATAATGAAGAGTATGTGGTGTTCTATGTTAAATAGAATAGGACTTGTTACTATCTATTGTTCCTTTTCTCTACTTCTATAGTGTAGGCTTTTGTTTTAAGTTACAAGCATTAAACCATGTATATGCTCTTTTAATTTATTTATGATGTTAAAAGGTTTAATCTATCTTATGTAATTTTAGGAGTGAATACTTTAAACTTCTAGCATATCACCTTAATTAAATTTTATTTTAAGTTTTACCTTCATTCCTTCCTTACCCCTTTTCCCCCAAATCAATATGAAGATTCAGCCTCTAAAACCCTAGAGGTTACTTTATATACTACATTTGAGCCCCACATATGTAAATCTTCCCATAAAAAAATATTTGGAAAGGGTGAAATTTTTAGGCATCAATAGTTTTCTTTTATGGCATGACTAATGGGACCAGACTACTAATATACCTAACTAAAAGCTAGATTTTATGAGACATACACCCATTATGAGGTTATAAACAAAAAATAATCCAATCTTGTTAATACCACCTTTAGCAGCCCCAACTCACCAAAGTACCATAGGATTTAGCAATATGCAACAATAATAATAGATGGCTATCCAAGAACTGCTAAAGAACTTCATAGCATGGAACATTAGCAACCCACTCATCACTCTAGTATCCCCTACTACATGGGATCCCATTCCTACTAATTCATTGAAGGCACTCCCCAAATTCCTAGGGGAAGATTTTGAAATCACAGTGGAACATCTACAAGATATCACCAATGTTTACACTGTACACTATGTCATATAATAGAATGTGTCCCTAAGACTACTAGCTACCTCTTTCAAAGGGAGAGTCATTGATTGGTTTTGATCTTTGCTACCCAATTCTATTTCCACCTAGGATGACCTAGGAAATATATTATTTAAAAGGTTTAATTAGAAAGTATACTGATCATCTCTCTTACAATACCTAATTACCATTAAAATATCCCCGTAAGAGGCTATTATAAATTTTAATACCAATTTAAATAAGACCTAGAAAGAAATCCTAATATCATTTAAACCACCCATAAATATGGCCATTATCTTCTACCTAGAGGCCTTCAACTCAGACATATTTGTCATGATCTAGTCTGTTGAAGGCCAAATGTTATCAAATGCATATGAAATAACCATCATAGTAGAGAACAACTTGATAGATTTTAGGAAGCTTCCCCCATGACTATTAATTCCAATGCTCCTAGAGATATTTATGCCACCACAAGTGGAAGTCCTAAGCACCTCATAGGTGTTGCCTTCCACATATGTATATCCACCTGCTCAGACAAATGCATCCTCTTCATCCTCACTAGCATTAGAGATGAATTCCATGAAGATCATCCTACAAAACTTCTCTAATGAGATCATAAATCTCAAAAGGTAGCAAGCCATACCCCCAAAGCCTCCTTACTAGAATTACTATAATGAAAGAGTGCCATATCATCATAACTACTATCAAGAAAGGAAGTAACTGAATCATCAAGCACCAAACCATTAAATGCTAAATCACCAAGTGTGACCTATAAATCAAATTATCCTAGTTCCCAACCCCTTACAAACTATCTTGATAAGTTAAAATAGAGAACTAGTCATTAGATAACATAACTTGGTAGATGACTCAAATTTATGGTGTTTCCCATGTAACAATGTACATACACCTCAAAATTGCCCAAGAGGCAACTTTCAACAAAATGTTATTGAGTATAAAAGATAAATAAATGCCCCTGATTCATCTTCTTATTGATATCCATCCTTGGGTGTTGAAAATGTTTTCTTAATGAAATAGATGTAGGGAATGTCCTTAGAACAAGAAGAGGAAATAACCTTGGATCACTTGCTTTTCTCGTAGGTATAAGGTGAAGATCCAGCTTATACAATCAAGATCCTAACACTAAAGGCTCCACATGTCAAATTAGATTACTTCACCTGATCTAAAAGATACCCATGGAGGCCCAATAAGCCTTCAAAAGACCTAAAGTGACTTTTAAAAAGGATTGGGACCCCAACTGCCACCTCTAACATATCAAAAATGGAACAAAACAACATAAAATAAACCAAGGAACCCTAAGGTCTAACCACAAGGGTCATAAATCATGGTATAGAAATTAAATAAAGACTCAAACAATGTCTCTTTGGGATTTATTATTTATTCCTAAGCAAAACTCATTGATGAAATAAGCATTGGAAGCTCAAGAGAAGGATGTGCAAACTATCCCAATTATGGAGCTAATATGAGATAAAGGAAAGGAAACCAATAATAGTGTGTAACCTTAAGCACCATTTGCATTCATCAATTCTCATGTAGGGATAAGTAAGATAAATCCTACCCCATTATATTTGAATCTCATTATGGGGAAGAAGTTATTGCATAATTCCATGATTGATTATAACACCATCACTATCATGATGCCCAAATAGATTGTGGATGGATTGCAACTTTAGTATGAACCTTTGAATAAAGGGGTGATGCAACTAGATGGGATGAAACTTTAGAACATAGGTATTATCAAGGCTCTTCCCCTAAAATTTCACTCTTATCCCAATATCATAGTCACCCAGGAGTTTTTGGTGATAGACATCTCACTAGTCTTTAGGATATGTCTATCAAGAGATTTCATCATTAAGATAGATAGATACTTATCCTTAGATTGGTCCCACTTAATCTTGAGGACCAAATACAGTTTAAAATTGAAAGTTTTTTCTAAGATACTACATTTATAACACATAGTTGATGAGGATATGGTAAATTTCAATGAAACACACACTTCTTTATTTAAGAAAGAGATGTATCATGTAGAAATGCTTGAAGAAGAAAGAGTGGAAGACAACAAGATCCCAAAGGAGGAAGTCCTCATTAATGATTTCATTGAGAATGATATTTTCATGAATTTTGATGCCACCATCATTAGGACCTACGTAATCCATGATGAGGATAGGTCATCTTTTAGGTGATGAAGAAAGAGGAGGATCAGAGTAAAGAACTTGAAGGTGAGTCTAGTTTTTTGACTCAATATTTTGATGGTGATAAATGTAAAACTAACTCCAAAGTAGGCATTTGATTAGTTTCTCCATCTAAGAAAGAGACCCTATGAGCCTTTTGATTCAAATTCCCTTGCATGAATAATGAATACAAGTATGAGGCACTAGTATATGGCCTCATCCTCATCGAGTGAATGGAGGTAAAGTAGCAAAAAGTGTTCTATTATTCTAAATTAGTGGTGATACAAGTAAGTGGGATTATATCAATGAAGAATGTCTACATGAAATCCTACCACCATTGAATATGGGACTTGGTTGAAGCTTTCAAATATTTCAACATTTAGATCATCCTTAAGACCATGAATGCCCATGTAGATAGAATGGCAGTGATAAACTCCCAATTTGATTTAGTGATTGATTTATTCACTAATGAGCAAGTAGTATGGGTAATCCCACCATTCCGAACAAAAAATAAAATTGATAAGTGTTCAAGGGTGATTCATAGATTGCCATGTTTCTCTAAAAATCATCTAAATTTGTAGAGCAGTTGTAGTAAAAGATCAAATAATGTTATGGGGATTAGATCATGTAGCTAAATTCCAAAAAACTTCCAAAGGGGCTAATCACCCTAAAGAATAGATTTGATTCTAATGATGTGAGGAATGAAAAATGGAAGTTTATTGTAGATAAAAGTGACTAATTTTATCTTGATGTTAGAGAAGGAAGGAAACTAAAAGTTAGGAAAGAGGTTTCCCAAAAGGACAAGGACCAATTGATGTCTTTCTATAATAAATATGAAAGGGTGATGGCCTGGACATATGAGGACCTGAAAGGGTATGACCATGATGTAATCTATCATACCATTGATTTAGTCAAGGGTTACAAGCCCATCTAGAAAAATCAAAGACAATTTAACCCAAAATTAAGTCTTTTATGGCTCAAGACATAAGAAAATTGATAGACTCAAGGATTATTTACCCAATCAAGCATTCAACTTAAGTGTCCATCCTAGTTCTAGTGAGGAAGAAGAATGGAGAAATATAGTTATATGTGGACTTATGAGACTTAAAAAAAGTGTCTTTAAAGGACCATTATCCCCTTATTTCCATCAAATAGATCCTCTATATAGTAGTAGGTGCTGAAATGTTCTCTATACTAGATAGATTCTTGAGGTACATCTAAGTATGGGTTAATGAAGAGGACCAACACAAGACCACTTTTACTACAAAGTGGGGGACCTTTTCATATATGAAGATGAATTTTGGCCTCTCTAATGTGTTGGATACCTTCCAAAGAGCCATGGACATAGCCTTTCAAGGCCTAATCAACAAAATCATCCTCGTTTACTTGGATGATCTAACTATATTCTCTAAGAAGAAGGAAGACCATTATGGCCATCTAGAGAATATTTTTTGAAAATTTCAAGAGTTTAAGGTATCTCTCAACCCTAAAAAATGTGTCTTTTATGTTTCACAAGGAATCTAATTAGATGTGTGGTATACAAAGAAGTAATCTCTATCGATCCTAATAGAGTAAATACCATCAGGGATTTAACACTACCAATAAATAATAAGGGGGTCCAGTCTTTCTTAGGAAAAATAAATTTTATCAACATATTCATATCTAAATTCATAGGATTAGTAAGGCTAATAACCTTGATGTTTAATAAGGATCAAACCTTTAAATAGAACATGGAATGGATAATAACATTTGACAATATTAAGGAAGCAATATCCACTACCCCCATGCTAGTCAATCCTAACTTCTTCAAATATTTCATCATGTATGTCTATGGGAGTGAGCATAACCTAATGACTATTTTAACTCAAAAGGTATAAGGGACAAGTGAGCACTTGATTACCTTCTATTCAAAAACCTTGTACGGTTATGAGACTATGTACAATTTCATTAAAAAGTAGGATTTTTATATCATCAAGGGTCTCAAAAGGGTCATACGCTTGGTGGTAAGGAGCAAGATAATGGTATACATGGCACATTCCAGTGTTATAGAGTACATAATGGAAGGAGAGATCACATAAAATGGCCTATTGAATCAATAAGATCATAGAATATGATGTTGAAGTTAGGCTAACTAAGGTAATCCAAGGAAGAGGGCTTTATGAGTATCTAGCCCAATGTATAGATTCTCTGATAAAAGAAAAAAATATGTCAAAAATGGTTTTAGTAAATCAATATGAAACTAATGAATCTTGGGTCACTAATAGGACCTAATTCATGTAAACTATTCAATATCTTGGTAGTATCCCTATGCATAAAATAAGGTTATACAGGTTGTAAGGGCCTAGCTATACATTAGTCTAAAGAGTCTTGTTCAAGAGGAATTTTGACAGGGAACTAGTATAATGTGTTGATGATTGCCAAGTAGAAAAATTCTATAGGATATGTATTTCAACCCTTTGATAAAACATTTATCCACCAAGATCATGACTAATATCATGCACATAGGATACTACTAGTTGACCATGTACTCCGACTGCCATTAAGCAGTCAAGAAATGCCATTGATGTTAGTTCTTTGTGGTAAAGTAGAAGAATTAATCCACATTGCTAAATCAAATCATAATTGATGAAACTTTCACATAATGAGGCTTGGATTTCATTGGGATGATAAATCCTATATCTATTATAGGACACAATTGGATACTTATGGCCATAGACTACTTCACTAGATGGACCAAAGTGGCCTTGTTGAAAGAGGTGACTGAAAATGATCCTTAATTTTTTGGAAGAGCTAGTAGCAAAGTTTGGCCCTCCCAAGATGATCATATTAGAAAATTAAAAGGCCTTATTCAGTTCCAATATTTTATAATTTTTACTCCAAAATGGTATTTTCCTAAAGAACTCATCTAATTACTACACATAAGGGAATAAGTTATCTGAATCAACCAATAATAACCTCATCAGATTGATCAAAAGGATGGGCACTAACCAACAATGTGAGTGGCATATACATGTGAAAATAGATTTGTGGGCTGACCAAATTACTCCCAAGAAAATTCTAAAGACAACCCCATTTGAGCTAGTATATGGGAAAGAGGTAGTAGTGCCCATATCAATAGATATTACCACTTTATAGCTTTTGAAGGCTATTGAAATAGTGGAGAATGGGGCAATGGAGATCAGGTTGGAAGAGTTTCTCAGCCTCTAATAAGTGAGGGAATAAATTAATGATGTTAAGTTCACCCAAAAATAAGTAATCAAGTGATGGTTTGATAAGAAATCATTAAACCTAGGTTTTAATCTAGGAGACTTGGTCATGAAATATGACCAAAGGGCCACAAAGCCAGGATAGAATGTGAAGTTTGATTCCTTATAGAGGGGGCCTTTACACATCATGGAAAATTGACAAGGTAATGTGTTTGAGTTGGAGGATGAAGATGGAAATTCATTAGGGAATCTAGTTAATGAAAATGATTTAAAACACTTCAATTAATTTAATGATTCTCCCTTATACATAGTTATTTTCTCTTTCATTTGATGTTTCTTGTTTTTTTGTTGTTTACTCTTGAGAATAAGTTCCATTTTCACAAGTTATTCATCCTATTGCCAAGTTCCCATGCCTTGGCCTTTCTAATTTTGAATCATCCAATGATAGACGGTTATCTACACCACTCCCCTTGCCATTAATGTTAGATGCTCCCAATTACACAATCTCCTAGGAAGATCACCACAAATCCCTTTTGAGACATTCTTCAAGCATGTGTGCCACCCCTAACATTTAATGGGATCCTAAATTCAAAAATTTCATGATGATTTCAATTAAAATGTTGGCCTATAAATATCTCCCCTTGATCAAGCCAAACATTTTAATGTCTAAGAGTTTCCTATAGAATTGAGTTAATAATTGAGAAATTAAGGAAAGCATCTTGAGTGAAGAAAATTAAGTAAATAATTACAAGTAATTATGAGTAGGAAACCAATATCTAGTGTTTTCATATAGTTTTCAAATAGAGTAGAGTCAATTTTTGGAAAGATTTGTAAAATGGAAACTTTTACATACTTGTTTGGTAGTGGAAGGCATTCGAGGAAGTAGAGGACCCATGGATTAGGTGGTCATGGAGACATCCCCCTAAATATGTAGTAATAAAATTATATGCTTCTACATTTTCACAACCAAATATAAAAGTAACATATGTCAATATCAATGCCAAGGGGTGTTTTAGGGACTCCTCACTAGTCTTAGATTATGTAGATGGGATCTTTGATCCTAAATTGGGAAAGAACCCAAAGAGCCTGAGGGATGGTACCCATGCCTAAATGATAAAAAATGTTTGGAGTAATGCCTATGATTCATTAAGGTATAGGATTTGTAGATTGATGTTGGACCAATGCATGGTACCTCTTATGCACTTGTGCCCAGAGATCATTTCCTTATGCACAAATATATATAATGTTAACACTAGCGTTATTACAGGCAATAACCACCTAAAAGTTGATGTTAATGCCAATGCAATAAGGTAGATGATATAAATCTTGAGTGACCATAATATTCATGTATATGGTATGGAGATCTTAAAAAATGTATGGGACACCCAAGTCCAGAAGATGGAGTTCATCAATTTACTCTAGATCAACTACACTGAATTACCTCCTCCACCCATCACCCTCATGAGATTTATGAGGTAGGACATGAAATATGGAATTTTTATATTGGTATTTATCTTTGGGATAGAGTTAGACACTAATTTAATTTATTTATAATTGGGGTAAACCTTACTTTTGTAGATGGTAAGTAAAGATAAGTTTTATAGGATAGACTTTGTAGATGTCATCATTGCCACTATGCACAATGAGTTGGAGAACTTCTCAACACATAATACCTTTAAGTATTCCTCTTTCTTCTTCCACCTAATCCTATATCAACACTCCTAATTATTATCTTCATATTTAACCTTTAACTTAATTTAGATAAACACCCATCCTAACATGGTGATTCCTATCTACACATGGACCCTAATCTTATCAGACACACAAGATTACTATGAATTTTTAGAGTCCTTCCTGTCCCCAATCCTAATTAACCTCAACTGGTAGGCCATCAAATTTAGAATGAGGGATAGCTATAGATCATGACTCACTGGTAGAAAAATTCCAATCAACTAGTTTTTTGAAGCCCATTTCACTTTTATCTAGGTCCACAGATTTAAGGAGGAGCCATTTTGGCTCCCTTACTTGCTCACGAATTGAATCTTAGCCTTGGAGTTGGATCTCCAACTCAACATAGTTAACTTATTAAATGATGTGGGATATAAGAATAAGTCCCTATATGACATCCCCTTCTTAAGATGAGGCATCATGGTGGTGAAGAGATCATATGAGTACCTTCTTGTACTCAAGCTCATAGAGTTTGGCCTTAACCAGATTGATGACTAGTGAAACTATGACCTAGTTAGCCATATATCCACCGTGAAGATTATCACCCTTCTTAATCATGAGTCCTATCTATACCTAAAATATAAAAGTTTACTAACAAAGGATGACATCAAGTATTACATGGATCTATCCAAGGTCTCATCAGACACCCACAAATCATGGGAGTCCTTTTACAAAGTAGTTTGCGAGTTTGACCCCATGAAGAAAATGACAAAGGGGTTAAGAGTTCCACTCATTTAGAGGGTATAGATCTAGGATAATATATATGCTTATTATAAATATAGGCAAGATATTGGCTAGTGGGAACACAATTTTGATGATCTAGACACTAATAAGTAGTTAAAAACCTCTAAGATGAGCACCATGAGGTGGAGGCTCTAGAGAAAGGATAGTTATAAATAAAATAAGAAGAAGGGGAAGATATTCCTTATAAGGAAGAGGAGGATTCCCCTCTATATAATTAATAATAAGTTTTAGTTGTTTAGATGCCTTCAACCTAACCTTCTCCTCTATAACCATATCCAACCACCCACCCATAGCAGTAGTAGGTCTCTTTGAGGAATCTTGTAGTAGGGTCATCTCATCTAAGATAGCCCAAGTCACAAGAATATAGTTATCCATAAGATCTCCCATAAAATAATGTGAAATTTTCTTATCCCCTTATTTCCACTTTTACTTCATTCTTCACTCCTTCTTCACCCTCCACAGTTTCCACTTAGCTTGCATTGCTCTCCACTGTCTAGCATATCACTTTGATAACACCACTTTCCTCCATGTATCCTATCACCTCCCTTGAACCATTTCTCACTCATATACCCTTATCATCCATGTCATCATCTATTTTGGTGTAATCACTTTCCATCCCGCTTTGTGGCCTCCCATTATCTCTCTTTCTATTCTGACCCTTCACCATCTTGTCTCTAGAGGAATAACATCCACTACTTCATAATAGAAATTGACCATTCCATTAAGGCTAAAAAAAATATCCCCATTCATGGGGAAAATATTCAGTTATAGGAGAAGTTTCATTAGTATGCTAAAAATTTCTAGAGAAGCCTGAGAGGCCCAGGTATAGAAAAGAAGAGGAAAATAGGCAAAGGCCCCTATGGTGCCTCATATGCAGTCATTTTTTGACCTAGCATAGTAATCTATAATGATTACACACATGGTTCCCTAAGTATTCAAGCTCTAAGAATAGATGTAGTGGGGGAATTCTTGATACATGCCATTGACCTTAACCTCAGCCAGACTAGACCCACTGATAGGGTCAAATTGATGGAGGAAACATAGAAGTATATCACTATGAACTATTTCAAAGTTGACGATTAGTTGGAGAATAAATAGTTAAAACTCAAAAGAGTTAAAGCTATAGTCAACTACCTCAACACTAAGGCCAAGGGAAAATATTTAGAGCTCACAAAAATGAGGTTCAACCTTTAGAACCACATCACCAATGAGAGCTTCTAGGTGAAGGCCAACCAAAGAACCCAAGTTACAAAACTGAAGGTTGAGATAGATGGATTGAAGAAGGAAATGGAGGACATAGAAGCTAACCTACAAGAAAAGGATTTATACATTGTGCAGACCCATTAGAGTCTCATGGACTCTAATAGAGCACATCAACAATTACAATATTAGATGCAACATGAGTTCTCAACTAAAGATAAAGAGATCATGCTACTAAAGAATGACCTCACTTCCCACTCCTAGACTACATGGATCCTTCTAATCATTCAATAGTTATATATATATATATATATATATATATATATATCCTATTGGGAGAGGATTTATAATGTGGTTATAAACTTGAATCTAGTTCTTAGGTTCATCATGAACTCATATAGGTTGATCTCCCAAGTGAGTGCATCCATAGACTAGGTCATTGCCTTTACATCCCAAAAATTTTAAGATTCATATCTCATGGTCCAAATGTTATATAGTGAAATGGATGGGATGCTACATGTTATAGGGTTGGCTAACTGAAGTTAAGTGATAGTGAATGTAAATTATTGTTTGAGATGCAACAAGGTAGCCATAAAGTGTAAGGCATTTTTTAATGCCTTAAAAAAGGTAGTATAGGATATGAAGGGATACATCAAATAGCTGGTCCAGTTGGGACTCCCCTTTCAATTCCTTGTAGACAATACCATCTTCCTAGAGGATAAAAAAAGAGATGATAGAGAAAAATTAGAATGACCATACCATTTTTACAACTCTCAATCAAGCACCAAGTGTCTTTAAGTTAGAGACCATTTTGTAGCCTCTTACCCAACTAGAATTCTAGATGCTAGCAATAGTCCAAAGCTTGAGTAGCATCTCTTTCAAGGAGATCATAGATTTGGATAGGGCCTTTGAAGCCTTGAAGAATAATACTTAGCTAAAGGAGTAATATTGAATGCCTTTAAAAAATTCTTTTTAAAAATTATAAGTTATATAAGCCTTACCCCTTTTTTTTTAATTTTTATTCAACATCTAGGAAACCAAAATTTTGGGTTCTTCCATCCATAGGTAGATTCCCCTATGATTCACTAGGAACTATGGATTATGATCCACATTTTTATATTTTAGAGAAGTTAGTGTTTTTACATGGATTATCTTGGTAAGTTTAGCTTTTATGTTACAGCCCCCTTCTTTTTCTTGGGGTCCCTTTCTCTATTTTGGCTAAGTTTTAGCTCCCTCTTATAACTACCACATGACATCCTAGTACTTGTTTAACTTAAATAACTCAAATTCCTAAGAGAAGTACCAAAATTATACATGGAATCCTAATGCTCCTTTATCATGAAGAAGTTATTTTTTCACCCAAGAGTAGCACCATCTCCCCACATGGTGACTAGGCACTAATCAAAGGTAGGTTTATTTTTATCATACTTTCTACTAGTACTATTAGCTAAGGAAGTAATAGTTAGGGCCCATTGTGTAATGAAAAATAGGGATGTATAATTTCCACATAGTTCCCCCACACTAATTTTTTAGAAAGGAATGCTCAAATTCTCTAGGAGGAGTGTCATCTTGCCACATGGAATCATGATGCTCCTCAGGAGCAAGGCTTTCTTTATCAAAGCTCCAAATTGCATCATTGGTTGAATACATTGGAAATGAGACCCACTAAATAGTTGAAATGAGAAGGAATCATAACTTCCATGTGGCATCATGATAATTATCTAAGGAAAAACTTTTCCTCTAGGATATTCAAGTAAAGCCATTAGATGAGAGGAGTGGGTCCCCTTTTCTTAACAAGCATCCTAGGGGTAGTTCTAAAGGTAGAAATGTGTCCCCACCATGCTTCTTCCAAGCATTATGGGCATCATAAGGCATAAAAATCATTCCATATATAGGATTATGAAGACCAACTACACTCATGAGCTGTGATGGTTCCCAATTATGCACCTCTATCAGTTAGCCTTGCACACTTAAAGAAAATGAAAATAAAATATGGAAAACCCACTAGAATTCCATTGAAGCTAAGGAGGGGTTAAACATCAAGAGAGGAAAAAATAAATAAAATGACTGGGAGACATCTAAAAAGAGTATGGTTAACTCCTTGATACTTTAGGCTCTACCTAAACCAAGGTGAGAGGACCTATAGGGTAGCTTTCTCACATTGAGAGATTCTTTGATTCAATATCCATGGGGATTTTTGGCATAAGGAAACACAAATATAACTAGAACACAACAAAGATTTCTCAATCCACTTAGGAAGGGTTGTCACATAGAATGAGAAAATTTTCTATGCTAGACACAAGCTACTAAAGATAGATATGAATGCGATTGCAACTTTCATTCTTAAGGATGGTCAAAAACACATTATTGAACAAGAGATTGTAATGTTAATATTTAATACACAAGATGCAAACACATGCTAAGTATACAATATTTATGCATCTATAGGCAAATAACACTTCAGATATATGAAGGGTGTGTTAAATGTAGGGTAAGATATGGTAGGATAAGATTATCACTTAATAAAAATGAAAGTGGAGGGTTAACAAAAGAAATTCAACTATACAACTATGTCATCTTTACCAAAAAATGTACTAAAAATAGAAAATAGATAAGATGTGATCATGTACAGGTGATATCCTTTAAGAACCCCTTTTAATTGAATCTATGAGCCCAAGACTACACTTAAAAAGTCTCAACACCCTATTTCCAAATTTCAAAGCATAAAGGATTTTATAATCTAGATATACTCTCTAAATAAATACCATAAATATGAACACATTATATTACCAATAAAATGAGCATGTAAAATAGAGCATTTTACTTCATCAATAGAAAGAGAATGGAAACCATGATTACGTTTCATTTATCAACTAAATAGAAGAACAAGTATAATGTGTTATAATCAACATAAAAAACTAACACTATGAAAAACAATTCTATGATAAGGGAGACATGTATAGTGTTCTCAAAGCTTGCCAATGATTTTATAGAAAAAACCAATTTGGCACTAGAAGGATCACACAAAGAGAATTTTTTGAGGCTATATCTCTTGACTCAAAAATTTAACTAATGGCTATAAAGGGACAAACCCCCTTTACTTATACAATTGAGCTAATCCTAACATATTCCTAAAGATTCTCTAGCTATAAAATTATTTCATGGGCTTGGAGTATGTTAGACCTTATAACAAACATGATCCTCAGATTATGCTCATGATCTTGGGATGATGTCAATCTTGATCCTGCACTATGGTAGAATATTTTTAGTTATCTACATAGATGAATATATCATAAGGGATAAAACAAACTTTTGTCCTCTTACATAACAAACAAAAATGTCCCTTTCTTATATGATTACACATAAACTAACTAAAAGGGATGTACCACTAATGGGTTAAGTATAATGGTTTCCTAGTGGGAAACAAGAAGAAAGAATAAGGGTGGGAAGAGAAAAAAAGAGTGGTGTTGGCTCAAAAAAAATTAAATACTTGATTATGCATTAGAGTCGATCTAGATGATAAAATATTTTTCCAACTTGTTCTTGTACTTGGTATATCCTTCTAGTATAGGGGAAATATTCACTTGGTCTGGGCCCACTTGGTATTTGAATTTTACTCTATACTCTTCAAGATAGGTGGTAATATTCTAAAGCATGGTTTTATTTCATTAAATGAGTTATTTAAAATGGTCACAAGAATTCTCAAGTGACACTAGTTATTTTATCTTATCAACATCAAATGACTCTTATGGTACATCAATGAGATTTTTTAGAGCGGTGCATACTACCCCTTCCTCCAAATCATTTTCACCATCAAGGCTCACCATCTTCTTTAGTGCAACATTTATCTCTTTTTTTGTATTCTTGAGGGACTTTTCCTCCTTTCAAATTGAAGATGTTGTATTTTAGCATCATCAAATGATTCTTGATTACTAATTGAATTTCCTTGGGCCTCTTGTGATCACCTAAAGTAATGATATTCTTAGCTACCAGAGTATCTATGCCCATCTTACAGACCTCATCCATCTTACACTAGTCCTCTTCCCACTTTTTGATGTCCACCTCATAGAAAACAATCTGAGCATCACACTCTCTCTTATTTTCCACTATGTTGTTCAAGAATTTACATGCTGAGTAGATTATTTCTTCAATCTTGACGCATAGATATTCTTAACACTTTTCTGTTGCTCTCCCTGTATATTTCAAATAATTAATTCAATCAAAATTTAATGAATATATTGAGAAGAGAGGATAGTCTAGAGCTCTACTAGTAGTTGGAGTTACTACCTAAGGCTTACTTAGTAAGATTGGCAAGTACTAGATTATAGCCTAATTTTATACCTTTAACTCTTCTATGGTGGCCTTGTCTTTGTCCATTCTATGAGCCACCATGATCACCAAAACTTGTGAGTTATGCTTTAACTCATTCCTTGATTGCTCCCTTAGACTATAAATATAAATAGTGTAACTCTCAAGGGTAGCATTTTTATTTAAAGCATCTAGTGGGGGTATGGTGATCTCCACATTCCTTTCTCTTGTAGAAATGAATGTGGTACTAGAATGTGTTTTGGCCCTATTGGGTGGTTTAGCCTTATGATCTTTACTATGTTGATATCCTTATTTTTTCTCATAATGTCCTTATTATGCATGACCTATTTTTAAACCTAAAGGAGGGGTCGGGTCTAGAATCCCATTGATGTATTGGACATAGATGTTGGACTCAAGATAGGAAAGGGTGGTGTCATGGGATTACTTGATGTAGGAAGTACCATAGGAATAGGTTGTTGACTTAACATGAACTGTTTGATTTCTTCATCACTTTCTAACTCCTCACCACCTTTGCTTGCTTTAGGTTCCACTTCTAGGTTCAGATCTATCTACTCTAAAATTTAAAAATATAGACCAAATTGGTGAGACTCCTTGAGAAACTTTTCAATGGAATCCCTTATCCTACTTGTTGATTGAAAGGTTCCACACCTGCTTCACCTTCTTTATTTAATTGAGCCTCAGGTATGGATGAGGATATGGTGACCTCCTTGTTGCCTTTAGGAAACTCTTCACCAATCATGGCCTCTAGACCTTTATTATGGGATGGCTCATGGACCTTAATGTGAGGAAGGAGAATTCAAGATACTTCAATTAAGGAAACATGTCCTAAAGTATCCTTCTCAACATTTTTATTTGATAAACCCAATTTTAGATTTATTTTTATATGGATGGGGGTACCCATTTGTAGGTTTGTTCCCCCACTTTCCTCTACACTCACCTTTTCCTCTGGTGCTAAACTTGACACCTTTGAAGGGGAAGAGATAAATTGTGATATCTCCATAGCTTCTTGTAATCCTTCTTACTCAACCACCACTTCAAAATTAGTGGTGACTTGAATATCCTACTTCAGCTCCACTTCAACTTTCTAATCATATTTATTTAATTATTTGGTTCCACCTTGATCACATTGGCTTGGTGATTTGGTGATGACATTTTCAATAAATGCCTACTTATCTAATGAATCAACTTCCCTTTATTAGGGGCCTAAGATTATGTGGTAGCCTCAACTCCAACCTACACAACACCTTTAAAAGATATGGAGTCATTTGAGGTCAAAATTTCTTCCTCATTACCTTTAATCTCTATCCCTAAGGGACCCTCTTCTATAAATAAACCCATCATTAAGTCCTTCACTAGGTTTTGGGGTCTTTCTCTTGGATTCCTCTACCCACTTTGTACTTATGGAAGAGTGAATGCTCACTACTTTTTCATCACCTTAGTAATAGGCTCATCTTCATATGATTATTTTTCATCACTCATATCCCTCAACCTCTAGGTATATGAGGACTGATATTCTTTCATTTTTATGTTAAACTCCTTGGAAGGTAGGTCTTTGAACACAACCTTATTCCTTCTCATAGGAAACCCACTTGGAGGTTGTAGAGACCTATTGACTCTTTTCTATTTGGGCTGCTCTCCTTCTTCTTCACCTCCTCTTTTCCTTAAGTAAATTTGTGGGGGAGGGATAACTATTGGATATTATGCTGGTGGAGTAGCATCTAGATTGAATATTGGGATAGTTATTAGAATGACTAACATAATTAGGGCCCCCTCTATTGTAATGGATATTAGGGTGGCATTGGCCAATGTAGCCTCCCCAATGACAATCTTATCCCAATTCTCATCTAAACTTGTTAACTTTGAGAAGGTCAATCCTACCTTAGACCATAATGCTAATATTGAATCCACATCAATTAACTTGGTGAAGTCAATATCACCAACCTTGATCTTCCTTTTTCCCTTCATAACTAGTGCTGGAGGTAAGGGAACACCATTGTAATTTGGGAGAAAACCCTTCAACTCCCAAACTTATATGAGCTCCCAAAGGGTAGGGATATCATAAACACCAATATCAACCCCATATTCCTTTAATCACTTGTAAGTTCTTCTCATGATTGCAAAGGCTCTCCATAGAATGGAATCATTTTCCTTAGTAGTCAAATCTTCCTATGAGATGGTATGGTCTTCAATATTGGACTAATTTTACATGGTAGATAGTATCATGTTATCATCCTCCATGTCCTTGGGGATTGGAGCAATATTGTAGGTAATGACTTCTTGCATTGCCAACCTCATATAATCTAGTTTTTTTATGTTCTCCTTAGTGGTGTAATCAAACTAGATATCTTCATAGTGTGATTGATGCAAGATCACATTAGTTTTTTTGCTCACCAACCACCTAATATCATAGGTGGGGCTAGGTGGCATCTTGTTAATCACATATTGGCCCCTCTCTTATTATAATCCCTTTGCTTTGGAAATACAAGGGCATGAATAGTGTCCAATCTCAACTAGAAACTTGAAAGTATTGTTTATCTTTTTCACCATTATCATTTTGTATAGGAGTACCATCTATCAACTCAAATACATCACCTTCAATCTATCATCTAGTTATCTCGATAGTTTATGTAGAGACCCTTAGTAGCCACTTATCTAAATATAAGTGAATGTCCTAAATTAGATATACGAGGTGCCATACATCTCAATTATTTCTTTGTATACCTTTTACATTTTTTTGAGGCTCCTCAGAGGAAAGAAGACACTCATCATAGTATTGAAGAAACAATTTTAAACCCTGTAGAAATTTTTCTTGAAGCCATCCAAAGTAATTTTTGGATAAATATCATATATTCTCATTCTATTGGCATTTATGGTGAGCCCCTAGAATGTCCTATTATGCTTCAATATGTATATTAGGTAATAATACATATAAAATGTACCTTTTAATACATCTTTTAAATGGATTATAGCCTGAAGTTGAATGATCTACCTATGTAGTTATCATTTAGAATGGTGACCCAATCCAACTTATTCTATTACTTTAACATGTAGATTATGATTAAAAACTTCCCAGGTTAAAATTTCTCTATAGTGGTCATCCCATAAATTATTTATACCATGGCAATGACTTACTAGGGAAATTAATTGAATTTTGCCAATTTAAGACATTTAGACATTCTAGAGACCTTTTGCATTTTCTTGACTAGCCAATAGGAGTTGACAATGTCCCATATTGCTTTGTCATTTTTCTTTGTGTACTCTAGGCATTCCTCTTGAGAGAGTGTGACACTTTTGATTTGGGGAGGAATCTCAAGCATAGTGCCGAGGGCCAAAGGACTAAAAGAATAGATAAATGATTAGATTTCATCAACGATAGTCCTAGTGTTTGGTTGGTATACTGGAGCACATGTAATTACTAAAATTGGGTATGGGGTTAAATGTAAATGATTCCATAGGGGTGATTTAAATCATGCCAAGGTTGGAAACTACTAGAAGAGGGTTTGGTTGCTGCAAGACATTCAGCAGGGCTGCAGAGTTTAATCTATGAAAATCAATACCATTGATTCCATCCAAAAAAAAGATGATGTTGCTCTTAATATAATTTGAAGATATTACCAATTTTCCATAAATTATTAGTTTAATACTTTGAATTTTAATAAATCCTTCACTCAAACCACTCTCAAAATACCTTCGAATCCCTTTCAAAGAACACTACACAAGGAGTTAGATGAACACTTACTGCTAATCTAGAGGGATGCATATAACTTAAAGCTAAAAATTTGTGAAGAATCCACCATAATCACTCTTTCAAACTTCAAATATCTAGGGAACATAAATGGATCAAAGATGCAAGTGGAATTTTTAAATGCAAAAGGTAAATGTGAATGAAGGCAAATGCCTTAGTTATAATCCTTTACATTTTAAAATTAGGGTTGTCATTAATGCTTTCAAGTATAATTGATAATTACTAACTACCATCTTTAAGTCATTTAAGATTATTTAAAAAAAGGAGAGAGAAGGTGCATATGTTTCTTTCATACTAGGTGATCCTCCTTGAGACATGTGGATTCATATAAACAATTTTTTCAATTCAATGTTTCTTGGGCCCTCAAGGAATTTTTCCACCCTACCCACCAAAAGGTAATAAAGGCAATCTTAAAAAATGGTTTAGAGCTTAAAAAACCCTTAGGACCTACCATGTGTCATTATTTTACTTTATAAATCTAAGAATTTAGGCCCTAGAGAATTCTTGCACCTTGCCCACCAAAAGGTAAGATGGGAAATCTTTAAAAAGGGACCGAGACTTATAAAACCCTGAAGATCCACCATCTGTCCTGAAAGGAGTAGTATAGGATTAGAAAATGTTTAATGATATTAAAATTATTCTCTAATTAATTTATGATTTAGATACCTCTTTTTTACTCATTCCTATGCTTTGAAGATGATTTGAAAGTGTGATTTTGTGGATGAGGACTATGTGTGAAGATTTGTGTTTTTAACAAACTTGAGTGTCTTGTAGTGGTTTATGGTGATTATTGTCTTAAATAATGATGTTAAAATATTTTTTATTCTTCATATATAAATATTTCAAAGTATATCATAGGTTCCTCAAAGTGAATAAGGTCTCTCAGACCTAGTATTGGCTATATGTTGTCTGTAAGAGTGATTGGTAGTGTTTTGAGTCTTGATGGTTTGTAAATCATGAATATGAGTGATTTATAGTGTGTTAAATGTAACCTAACTCAAGTGGGTGTGTTTTATGATCTCATTTCAATTTATTTTAAAGGTTAAAGTGCACTTAAGGTATCTAATAATGATGTAAGGTTTTGTTGCATTTGGGTAACATCAAACCCTATGAAGAAGGTTCTATGAAGCAAATAACTATTTTATGTCTTTGAAGATTAATTAGTCATCATGAAAATGGAGTGAAATATATTTTAGGGTATCTCAATGGAGATTCATTTTAATAAGGATTGATCACTCTAAGAACACACTATAAGCCTAGAAGACCTATATGAAGTAAGACAAGTTATATATGCTATATATTGGTCTATAAGACCAATTCCATTCATGAGTACATATAGGTACATGATTTAATATTCCTTGGAAGTATTATCTATTGTCTAAAGATACAATTAAGGATTATACATAGGTCTGTCACACTATTCTACATAGTCAGACTTATGAATGCATAAGTAACTAGTTGGCTTGAGCTAATTGAAGAGTGGATCAACTTGGAGTATGAATGGTATTAAGGTTTGTGATTAATTTAAAATTTATATAGGTTTATCATAAATATTTAATTCACCTTTATATTTTCTTATAGTCCTGATGAAGGTGTTTCTACGCTAAATCGCTTTCTACATTCAAAGAAGAAATTAAGAAACTAAAAGATGGTCAAAGCTAGAAGATACCTGATTGTAGTTATGCGCACCGAAATCAGATGTTGGAAGGTACTCCTCTTTGGCTGTGGAGGAATGACACCTGTGAAGAAAAGAGACTAAACACGAAAAATGTCAGTCAAGGATATGGTGGGCTGTCAGGCAAATGCCTAATCCTGGAAGTACGAAGACTTCCTAGAAGGATATCAACCCACTAGTTTAAAACATAATATTTGATGAAAGTAGATAAAAGATAGAATGACAGAAAAATAAAAGACAGAAAACAAAGTGCATACCTGATATGCAGCAAATTGTTCTGCACAGTCACCGGTGTCGGTCTCTGTGCCGGCATCGGTCAGGGGAAGGTGCCAACGTCGGTTAAGGTGCCGGCATCGGTCGAGGTAATGACCGGTGTCGGTCGGGGCAACAGTTCTGGACAGAGTTTGGGCGAGTCTGATTGGGTCTGGTCGAGTCGAGACAGGGTCTGGGGGTTTACAGAAGGTCTGTTGTTTTGTTTGGGGTTTGTGCAGGAAGTTTGAACAGAGTTACAGACTATGTAGTCAAAAGATAGTAGGCAGAGGTGTAAAGGAGGAAGTCAGGTCTCAGGTCTACAGTTTGAAGATTTGGGGTGATAGCAGTAAATAAACAACAATAACCAGAGAAAAATAAAACATAGAGCAAGATACTTACCTGTTATATGCTTGAAGATGAAGTTGGAGACGTGATTGACGTTGTCACTGTGCTTCCAAATGACCAAAGCAGGATACCTGTGCTGGAGAGAGCGAATGCAGATTGGTTGGATGCAAGAGATGGTTGATTGCAAGAGTTCCTTATTGAATGAATCATACCAGTTGATCGAATGAAGAGGTTCCAGATGAAGGTGAGAGACGGTTCGATAACCGATCGGGAAACTGATTGGGAACCGAATGGATAACGGGTAACGGAATAACGGTTCCTGCATTCAGATCAAAAATGTAGTGCTAAGGAGAATCGATGTCGGCATGACCATCGACGTCGGCTGATAAGTGACCAACGTTAGTGACGTCAGTCGGGTGGGAACCGTGGTCAGCAGATGCAGAATAGGGGTAGAGACTAACTTTAGTCTTTTGCTCATTTTGACAAGCTGTCAGGGTTAAGGCTAGTGGGAAAAATGGTCGATAGGGGTTAAATAGGCGAGGGAGAATAAAATGGGGGATGACCAGGGGAGTCGACATGATTTTGGTGTCTACATTTGCCCCTTTTTGTCTTGTTGGTTGTTCTAGATGAACTGCAAGACAAAAATAGGAGTGATTTCCCTAGGTGAGGGATAAGGTTGATTTCATCTTGTTGGTTGTTTGAATGAACTGAAAGACAAAAATAGGAGTGATTTCCCTGATTATGGATGAGGTATTCCCCCTCAAAGCAGGAGTTAAGGGAAGGGAACTGAGAATCGGGTGCTGATTTGACAAAGAGTGGATGAAAAAGGGGTGAGGGTGAATGCTGCAAAAGGCATGATTGCGCGCATACCACTTCACAAGATGGTTAGGTCAAAGTGTCGCAGGTCAAGGGTTGAGGAGTGCCAAAATTGAAATAACCGGGCCCCAGTATTTAGTTGTCTGCTGATCGGGTTATTCAATTGAAGCTGAAGCTCCAATGGGTCATCGTGTTCCAGGTATCTCAGGCTCAGGAAGTGCTCCTAGAAACACAAAAAAGTCACAAGTAGTGCGGATCAACTGGCTTGCGATCCTATACTTGTGAGGGTCTAAAAAAAGTCTATGCACAAGTCTACTAACCAGTCATGAGGTAGCATAGATGCAAAAACAACCAAGGCAACATTGTCTTGGAAGTGGTCGAGGTCGGAGGAGATAGGCATGATCTCCAATGGTCATTGGTCGTGGGGGAGGAATGGATGAAAGGATGTGGCCGAGCTAACCTCAAATGACCCCATGTCAACTTAGTGCTGCCTACATAGCCCTTGTGGAAGGGCCTCAGGCCAATGTAGTTCTCCCTAGAAGGGAGGGAGGGACAAAGGGATAGCATTGGTCGTGGTCGAGGGCAAGGTCATGGTCAAAAGAAGGAAAGAAGGTTTGTCCATCAGAGAGATAAACAAATGAGGGTGGTCGAGCTAACCCCAGAAGACATTCGTGTCATCTGAGTGCTGCCTACATAGCCCCGGTCTTAGGGCCTCAGATCAATGTAGTTCAGACAAAGGGTCCGAGTGGTAGATAGGTGGTCAAAATGGTTGATAGATTGGTCTTGGTTATGATGAAATGATGAGGAGAAGAGATGATGCAGCCTTTTCCAAATGGTGTATTCTGCAACATTGGTTGAGGGGTCTTTCATCCTTAGTAATATTTCATATTCATGATGGATGTATGCTAAAAATGAATTGAGGTCTATTTATGCTTCAGTGAGTATTGGTTTATGCTTAACATAAATTGTGTCTGGTCGATAGTTTCCATGTGTATTGGTGTCCATAGAAACTAGTGTGAATAGGCTATGGGAGTGGTCTGAAAAGAGAGTTGAGTTGAGTTGATTGACAAGTGATGAAGGTGAATGTGACCAAAGTGCAGAAGAAGTGAAAAGCATATTGCTCTTTCATTGACAAGGACCAAAAAGACAGTATAGATAGGGGTGATTAGAACCAAGAGCCCCATTCATGCGTGACATCATTGACCATAGTTATGTTAGAGTGGTAATCGAATCACTTTGACATTAAAGTGAGCTCGAAGTCCCTTGAGCAGGTGATAGGAGGAGAAAAAAGGGTAACCTGTTTTAAGAGTAGAGATAACTTTGCCCCTTTTTATAGGAGACCCTGAGACAACTACAAGTCAAGTCCATGACTTTTTTTTTTTTTTTTTTTTTTGAGGTGCAGACTGATCAATGCGAGAAGTCTGCATAGAGATGTCATTTGCTTGGTGGTCAGTTGTGAAGCTGATCAATGCGGGAAGCTTCTAAAATAGTGTTGTTTATTGCCAGATTAGTCATAGCCATCCTTTGAGGGAGTGGTCTAGATTTTTGTTTAATATAAGGGCTTTTGAATAGCTGTCCTTCGAGGGAGTAGTCTATTAATTACAGCAATGATAGTACAGCTATCCTTTGAGGGAGCAGTCTGCCTTTTGATGTGATATTGATATAGTGACCATGGATATTTTGACATCTTGATTTGTTTTTATAAAAATGTGAGTCATGGACAAGATTATAGAATGTCAAGGGCTCCCTTTCATTAGGACAAAGCATCCATACATCATAAAAGGGTTATAGGAATTGTTAAGAGGATAGGGATTGCTCAAGGGACGAGCTCAAGTTAAGTGTCAAGTGGACGAGTACTCAACTAGCAGTAGAACGGTCGCAGATGCAACGCATTAAGAGGCTCAGGTTCAGGTCGTCCATCAAGAGAGGATAGACGATAAGTCCCTGATCCATACTTGTGCATGATAATAAAAGGTTCGAGCCAATTAGGAGCAAACTTGCCTCATTTACTTCACTCCATATTAGTCACGTGTTGATTCTCTTTGAGGACGAGGTCTCTGATGTTGAAATCTCATTCTCACAAATTTTTGTCATAGGCGCGCTTGATGCGATGTTGATAGACATGGAGATGATTAAGGGCAGCAAGACGGAGTTCGTCAAGTAACTCGAGTTGAGCTAAGCGATCTTGACAAAAGTCATCATTGGAAAGGATATCATGTAGAGAAATGTGGAGAGACAGGATCTGTACTTTGAGAGGTAGGATAGCATCTGTTCTGTACATGAGAGAAAAAGGGGTAGCACCCATAGAGGTTCAGATGCTAGTGCAGTAGGCCCACAAAGTGAAGGGAATGTGAATGTGCCAATCCCTCCCTGTGTCGTTGACCACCTTCATGAGAATTTTGGTGAGAATTTTGTTGGAAGCCTCAGCCTGCCTATTTGCTTGTGGGTAGTAAGGCGAAGAGAAACTGAGCTTAATGCCGAATGAGTCACATAGCTTTTGGACAGTCTTGTTTTTTAAGGACTTGCCGTTATCGGTGATGATTTTATGAGGGACACCAAAACGACAGATGATGTGGGTGTTGATGAAGTCGATGATCTTGTCAGCTTTTGTGGAGACAAGAGGAATGGCTTCCACCCACTTAGTGAAATATTCAGTGGCTGTGATGATGGATTGATGACAAAGAGAGGAATGGGGGTTAATCTCACCGATGAGATCTAAACCCCACTAAGAAAAAGGCTAGAAATCTTGAGCGATTTGTAAGGCATGACTAGGAAGATGAAGCAAGTTAGAGTGTTGCTGACACTTGATGCAACACCGAACATAATCGCTACAGTCTTGATGAAGGGTAGGCCAATAATAGCCCAGACGAAGGATGCGCTTGGCAATCGAATTCCCACTGAAATGTCCACCACAAATCCCATCGTGGACTTGTTGAATGGCTTGAGATGCTTCAGTGGAGGTGAGACAGCGAAGAAAGAGGCCGTCAAAGCCTCGCTTATAGAGAAGACCCCCTAGTATGGTATAACGAGTGGTACGCTTGATAAAAGCTCATCGTGCATTACTAGAGAGGTTAGGAGGAATGACAGAGAAAGATAAGAAGTCTACAAGTTGCTTATACCAAGCATCTCGTGGGCTAGGGTCTATAGTGTTGACATGATGAATGTGAGAAGAGATATATGAAGGCAACGGTACACGATGCACCATGACAAAAAGTCTAGATGTAGATGAGGAAGATGGGATATGCGAAGCAAGAGAAGCCATGGTGTCAGCAAACTTATTCATGGATCGAGGAACAGTCTGCAAGAGGAAATGGTTGAAAGATGCAAGGAGAATGTCAGCACGGTTTTTGTACCTTTGCAAAATTTCATTTTTATAGAGGTATGAACTGTTGACCTAATTGACAATGAGCTGCGAGTCACCGAAGATGTTGATGGACTTGATGCTGAGAGAGAGGGTAGTCTGAAGTCCCAAAATTAAGGCCTCGTATTCGGCCATATTATTGGTACAATCAAAGTCAAGTTTAAAAGACAGAGGCATGGGCTCCCCTTCGAGTGGGATGAGAATGACCCCAGCACCCCCACCTAGTTGACATTTGGAGCCATCAAAGAACATAGTCATCTGATAGATGGTGTCGTCAGTAGAAAGCACAGTGATAGATTGGTCAGGAAACTCACACTGCGAAGGTTGATTGTCAGGAAGAGGGGTGTCTGCTAGTTGATCAGTGATGGTTTTCCCCTTGATAGATTTCTACTGGATGAATTTGAGGTCAAACTCAGCAAGCAGCATGAGCCACCGAGCCATACGTTGATTCTGATATAGCTTGGAGTGCATATACTTGAGAGGGTCAGTGTGGGTGATGACAAAGGTCTTGTGATTAAGAAGATAGTGACGGAGCTTGGTAGTGGCAAAGACTAATGCCAAACAGAGTTTCTCGATATGGGTATACCGAGTTTCATAGTTGACCAATGTTTGGCTGATATAATAGACCACTTGTTCATGGTGATGCTCGTCTCGGTGCGTGATCATGGCACCTAACAAATGATTAGTGGCTAAGATATAAAGGTAGAAGGGTTGGTCATCTTTAGGTGGAACGAGGACTGGTGGAGAGACCAGATAGCGTTTAAGGGCTTCAAAAGCCTCTTGACAGTCCTTATCCCATGTAAAGGAGATGTCCTTCTTAAGGAGATGATGAAAAGGTTGGCAGCGGTCAAAAAGCTGCAAGATGAAACGATGAATGGACTGGAGCTTGCCTTGCAAACTGTGAAGCTGCTTGAGATTAGTCAGGGGTGGCATTTTGATTATAGCACGAATCTTGGTAGGATCTATCTTGATGCCACGGAAAGAAACGATGAAGCTGAGAAGCTTGCCAGAGAGGACCCCAAAGACACATTTCTTGGGGTTAAGATGAACATTATACTGAAGAAGACGAGAGAAGATGATTTTGAGAATGGTCAGATGGTCACGGTGAAGCTTGGACTTGCTGAGCAGGTCATCCACATAGTCCTCCATGATTTTGTGAAGGAGATCGTGGAAAATGTAGGTCATGGCACGCTGATAAGTGGCGCCTGCATTTTTCAAGCCGAAAGGCATGACTCGATAGCAAAAATTCCCCCATGGGGTAATGAAAGTGGTCTTGTGCTGATCTTCCAGAGCAATCAAGATTTGATTATATCCTGAAAACCCATCCATGAGAGATAACATCTCATGGCCGGCCGTGAGATCAACAAGCTGGTCAATGTTAGGAAGAGGAAAGTCGTCTTTAGGATAGGCTAGGTTAAGGTCGTGATAGTCTGTGCAGATCCGAATCCCCCTAGTTGCCTTGGTGACTGGGATGATGTTAGAGACCCATTGTGGATAATCGATGGGCTAGATGAAAGAGACAGAAAGGAGGCGCTGAAGTTCCTCTTTGACAAGGAGGGAAACGTGAGGATGCATCTTTCAAAGCTTTTGCCTGACAGGCTTAGCCTCTGGTTTGGTGATAATGTTATGGGTAACGATGGTGGGGTCGATGCCAGGCATATCACTGTAAGTCCAGGTAAAGGCCTTGCTATGGTCAGAGAGGAACTGGGTATAGTCAAGCTGCTCCTGAGCGTCTAAAGATTGTCCAATCTTTAAGACATAAGGAACATCAAAAGAAGGAAGGTTGATGTCAATGTTTGATTCATTTAACATAACCTGGGTTTTAGAAGGGAGGGAGCACTAGATGAAAGAATCGTCAGCGCCCATGTAAAAAAGAATGGCATCGTCGTCAATGCAGTGGACAGTGTGAATGGTTGCTGACTCTTCTTCGATCATGCTGGGAAAAATGAGAGGGAGAGACTTGGACACCCCATTGAGCTGATAAGTCAAGGGTTCTAGGCAGATGGTGTTTATGCAAAAAAAAAACTAGGAGGAATGGAAACCACCGACTTCGTAGGTGAAGGGGGCGGAATAGGCAAGTGTGGAGGAGATTGGTCAATGATTGGTTCGAGACAAAGGTCTACAGGATCTTGAGTGGGGTCATGATATCCCAGGCCATACCGTTTCTTGGCATAATCATCATTGAGCGGTTGGATAGGCTGATGGGAGCCCTGTACATAGCGTCCAAAACCAAAACCCTTCCATGCACACCTGTAAAGGTAAGTGTGTGCAAAGGTGGGGTTGCCAAGAAATGAAAAGTCTGATGTGAAAGGTTGAGGTGAAGAAAGAGGATTACCATCAGTAGGAGCTTGATTGAGCCCCCTATAGATGAGGTTGGTTCAGAGGTGAGGAGGACCATAAGGTATGATCATCCCGATCTGATGGTCATAGCTAGGGCTGTGATGAAGGCGTCCATACTCTTGTGGAGTTTGGAACATGTCTAAAGTCAGCAAGTGATACTCTCCCAATGAAAGTCTTTGGAAGATGTCTTCCATGGGGTCTGTGGGTATCGCTTGAAGGGGAGGTGTAAGGGCGACCGCCTATTGTGGACTGGTCGAAGCTTCTGTGGATGGAGGTGGTGCTGGGATTGATGGCTTGATAGGAATGAGGACGTCATTTGGATGGTAGGTGGTGTTGCAAGTTTTGAAGGGCGAAGGGTCAGCGAGAATGGTGTGGACTTGTCTGTCATTCTCAAATTTCACACAATGGTGCAGGGTGGAGGGGACACAGGCCATGGCGCGGATCCAAGGTCGGCCCAGCAAGATGTTGTATTGAAACTCTCCTTCGATGATGTAGAAGAGCTCTGGGACTGTGTGTGGACCAACGTGAATATGAAGGATGACTGTGCCAATGGTCATGGCAGTAGTGTCATTAAAAGAGTGCAAGATTGCGTCAGTTTTAGAGACACAATTCTTGGGAAGAGCCAATTGATCAAAGGCATGGGTGGAGATGATGTTGATGATAGCGCCTCCGTCGATCATAATGCATTTAATGCGTGTCTGATCGATATAGGTAGTGATGAAGAGAGCGGCATCCTGATCTTTCGTGTTGGATGTGGGAATCTCAGAATCGCTGAATGTGATGGAGGAAACAGGGGCTAAGGAGTGGACAAGGGCAGCAAGTGGTTGGGGGTCCTCAGGTTGGACCTCCACTACCTGCAGGGCTTGGATGAGGGCCTGACAATGCTGGGGTGAGGTTTGGATGAGGTCATAGAGGGACATCTTCACAGGTGTCTGGTGAAGCTGTTTCAACATGGAGTCATGGATTGGTCCGAAAGAAGAAGAAGAAGAGGAGGGTTGAGGTGTGCCAAGGATAGAAATCTTAGGCTTAGGCAGTTGAGGTGGATTGACAAAAGGGTAGGTCCGAGGAATGGCAGCTTTTTCTTTCACCTTGTCCTTTTGTGACCTAGTGGTGATGTGAATGGCATTGATTTCAAAGATGGGAGGTGAAGGTGATAAAGGGGTTGTAACCGGTTGATGAGATGTGGATGGGTTTGAAGAGGTTGGAGGGTTATGAGAAGGAGTCAGGGGTCGGTCGAAAGTGTCCTCAAAGAGAAGAGTGTCTTTCTCCAGATAGCGGTGAATGACAGCCTTGAGGGCATAGCAAGTCTCAATATCGTGTCCTGGTATACGATGATATAAACAAATCTTTGTGTCATCGAACCAGGAGGGTTTAGACCCGAGAGGTTGGAAGGGCTTGATGGGTGGAAGAGTTATGCTGGAAGTTTGCAAAAGTCATTACAAGATCAAAGAGTATGAGCCCACTAAAGGGTCCGTGCTCATCGATGTATGCGATGCCGGTGACTTTTGCTTGGGCGATGTTGGAGGGGGTTTTTGTACCACCTTCTGGGTTGATGGTGCAATGATAGGCAGAGATGGTACATTCTTCATGAGAGGTACCACCCTTTTGGGAGAGGGTAGGCTTGTGGTAGGTAAAGGAAGCAAAGGAGGAAACCGGTTTTGATTAGAGGTCGAAGTGGGAAGGATTCTGGTTAGGGTTGAAGGATGGGGGCCCAAAATGGAGGGCAATGGTGATAGAAGAGGAGGCATTTACCTCTGTGGTTTGGTAGTATTCTGTGACTTGGGTTGAAGACTACTATTGGTTGAAGTCTGGTTTAAGTCCACCTTCACTTGTGGATGAGTGAGGTTGGAGATGGGGTGAACACCAAGTGACTTGATTGGTTTAGACGAGGTAGATGAGGGTTTTGGTTTTGATGAGGTTGATGGAGATGTAGACGGTCTAGAGGTGGAAATCTGATTTTTGTTGATAGTCTTGGGAGGTTCTACCATGGGAGGATTAGCAGCATGAGATGAGAGGGCACGGGCTTGTTGAAGAGCTGTGAGACGGTCCCACAATCCCTGATGCTCCACTTTCCTAGAAGGGAGAAGTTCGAGTTTCTCCACTAGTTGGGAAAATGGCTAAGAAGATGTGGGATGAGGTTTAGGTTCTTGAGAAGATGTCGACGGTTGTGGGACCGAAAGTGAGACGGGTGTAGTAGTCTCGGGCCCATGGCATGGTGGAGTCGTGACAGGTTCGTCCTTGGTTGGAGACGAAGGAGAGATAGGTTCTTCCCTAGGTGGAGAAGAAACTAAAGAATGAAGCTCCTCAAGTGGGTAAAGGGCAGGGATGATAGTGCCCTCCACTTGCGGTCGAGGAGTAGGAAAGGTTGGGTCCTCCATGGGCAGCAAGAAGGAAGATGGTGAAATTGGCAATGCTGGTAAGGTCGAGGCGTCCTCCAAGATGAGAGAAGTTGACGGAGAACTAACCAGAGAAAGAGGTTCATCCACATGTGATGGACTGATGGATGAACTCACCTCTTGAGGTTGGTTAGAAATGAAGGGCGAGACCGTATTGACTGTTTGAATGTTATGTTCATGAGAGTTGTCAATCAAGGTCTGGACATTGTTTTGAGTTGGTGGATGATTGGGAAACAGTTGTTTGAAGATATCAATACCCTGATTAGGAGGGGCATTGGGATTGTTGAGGATGAGGTCACCCTTTTCCAGCATGTCTTGGATTATGTTTTTAAGGGTTTTACAGTTGCCCGTGTCATGACCTTTAACACAGTGGTATTGGCAGAAGTCATTTTCCCTATACCATGCAGGGATGGCGCGTGAGGGATCAAATTGCGGCGGTGATCAGATCTGGGGGAGATTGAGGGCCCCTTGTTTGATGAGTTTTTCCATCACAGATGCGTATGATTCTCCGAGTGGAGTAAACTGTCGCTGTATGTATCTCTGCTGAAATTGGTGAGTGGCACTCATAGATGTGGATGGTTCAGGTTGATTAGTTGAAGGCGAAGAGGAAGAAGATCTAACAACCATAGCATTTGCTGAAGCTTTAGATTTAGGATTGGACGAGGAAGGCTTAGAAGAATGGTCATTGGTTTTGGAGTTGGGATTCTTACTCTGCAACTTGACTTTATTCTCCTCGACAGCACGTAACTCAAGTTTACGAGCCATCGTGAAGGCTTCGTCAAAAGTGCGAAAGGTCTGAACCCTCAAGGTAGAAGAAATATGTCTAGCGCAGGCTTGAGAGAAAAGTTCAATAAGCTCAGGCTAGGGTAAGGAAAATGAGATTTGATTGATAAGGCACCTCCACCGAGTGATGAAATCAGCAATGGATTCATCCTCAAATTGGTGAATAGAATAGAGGTCTGTGATGGAGACCTTCTTGGTGATATTGATAGAGAAATGATCGAGGAAGAGCTGGGCCAGCTGAGTGAACGTGAAGAGGGAATGGCTGGCAAGGGAGCTGTACCAGTCAAGTGCAGCACCCGAGAGAGACATGGGAAACATGCATAAAAGCAATGCATCATCGTGGGCGATAAGGTAATAGGCATGTCTGAATGCCCGTAAGTGTTGTAGTGTGTCTTCCTTGCTTTGAAAATGAGAAAACTTAGGAAGTTCCCACTGGCTGGGATATGGTCTGATAGGGACAGAAGGATGAATGGGCTCATTGCAAATTTATTCGTATGAGAGAGTATTGCATGAGCCGGAAATGGAGGTCTCTAGGTTGGACATTTTATCCATCAACATCTTGATGATATCTACTGACGGATTGGCGGGTGGAGTGCCTCCTAGATTGTAAGGTGCTTGAAAGAGGCTGGAAGAGGTATACGACATAGTCGATTGTACCAATAAGGGCGCAACGTATGGATGACTAGTCATAGGGATAGAAGAGGTGACTAAGGATGGTTGGGTAAAAGGCATGGCTAGGTTTGATGTTGTCATGGGAGGTTGGTTAGAGGTAACATGGGCTAATGGATAGGTAGCCACCCTAGTGTTGATAGGAGCAAGGGTAGGTGGAATAGAGACGACCAGATTCTGAAAGGGGGTAGAAAGTGGTTGAGTGGGCTGAGATTGAAAGGGGCTAAAACCCTGGTGGAAGTGGGCCCAATGATGGAGGGAGAGGCCACACTTGGATGGTTGGTAAAAGGTTGGTCATTGGTTGAGGCAACAGCCTGGGTTTCTAAGGGTTGGACTACGAACGCCGTTGATACGGCCGCAGTCTCGAGAAAAGAAGTCAGCATTCCATAAATTGGATTGCCCAAGGGGTCTCCCATTCAGCTATTCGTGAGATAGTGTTGCAAGGCTTTTACGTTGAGGTCCAAGAATCATGCAAAATCTTGGTCCCCTTTTGGGACAATAGGCGTTTGGGTCGGGGATGGTCTAGTAGGAGTTCTTTCAGTTTCTGAGTTGAACTCCATTATAGGGCTGGTTATAGGTGGGGTAGATGGAAGAGGATGATGCCTCGCGTGATCGACTAGAGCCTTGGCTTGGCTATGAGTCAGAACTATTCAAGGCAAGGAAGGACGTCCTCATAAGCTCAAACAAGCAGATAAGAACTAAAAAGATGAAGAACACAACCAGATCCTAAAACCTTAGAAGTAAATTATTAGGATTATAGTGGCTTATGCCTTAGAATGTGTATAGAGGAAGATTGGCTTTCGAGTCAGGTCCTAGAAGAAGCAGTCTATGGATGGTTTCAGGTTTTGTTATGGTGCTCAAGAAGTCTGTGTTAGGTTTCGTACAAGGCATGGTGCTAAGGAGCAAGCTCCCCTCACTTCACGATTCCAGTGGTTAGCTAGTTTCGCTTAGCCAAAATATACTTCCCCTAGAGATTAGGCTCCGCCAGAGAACGGAGTGGGCTTTCTCCTTGGTGATGAAACCCAAGTAAGATCGCTGGGACGGGTAAGGTATCCACTGGGGGATGAAATCCCAGTCGGGCCTTGTCTCAGGTAAGTTAAAATGTTTGTTTTGTGCAAGTGGTTTGGTCGTGTAACATCAAGTGATCTAGATTAATTCAATATGCGTTTGTTAATTACTATGTGTGGTCTAAGAGGTGCAGGAAAACAGAAATGAATGCAAAGTGTTTTAATGCCCAAGTCTAAATGTTTGTTCGTATGAAGACGAATGGAGAAAGAGTCATAGAATATGAGTTTTGACTAGTCTAGAAGTGCAAGAAAGAAAAGTTCTTTTTAGTCCTGCTTATGATGTCGTTTAAGAAGAGACGAAAGGAGGCGAAAAGGAAGGAACCTAATGCACCTATATGAACGAAAGAAAGAAAGAACTCAAGGAAGGCCCTAGGATCCCACTGGGCATGCCAGAATGTTTCTATGCTAAATCGCTTTCTACATTCAAAGAAGAAATTAAGAAACTAAAAGATGGTCAAGGCTAGAAGATACCTGATTGTAGTCGTGCGCACTGAAATCAGACGTTGGAAGGTACTCCTCTTTGGCTGTGGAGGAATGACACCTGCGAAGAAAAGAGACTAAACACGAAAAATGTCAGTCAAGGATATGGTGGGCTGTCAGGCAAACGCCTAATCCCGAAAGTACGAAGACTTCCTAGAAGGATATCAACCCACTAGTTTAAAACAAAATATTTGACGAAAGTAGATAAAAGACAGAATGATAGAAAAATAAAAGACAAAAAACAAAGTGCATACCTGATATGCAGCAAACTGTTCTGCACAGTCGTCGGTGTCGGTCTCTCTGCCGGCATCGGTCAGGGGAAGGTGTCGACGTCGGTTAAGGTGCCGGCATCAGTCGGGGTAATGACCGGCGTCGGTCGGGGCAACAGTTCTGGATAGAGTTTGGGTGAGTTTGGTTGGGTCTGGTCGAGTCAGGACAGGGTCTGTTCTAGTCTAGACAGGGTCTGGGGGTTTACAGAAGGTCTGTTGTTTTGTTTGGGGTTTGTGCAGGAAGTCTGAATAGAGTTACAGACTATGTAGTCAAAAGATAGTAGGTAGAGGTGTAAAGGAGGAAGTCAGGTCTCGGGTCTACAGTCTAAAGATCTAGGGTGATAGCAGTAAATAAACAACAATAACCAGAGAAAAATAAAACACAGAGCAAGATACTTACATGTTATACGCTTGAAGATGAAGTTGGAGACGTGATTGACGTTGTCGCTGTGCTGCCAGATGACCGAAGCAGGATACCTATGATGGAGAGAGCGAATGCAAATTGGTTGGATGCAAGAGATGGTTGATTGCAAGAGTTCCTTGTTGAATGAATCATACCAGTTTTGTGTACACTGTGAGAAACTAGTATACTATAGTATTGATCTTAATAGGTGTCTTGAAAATGGGTTTTTCAAGTACAATAAAAGTACGATTTAGGTAATTCAAGATTAGATGAGGTATTTTAATGTGATTTGAGTGGTATAAATACTTTGATGATATTTTGAGCTTTTAAAGCCTAGTTGAGGTGTCTTGACCTTTTAGGTCTTAAAGAGACAAGTATGATATTATGAAAGATGAAAAATGAAAAATGAAATATGTTATAGAAGGTATGTTCCTTTGTTTGAGATGTGAGTAAGGTCTTAGGGGGATATTTTCATACCAACATGTTGAAAATGGAGGTAAGCTTACAAGATCAAAAATGTTTAAAGACAATTGGCATATTGATCTCAAGGTAAGGAGTTTTTCCTTGTTGAATTTGAATATGGTAGTCTTGTGAAGAAGATTTTTAGTCCCAAAGAGCCTAAAAGAATTAAATTTGAATTTAATATTCTATATATCCAAAGGGGTAGTATTTGATTTTTATTTAAATAAGGATTGATGACATTAGGGGGAGTTGTGTATTGCCTTGATGCATGATTCTATGAGTTACAAATGGTATGATCTCTAAAGTCTTTGTTTGATATTTCCTAAGCATATGTGAGATATTTTAAGATTAAATAATGGTATAGATTTGGAGGATTCTGATATAGATATTAACTCAAGAAGTCTGTATGATGACTTGATCAAACCAAGTCATGTGTTTTGATAATGTATTGAATCTACATGCATGGGCAAAGGGGGAGATTTGTAAGAGGTCAGGTCATAGGATCAAAGGACTGTGTATATGAACTTGAGAGGATCATATGTCCACTTTGTCACTAATGGAAAAGGGGGAGAAGGATAAAAATATTTTTCCATCAATGACAAATGGGGAAATTGTTGAAGACTATGTTGTCATTACTATTAAAGGATAATGTCATGTATGCATTAATGTAAAAGGTAATGAAAAAGTGGTGATACCATCAATATAGGGATGAGCTTTATATTATATTTTATTTATTTGGCACATGTGTTATTCATTTAAGTTCTTCATTTAGACCTTGTTTTATAACCCTAGGTGGTCTAATGAGGCATTTTGATCAGGTTTGGATGCATATGAGCTATTTTGAGCATGTTGAGGCTAAGGAGAATAATATTGGTAGATGCAAAGCTTGAAATGAAGGTGTATGAAATGTTTATAAGGTGGTGAGATAACTTTATGAGGTTGTAAGGTGGTTTTTTGGTCAAGGTATGGTCTACAATCCTAGACCTAATATGCATATTGGCCTAGTAAGGTCCAAATAGAGGGTCAAGATGAGATTCTAAGGTAAAAGAGATTGTGTAAGAATGGAATAAGGTGTGATAGGTTGGTTCAAAGTTTTTTACCAATATTTAGGTCTTGAGGAGGAAGATAAATCAAGAAACATCATTGGAAGGACACTTGTCCATGTAGAATGAAGGTTTTAAAGCCCGAGAAGAAGTTTGTGATGCTCATTGGAATGTGTAGAGTTTGCATGGTGACCTGAGCCTTTTGGGAGACATATTATATTGACATAATAATGTTTTAAAATTATTTTTTATTGGTTTAAGGTATTTATATTTATGAACATCTCTTAAGAATGTAAATTGGTTAAAACCCTCTTATAAACCCTTATAGTAGAGTGATTGGGAAGAAATTGATAGAAAGGACCTAGAATGGTTTTTTTGACTAATTTTGACTATTTCAAGGTATAGAGGAATCCTATAGGCACCTCCAAGTGGTAGTGGTGTGTTAGGGTAGTGAGTATGAGGTATAAAAATATGCTTATTTCTAGAGTTTTTAGTGATATAAGTAGGGTTGACTGAGTCAACACATATAATTCATTAGAGATTAAAGGTTAAGACTTGATATTGATATCCATAGATTTAACTTGGAAAGTTATTTTCACTGTTAATCATTTTTGTCAATGAATATATCCTATTGCTAATCTACCATATAGTGGAAACTATGACAAAATCTAAGTATGAGTGAATATGAGTTTAGGGATGAGTTATAAGTGAGTAGGGAAGGATAAAATTATTTGGGTTATTTGTGTTTTACCTATTCATTATGTTACCTTTTTTGGTAATTGGTGATGTTTCTCATACACAAATAAAATAGTGCTTTCAAAGTGACTTATCTAAGTAGTGAAGTCTGTGAGAAAGAGGTTTGATGAATTGGTCTATTATACCAATGAATGTTGATAGAGAAAGAGAAATAAATATTTTGGGTTGATGTAGAATAATCATAAGAAATATGCATGTAGATTATATGCCATGGAAACATCATTTTAGGTGCTAGAAAAGAACATCTACATGATTATATTATTGGAAGCTACAGGCAGTTTAAGTGATCACTTTGTAGAGGTGAGTTGGAAGTTGTTTGAGTAGAGTTAGAGAATCCAATAAGTTTTAAGTTTTTATATAAGTCTCAATGTTTCATTATAAGTTATTTTAGGTCTTAATTTTCCCATATTCAATTTTTAAGAGTTAAAATGCTTTGACCATATTTTGACTATGTGTGACTAGTCTAAGTGGTCATTTTGAGAGAGGTGATTTGAGTGCTTAGAGCCTATGGAAATATGTATAATGGACATGGAGAAGTTTATGACGTCATAAAATTTACATTAATGTGATTTTTAGTCATGTATTAGTGTAAAATGTTTTATTATATGTTCAATATCCTTGATTGAGTTTATGGTAGTTCAAGCAGCTCTAAGTAGTGTTTTTGAAGAAGGATTCCTGAGGTGTTTTGGCCTATGTTGGAATGTCTAGGGAATATAGAGGTATTTTATAGTTACTATAGGATTCATACATGTAATTTTATAAGGTGGTTTTTTTATAAAAGTGATAGTATGCTTCATTTCTAGAAGATAGTATTTTTTATGTATCAAAGCCTAAAGAGCAAGGAGACCTAATTCCTAGGTTAAAGATGTGAGTTTGAGTTCCAGGTGATATGGACCCATGTGGGATTAATATAATATCTATTGTATTAATTTTTTATGCATTTTAATTTTTATAGAAGGTAGATATGTACCAAGGAGATCAAGGGTAATGTGTGCCTTAAAGAAGGGCTAATTGCTTTAGGTCTCCATTAGGCCTAATAGTGAAATTGGTCTCTAAAGACTATGACCAACATATGGTTAAGTTTTATAATTAATTTAACGTGTATGATTACATATTTAAATGGTAAGTAATTTTTTTAAACATATTGGCTAACCAATATGGTTTAGACCAAAAATGTGGTATAAGTAGAAGGTCTAATTGGCCTATTTGATGTAGTTGTGCAAGTCTGGAGCTAAGTGAAGGAGAAATTTTTTGAAAGAGAAGGTAAAAGTATTAGAGGAAAATTATAGATTAAATTTTATCATTAATTTGTATCTAATTAATTATTTATAGGTGGATACTTAGGTCATTAGACCTAATGAGCTTAGAAGAGGCACATTGAGTGAGTGAAGGGTGAAGAGTGAAAATAGAGGATGTCATAATCAGTTGAATATTAGTAATAGATTTTCAATATGATCAATGGACATAATTATCTTATTTTTTACCTAGTTTCCTACAAGGTTGTAGTCTCCTTACTAGTTGGTGCTAGCTAAAGGTCTAGTGGGCACTGGACTAAATTGAGGGGTGGGTGCTCCTTGATCAATTATAATTGGTATAAATTTGTATATTTTTATTATAGTAATTTATTCCATATTTCAAGTTTCAATGGGTTTTATCCCCCATGAGGTTTTCCCACATAGATGATGTGTCATGGTTATGTTCATACTTATTTTATATGTGATCTCTTTTCTTTGATGTTAATCTAGTTGTTCATCCTTTAATGTCATGATTCATGACTGATGATGAATAAATGATAAGTGAATTATAAGGGAAATGATTTTTTTCTACTGATTCACCCCCCTCTCAATAACTACTTCCAATAGATGGGAGGCTAAGAAAATGGTCATGAATGTTATTTGCCCATCTAGATGTGTTGACAATGCTAGTTTGTAGTGAAGAATCATTAGAAATTGAATCCTAAAACAAACACTTATATAAATATAAACACCATATTTTTAATTCCATAGAGTCTATGGTCACTCAAAACAATAATTTTGATCATATGAGAGATATCTAAAGCAATATAAAGTTCTTGAATCAACTATTTTATGCATCAATAGTGATGATTTTTCTAAAAAGGTTACAAATAAACCCTAATATGATTATTAACATAGTTCATATCTATCTCCATGCCAACCCACTTAATATGATGAACTACAATGAAATATTCACAATATTTTGGGTTTTAAACTAAGGAATGTAGAGTTTATAAAATATTTTTAGAACAACAAAATCTACAAGGTCTAACTTCTACCATGGATAATCAACCACCCCAGTCTTCTAATCCTATGGGATATTTTTTCTTAAATGTGATAGTATACATTATTTTACTCAAAATAAAAATCTTTGATAATATATTGATTCACTTCATATCTAAATAAATAAGTTTCCTAGTCTACTAAACATGTTGTCAAAAAATATTACACATAATTATATTCCTAAATATGGGGAAGTGCATTATATTTGGAAATAATATTATAAAAATCACACAAATAGGTGTATATCTATCCGAAAAAAAAACAAATAATTTATAAGGACATGATCTAAGCAACATTCCAGGTGACAATTCAGGTGATGGTTCTACCCCAATTGGTGGTTGAACTTCTAGGAGCCATAACTTTTGCACCATAGCTCTATTTGACTCCCCATTTAAACCATTGGAAAGCTTAGAATTAGGAAAACTTGGTGATATGGCATTAATCTCTACTTGATGTATTTTGACCCCTAAAAACCTAATGGAAGTGCCCCAAATTTCAATTTTAGTAGTGTAGTCTAAAAATAGTAATTCCTTGAATTTTGTATTGTTGTAAATCGTAGAAGTCAAACCACTTAATCTCCCTCAAGATATTTGACCTTAAAAATACTCATCATACCTTTAAAACATTTATAAATTAATATGTAACCTAAAATAGAAATCAGACATCTCTTCTCAAAGATAGGCATATGTTTGGGTCTACAAATTTAATGAATAAAACATCTCTTCTCAGAGATAACATTATTTTTATTGTGTTGTTAGTATTTCTTGATTTATCTTTCAACCAAATATTTTGATTTTTGGATCAGAGCATCACCTCAAGGTTACATATAATGCTCACATGGTCCATATGAGATGTAAGAACATCCTTTATTACAAATAGAGCCATCCCTTAGACCATAAGATGTGTTTCTATTGTACTACGTATTCCCAATATTGAGTATTATCATCAAGAGGCCAAATGACCTCATCCTTCCAGTGTACCTACTTTTTTATTATAGGTCATTCACATATAAGTCCTAGCATGACTCTTTTAATGGGTATAAGAGGCCATGGTTTGAGCTATATATTAGTTGAAGCAAGATTTATAAAATTTTATTTATGATGTATGTTTATATCTTTCATGACACTTGTGAGTATATAATTATTTCATATTATTTACTTGACATTGACATAATTATATTTATTATCATTAGTTTTATCATATGTGGTGTTTGTTGTAAATATATTTTTTATCCTTTATAAGTTTACTTTTAAACATGGATATTTTCTTTATATCATTTTATAGTCAATATGTGTTTACCTTATGGATCCTAGGTAACACCTTCTAGTTTTGTTTTCAATATTTATACTATTTTAAAATAAATCTTAGTTTCCCTTGTGGATCTTAGATATCATTTACAATTTTTCTTCTAGTATTTATACTTTTACCCTCTTTTGGGATGATTTGCAATCAAATATCATTTCTTTTATGGATACTTGGTATCATCTTCTAGTTTTTTAGCATTTGTATCACTTTATAATTGACTTTGGTTTAATTTGTGGAGCTTAGGTATCACCTTTGTTTTATTTTCCATTATTTATAACTTTCCCCTTTCTTGGGATGATTTAAAGTTGGCCTTAGTTTCCATTATGGATCTTAGGTATCACCTTTAGGTTTATTTTGTCAAAATTTTACCATTTTCAATTTGCCTTAGCCTCATCATGATTCTTTGATGATTTATCTTATGAGTGATCATGATAGAACCTTTGTATACTAGTAAAATTTATCTAGTGACATGATTACCACCTCTCCTTACATTTTCATTACTTAGGTCTCCTTTGTATGATTTCACCTACATTTATATGTATTTATAAATACTTGTTCTAGTGTAACAACTTATAAATCAAATTTCTCCCTTCTTGTGGTTAGTTAATGGCATATTATCATTGTATCACCATTTTCACATTGATGGATTTTCCATGATCCCCCATTTTTACATCTCCTTTCACTTTAGGTACACTTAGTTCAGTTTTGAGATTATACTCTTTCACATGATGCAATTCTAGGAGTCTTTTAGGCACCATGATATTTAGGTTATCCTCTATAGTAGATAGGTGTAGTTTATTTCATGTTAGTTATATTTATCACACATGTTTAGTTTTTAAAAATACACATGGAGGAGGAAAAGATAAAAAATAATAAGAGTTAAAATTTATACCATAAGAGAAGGCAATATTAAAAGGAAAATCAAATCTTAATAGTCAAAACACAACAAAAGATGTGGTATTTTTGGTACATATCCTATTATATTAAAATGTATAACTCCATAGTTTTCCTCATAATAGTTATGATATCCATTGGGGTGCACTAGGATAGTATACTAGGGTATGAGGACTCATTTAATCTTATTATATATGTTCTTACATTATAATGTCACCTAGTTTATCACACAAGTATCCAATATTAATAAAATACCAATGGATTTTTTAAGGGGTCCTAAGGAGTGTGTAAAATTTTATGGGAAGGTAGTATCCTTTTATTTTTCATACATATGGACTTCATGGGATGATAATTATACTTCACTTATTATCCCAAGCTTACACTTGTTACATGGGGTTATCGAGGTCTTTGATGTTAAAATATCTTATCTTTGCCCACTTGTTTATAGTGTTTTGTCTCTGCTAAGGATTTATACATAACTTTTATGGGAACTTTCATAATTTATTTAAATTATATCCCCCTAAATATCCCCTTGATGGATATTGATTTTATATGATAACTTTCCTTCTTATGTCTTAAGATTTGACTTTTAACTACCATTTATTAGGCCACTTAGATTTTAAAATTTTGAGTTACATTGTAAGACAATTTGGAATAAAACTATACCTTCCTCACAAATTACCATAATTAATCAATTTAATAGCATCTTAGTCATCATATTCATGTCTTTATATGGTTGTGATTTATAATATCATATTTTAGTACAATTATTGGTTTTGAATTTTCACTTATTAGAGTATTTGGTTTATTTTGATACAAGTCCTTATTGTATTTAAGTTTTTTTTATTATATTACCTAAGTCACAAGGCCTGATTTCAAGTTTGAATTTGATGAGGATAAAATTTGGTTCAATTTTGCTAATGGATAAAGTTAAAAAAATATTGGTATTAATTTTGAACCATAAGAAAACATAAATTATATGATATATATATATATATATATATATATATATATATATATTAAAATAAACATATAAACTAAATTACAATAATTATAAAAAAATTTAAAAAAAAATAATTAAAAATAAAAAACAAATTAGCATTAAATTAATTATAAATAAGTTAAAATAAATAGAACATTATTAATTTTTAGATTATGAATTTTTAAATTATAGAATTCATAATATACTCATTATTTCTCATTATGATAAATAATAACCTTAAATAAAATAAAAAACATTATCATTCTTTCCAATTCAAAGAAGTCATTGATTAAGTTTACTATCTCTTACATGGTAAGGGTTTTTTTTCTAGGGTTATGATAATTTTCTATTAAATTTTTTCTTGTTCATTCAATCATTTTTTTGGGTTTATATTTTTCATGAAGTTGTAAGTTTTTGGAGGAATTTGAATTTTATATGAAATTTTAGATGTGATTATTTGGTTCCGAAAGAGTATCGATGGGGCAAAATATTACCAATTTTAATTACATGAATATCCATGAGGCTTTTGCCAAGATAGGGTAGTCAACACCTAAAACAAATGGTTATTAACTCATTGCAATTTTTGAAACATAAGTTTGGATGGTAATTCAAAGGTTAGGGGTTTTTAATCCTCAATAATAGTAGATTGTGACAAGCACACCTATGACATCCTAGAAAACAATAGATTTGACAAAGAATGTAACTGATGAACACATCCCACATACATGTAGACCCATAAACATGTAAAAAAGTGCATATCAAAAAATATGATGAACCCTACGAACTTTGGCAAAAAAATTTCTACACATGAAAATTGATGAATTCCCTATTTTATCCAAAGAAAAAAGAAAACCTTATACATAGTATATTACATTGGATATAATTTACAATCATTTACTTATTTATTTATGTTTGATTCAAGTTTACTTTACTTGTCTTACACTAGATGAATTTTTTTTATACATATCCTCATTTGATTATCTTTCACATTTTATTATAATGGATATTTTATTTTAAAGTTGTGTTTCACATCTCATGATTATTTTTATCATACATTTTGATTTTATTTTCAACTTGTTACTCACAATGTTTCATATATCTCATGGTTTTTATTAATTACATTTGATGTGTTTAAAATTAATTTTTCATCTTATTCTTGCATCTTTCATTTGTTGATTTTATAATTAAGATTTTATCTTTTATCATTTTAGTTGTCCTTTTGACCATGCATTTTATCACATTCTATAAAAAAGAAGGAAAAATGTACCACATTTTCTCATATCATTATATTAAAAGCATAATGCATGATAGTAAGGAAATAAATCAACATCATACATGTAGATAACATAAATGAGCAAAAATTATATATCAATATACATGAAGGTATTGATTTTATACTTAAATACATCTTGATACATCATATAAACATAAAAAATGTTTTTTAGTAAAAAATGTATGCACTAGACCTATGGATCATCTTCAACCCCATGAGGGAAAGGTGAAAAACTTGTCGTATAAGCTCTAGGTTGAGTAGTCTATAAGCTAACTCAATTAAATTAGTTTGTGACTGCATACTCTAAACTTATCTCTCAATATAGGCCACTTATTCTTGTAGACATGTCACTCATCCTACTATAGTCATAAGCATGACTCTTTGTATGGCTAATGAATTCCAATCCATTGATGCATCCCCTCTTTCCCTTTCCATTTCTACCTCCTGAGATGTAGCTTTCTCATGGTGCTCAAAATCTATAGAAGCTTCTCCAAATATTATAAACCATGTACCATGTAGATGAGCCAAAGGTGTTTTAGGATTTAGAATCCTCATGGTATCATTCTTAGGTAGCACATCATCTAAAATATTTTGGGACACCATCTCTAATAGAGTCCTCTACCATGTTTCCTTTACCACCATATATGCAAAATGTAAACCAGATTTGACCCCAAATATTTCATACATGTATATAAATTTTAATATTATACATGTCACTAATCTATAACATGAATATATCCTATTAATGGGTCAATAGTATTTTCAAAAAAATAAAATTGAAGGAATAAGGCAGAATGGTGTCTTCCTTCTCCCCCCTAGTTGGTTCAAATTTAATTTTGATGGGGGTTTTAGGGGTAACCCTAGAGCCTCTAGGGCTGGTTGCATCACTAGAGATTGTAGCAGTTCCCTTATTAGGGTTGTTTCCAAGAAATTGATGTATGGTACAAAAAATGAGGCAAAATATCAAGCCTTGGTGTTTGGGTAGGATCTAGCTTCTTAGTATGGTATTGTAAAGCTTTGGGTGGAAGAGGATTCACAAATAATTATTTTGGATTTAAAGAAGTCATCATCCTTTTCATGGAACCTAGAAAACATTCTATCTAAATCCTACGAATGTCTTGAGGATTCTGATGCATGGGAAGGTTTTCATTATTTCAAGATAGCGAATGTCACAGTGGATTTTCTCATAAATTATGGAGTTCATCAAAATGAATCAATCATTATAGATAATCATAGAGACATATGGGAGTAGTTTGAGGGCATATCTAATATAATTTTAGGCTCTTAGTTGGTCATAATTTGGCCCCTTGTTATTTGTCTCTCTTGCATGTGATTAGAAGGTGTTAATGATGAAATATTAATGACGAAGGAAGATCCTCAATGAAGTCATTTTTTTGAGATACTTCTCTTGCATACTTTTAAAATCCTATTCTCCTTTTTTATGTTACATTTTTGCTCTAATATTTTATTTCATGAAGGAGGAAGGAATGGATTGTAATATATTTTCATCTCTTGAGATTCCAATAGTTCATGGGAGTATTATAGTCAAGGAGATAACATTTAGTGGAGGTCTAACCATAATATGCATCAAGAAAAGAATTTGGGCCCCAACATAAGAAATATTTCAAGCAATTTTCTTTACCCTAGGGGAAAAGTATCTAGTGGAAAGTGTTTTGAGTAGAGTGAACTATGATATTGCTACTTTTTTTTACTTAAAACATCTTAGTTGTGGTTTAGGATAGGAATTTGGTTTCTAGGGTGTTGTATTTATTTATGGCTCTGATGCACATAAAAAGATTATTAGAGCACATGGAAATTTTCAATGTAGGCCCTTTTTAGGAGTTCCCTTTCTCAAGAAATAATGGATTTGGATCCTATATCCATTTTTAGGGACCTCAAAATCTAGTTTGTTTATCTAATGGGGTATGTCAAAGATATGGAGAATAAGATATTTCACACTCCATTGATAGGTGGGAGATTCTTATCCTCTCCTTCTTGGGTATAGATTCAGTGTCCCATTATAGGTCTTGAACATTGGAAGGAAGCTCACCATTGTAGAGAAAGAGTGGAGGTGGTGTAATTTATATGTCAAATGGTGTACAAACCCTAATGAGTTATTGTACCTTGGTTCATCTATACCCCTTATCATGCAATGATAGGGGATATGTGTGGCCATTTGGATAACAATCAAGTAGTAGTGTCAGTAGGTGGGAAAAAAGGTAGGATTCATTATTATATGAAGGGAGAGGAATGTGTAGTGGTTTTTGAAGTAAAGATGGAAGATGAGGTAGGTGTTTAAATCTTGTGGCTATTTGGTTTATAGGTCGATGGATATCTTTTTGGTATTTTGTGATTTTTTATATGGTTCTTAAGTCATGTTGATAAATATGGTGCCTATAATTAAATTTTTGTTTCCACTTGGTGCCTTTATTTCCCATAGGACCTCAATTTATTTTTAAAAAATTTTAAGGTCAAGTTTTATTGTATAAATTTTTTGTTTATAATACAGGGCAAGGGACCCATCAACCATGGTATTTATCCAAAAAATAAATACAATGCATATATATACCTTTATAAAAAAATGATATCATAAAATTAAACTTTTAAAACCTAAAATAGTGCCATTACATCTACCACCTAAGACATGTCTACTATCATGGTCGCATGTTTGGCTAAATCCTTACCATATCTCTTATTAGATCACCATATCTTATTAATATGACCTTTGTGCTTATCTCTAAATGGCATAGTTTTTAATTTGGCCTTATTAGGGATATACCTACCTTTATGGCATGGTTACTACTTGGATGCCTTTTCCTCTCTTTATACTACTAGCTACCACTTTCATAATCATATATCTACAAGTGGATGATGAGGTATCACTATAGGGATCATAGTTACACCAATCATGCCCCCACTTCTTTTGGTTCCATTTCATGTTATTCCCAAAAGGGTGGGATAACCAAAGGTGTCATTGGGTGTGTAATTCCTTACTTTACAAGGAGGAAATCACATATATGTGGCTCTTCCCACCATGTATAATGACCAAAAATCTCTTTTTAACTCCTTGATTACACCATGGTTGGCCATGATGGCCACTCATCCACTATACCTCTATATGACATCCAAACTATTTGTTCATATCTAATATTATATAATGTAGGGACATGAGGGATCACATGTACTAAGTGGTCATATGGCTATATCCTCACCCATGGAAGATGATCATAAAACATAAGAGGTAACACCATTATTATATACATAGGGAACTTATTATATACCTAACTCATAGAAAAATGGGGACCATCATTTTCTATCCCTAACTCAAAACATTGTAAAAAAACTAGTTTCATATATATGATAGCTCCCATATTGTACAAATTTCCTATATCTAGTGAAAATCAACACATGGATATAATATACATCAACATTTCTCCATCAGACTAATGACATAACATAAGGAAGGTCATAGGTCTGATGAGGGATATATTGATATCTAGAATGATCATATGCATACCTAAAAAATTATACAATGAGCTTGCACTCATCTTACTAATCAAACCCAATACCCCACCCTAATAAATCCATAATATTATTAGCTACCAAATGTGTGTCCCATTATATAGTATTGCTTATGATAGGTAACCCCAAAATGTCATGGACATCTTCCAATGTGATGGCCACTCAGTAGTGTCCCCTTCCAACTCCCTTCTGAAGGTATTTATCATCATCTCCCATCACCCTAAAAACATATAAATCAAATCCATGTTGAGAGGTACATGAAACATATCCATACTCACTTTTATGTTTAATTTCATGAGTTGATATTTATTTACTACTGAAAATATCTCTAGTAGGTTTAAAAACTAACTACCATCTACATAACACCACACTCATCACCATATTTCCAAAATATAAAAAAATAAAGCAAAAACATGTTTTTATTTAAAATATATATATATATATATATATATAAACTAAAATTAAAATGGTCCCGACATTCTACTATATTAGTCATTTTTTCCATTTTTATACTGCATTAGCCAAGTATCCAACTGAAATGACCATGCTTAATTTCTATACTTCACTGTCCATACCTTATGATACTAAGCATGGAAAATTTATAATTATATTATCCATACCCTATGATATTAGTTAGAACATCACTTGAATATACTAAACATAACTCACAATATCAGTCATTTTATAATCCTAATGCATTGACCATGCCATATGATATTGGCCATGATTATCTTTTGTACAACATAAAATAATTAATAAACTTAATTATCCATGCTCATGTCTCTAATGATACCAAAAATACCCCATGGTATCATTCAAATTAATAATTTCCCACTATATCATCCACACCCTATGATATCAACCATCACATCAGATAATTATATCAACCTTACCCTATAGTATTGGGTAGGTTGTGATTATTCTCCTTAAAACTATATCATCCTAACTATTATAGTTTCCCAAGGATGGAAATTCATTTCCATAGAAACAATAAATTACCTTGGCCTTAATTTGAATTTTTTTTACTACCTAACATCCATCCTAAGTATATCTTCACTTTGATGCTTGTTTAGGGAAATTCTACTTCATGGATTCTCCTCAGAGCCTAAATTTCATCATTTCATTAATTTTACGTAAAATGAAAAAAAAATAACAATAAATGCACCACCTACCTATAGGGATCTAGACGTAACTATGATACATGCCCCCACACATCCACATCTTCATATGTGAACCAGAGTCTCTCAAAGTTATGGATTTAGATAAACATGGCTCTAATTTTCTAAAAGATAAAATGTGTAAATGAAGAATTTTTACTTATTTATAGCAAAAACTTCAAATTTTGAAACTTTCAATTATTTTCCATTAGCTTCCCATTTTTGGCCAAATCTATCTTTCCATAGGTCATTTTCATGAATTAAAATAAGCCTTAGAATCTTAGTGAGATAGAAAATGTTGGAAATATTTTTTTGCAAAAAAATGGATTTTTATCTTATTTTTCAAGTCTACCTTTCGTTCTACTCAATGGAAAACCTATATCACTTGAGACACATGCAACCTCATCTAAAAATAGAAAGGTAAGTGGATATATATATATATATATATATATATATATATATATATATCCTAGTGAGATAGAAAATGTTTTAGGTGGCAATATTTTTTTTCAAAAAAATGGATTTTTATCTTATTTTTCAAGTCTACCTTTCGTTCTACTCAATGGAAAACCTATATCACTTGAGACACATGAAACCTCATCTAAAAATAGAAAGGTAAGTGGATATATATTATATATATATATATATATATATATATATATATATTATCTTATTTAATTTCAACATTCATTTTCAATTATGTTCTTTAGTGTTTCCATGTTTCTATCCCAAAGTACCATTGTGTATTAAACTATTGTGACATGTGATGAGCTTTGGGACAGCCATATGTATACACATAATCTTTTCACTTTATCACTATATTAATTATTTCCCTTATAGTGGCTTGTTGATGCATCAATATTATTCAGTAAATGCCTTATAAGGTGCATCAAAAATAGGGTGGGATCAACTCATGGTACTTTACTTGTAATTTTTTCATACTATCGTGTCACACCATAATTACTATTAGTTTGAAATCCTCCAAGTCTCTATTTATATTTAATTTTCATCTAATTACCATCTAGATTTGATGGATTTCATAAATCCTATGGTATTGATTTTTTTGATACTATTTTTTTTACTTTATCTCCTTTGTATTGTATAACCTATCCTGATACAATTGAGTATGATTTATGACATTTGTATTGTATTAGCCTAGTTGATACCATATTGTGCCAACCAACATCTTCCAAATATATCTCCTATTTGATGCCATAATATTAAATTTAAGGGTTGGTTTTGGGTGTTTCAACCTTATATATAGGGATCATATTTCATTCTTAATAGGATATCTCACTTTCATACACTCTTATTGAACTCACATTTCTTCTGTAAGGAGTATTTGAGAGAATTAATGGTTTATAACCTTATCTTAGAGTTCTTAGCTTATGGTTTCATTGAAGATAAAAATGAAACATCATTAAGAGTTAATAACTAAGTATATTTAGGTATTCACCAAAATAATAGAGGTTTCAACCTTAAAAAATCTCTTAAAAATATGTATTTGAGGCAAACAGAGAGATTGAAGCATTAATGGGTCCACCCCAAGGTAAGTATTCATATCCCTTTACCATTTTTTATTTATTTAATTAGTAGATTGGATGTTTATTATTACATTGTGGATGTATATGTGTATCCTTGCTTAGGCTCTTCCTTATACTGAATAAGATGGTATAGATATAGAGTTTCTTAAGCTAGTTACTAATCACCTTCGCTTGCATAGATCCCCATTTGGTTGACCATTTTACCTTACCATGTTTAAAATAACTTATTTATCTTTTTTTTAAATTGTACCCCTTTTGCAACCATTTACTTTATTTACATCTTTACAATCATTGTTACAATCATTTACCTTTATTAAGGTTGAGAGAGAGCTATATCTTTATGTCACAAGCTTGGTATTTGGAACATTTTCCTTTTGACATTTGAGTTATAGGTTACCCTATATTATATATGTTGGAATCATTGGTCTTTACACACTCATCCAATTATACACATACACAATTTTATATACCTTATTCAAATCCTCATCTTTTGAGAGAAAGAGGATAGTTGTAGCTCATCCTGTCACGTAGATAAACTCATTACCCTGATATCCACATAATATTCATAATTTTAATGATCTCAATAATAATGATAATTTTCTTAGGATAATGATATAATTAGGTTGAGACTAGGTGGATCTTATATCTGAATGATATTAAATTAGTAGGGTTGGGATCATAAGCAAATGAATGTCTATGATAGAATGCGAGCAAGAGTCATATGTGTAAACATAATTCACATATGCTAAGGATTGGTTAAAACTTACATTTCTAAGTGTCTAATATAAAATTAAAGTGTATACATTTACCCCCCATTTATTATAGTATATAAAGTGCTAGATTAAGATGAAAGAGTGATAAATTTATAGCCTGAGTGTAGCAACAATGGGTTTCTTTAGGTATGTCCTAATTATTGAGATTGATCAATGAAAAACCTATAATGAAACATGAAAAAATTAGTATCTAGTTATGATATAAAATCTGAAGTAATAATTTCATATATACTAAATTTAAAAATTAAGGAATGAATATACCTATAGGTATGTGAACCAAAATATCCTATGGAGTTAGTGGCAAATGGGGTAATTATTCCTACAGGATATTCATATGTTAAAACTATGGGATAGGAATAATATTCTCTAACATTAATTAAATATTAATAAGTGCATATAATTCAATCATACATAACCTCAACCACACCACTCATTACTATTTTCTATGAATGGAACTCAAAATGGGTTTTGTTGAGGTCAACATCTCCCATTTCTAAAAAATGAGGACCCTTGTTAAATTTTTGACAAATTATGCTATAGATTAGGCGTTCAACTTGATCAAAGTGAATTATTGAGTATCATGTTTTTATTTATCTTATATTGACATGCTAACACCTAATCTTCATTTGATCTTATCTAATGTTATTAACATTTTTCCCATGTGTTTCCATCTTGCAAGATCAATGGATTTTCATTAGAATGAATAAATGTTCATTGGTTTATGATTCAATGTTAATTTGACCCTTAGTTGGTTAGCTAATATGCTCCCACTAGATTAATTATATTACATTTAATCCTTATTTGATTAATTTATTTCAAGTTCAAACAATGTTTAAAACCTTAGTCTAAATTACTTTAGCCTAAGTTATTATTAAAATGGATTCATATTTTTGATAGGTCACTTTATCCCATATTAGTCTTAGTTTAACTTTAGCCTAAGTTTTGATCAAGTTTATTAATTCATTAAAACTTTAATCTAAGATTTATGATAATTCATTATATGTCTTGAGCACTTATTCTTTGATTTTAATATTCATAGGTATGAATTGAATATAGGGCTACCAAGTGTCAAACCTCAGTCAATTGGATCAAGGATCAATGACACACGGGTGATCAACTAAAGTCAATAAGTCAAATTCCCCTAGATCAAGAGTGAAGATGCATATTATTATTTATAAATTCTAATTGATGATCCATATTGAAGACTGGGGTCAATAAATCAAGATAAATCTATGGTGTTCCTTCAATCATGCAGATGGAGATCTAATAATGAGAATAATGTTAATAGGTCAAAGGATCTTGAAAATACATGTAGGGATTTCATGTGTCACAATCATGTTGAATTGGTAGTAGATCAACTACCCACATTTTATCATATGTTTAGTATATCTATGATACACATTTGATCATGCAGATTAAAGATTGACAACACACATTCAATTGTGTATATGGAGATCGATGATTGAAAATCAAGTCAATAAATCAATAAACCTAGATTTTTAAAAATGCCACCACATGTTGTGAGAGAATTAAATAACTGAAGACTGATATTAGGGTACACAAAAGTCATGTGGGGTGGCTAAGTGTCACAATTTTAAAAGCCTAGATCAATGATCAACAACCAACATTGAAATTCAATGCCAGGAGACTCCTGAGGAGATTGATAAAGCAAATTTGATCAAATTTTTAGGGGGTATGAGCTGAATACATGTGTTCAAAGTAATAATTATCATATTTTAAAATTAAATAAACATCATGTCAAGGAGATGCCACATAGGTAGACATGTCAGATTGAAAGATTTTTTGGACCCAAGCATGTGAATGTATAAATATGAGATCAAAGTAAGATCTAGGTTACAAAAGAAAATACTTAAAATTTGTATTTCACCATTGAATCTTATTTAAACCCCACAAAATCCCTTAGACATATGAAAAATCCATATAATTGTTCATGCATTCATTGTTTCAAGCCAAAAGAGAGAGCATGATAATCAAAGTTCTTCAAAGAGTCTAATAAGATAGCCAAAAGTGTTGAATTTCCATTCATAAGTGGATAATTTAATTAGAATAATAGTAATGGAAACCTATGGATTTAATTTAAAGTAATGGATTTAATTATACTTATCATCATATACAAAAGGTAGAGTATTTAAAGATATAAATTTCATGGCATCTTTACTAAATAGAAGAGATAATAACTACTTCATATTGTTTTAGAACATAAAGAACTAAGGAATTTTAAATAAGGAAGATAATTATTATAAAGAGACTTTATGATGACATCATGAGAATTCAATTTATAGGGCTCCATTATGATACCACTAAGTCAGAGGTATTGCATTGCATCAACGTCCTTAGTCATATTTTTAAACATGCTAAAATTGATAAGGGTATGCTTATCCCTGAACCTAGTTTGATAAAAAAAAATAGAATACACATCCCCTGTTGACTTTGAATATTATTACAAACTACCTATGCCCAAAATATACCTCACCTCCATTAATTCATGGGCCCAAAAACATACCATGGAGTAAATCCTAGTGAAATGGTTAGAAGATGGTGACAAAGTCATTATAGATCCTAATAAGAAAATCCTTATGAGCCAATTCAGAGTAGGAGTCAGAATGGTTATGAACATGTTGAAAAAATTATATGGATTTTAAAATAATTCACACATGGAACATATATGGGTGCCTATTATGTATTTCATTATTGAGGAAGTAGTAGTGCCTCCTTTAGGCAAAATCATTAGCATTTCCTGAAGCAGGTAGATCTTTGGTATTAAAACAAATAAGATAACTGAGTTATTCATGATCTCATATTTTTTATATGCCTTATGTGACACAAATAAAATCCCAAACCAAAGAGATTGGTCCCCCAATGGCACCCAAAATGTGTCCCAATATTACTCAAAATCACATACTTACAAATATATGGACCATATCCAATTCATCTATGACTATGTATATCCTTTTTTGAGCTAAGCCATCAATGGTCTCTCCATGATTAGGATAACCCATTTAGTCAATAATTACATTGATATAATGGGAGATATATATATATACCCTAATTATGTGATCATCAAAATTGAGGGAACCTAAATTTCCCACCTTGAACTACTAGTATATATACTAGATAAGTTGGTAGAATAGCAAGTAGCATACCAAATTTTTAATGGAATATATGGGATCTTCAAGACCAAAAGGAAAGGACTTATCCATGGTTTTCCCATGACTATTGGAATAATTAATTTTATAAAATGGGACCAAATTGAAGTGGCTTCAAAACATAGACTTTCTTTCAATTTGTATATAAATGAAAATAAATAGTGGGATCCCAATGGTAGGGTAAAGGAACACTTGAAGAGTAAAGGAATTCTAGTTGTACCTTATGAACATGAAATTAGATCATATGAATATGTGTACACTAAGGTAACCACCTATTATGAAGTTAATATAAGACAAAAACATAATATAAATCTTGAATCTAGATTGTTGAGAGATCAAAATATGGAAGATAGATGGTAGCTTGGTCCTAGATAATATAATCTAGTAGATGTTGGCCCTACTAGGCTTCCCCTATCTAACATAAAAATAGAGCATGGAACTAAAGAAAGGATACCAATAGAATTTGTTTCAAGATCCCTAGTCCTTGAGTCTTATATAATAATATAACAATATTTTCCTCAATAGGAAGAAATTCACATGATAGCTTTGGATCCATAACAATATATTGAAGATGCATTTAGAATTCTCTCCATGACCTATGAAATAGACATAGATGTATATGAGGAAAATTTTGAGGAATCCAAATAGGAAAAAGAAAAAGAGGAGTCATTAGACTTAGTGATCATTGATCCTCCCAAGAGGAAGGCTAAGGTTGTAATTATCCAAAGGGAAAAGAAACCAAAAATGGCCATCATTCTAGGTAGTTATTAGGTACCACCACCCTCTAAGTCTTACAGATGTAATTTCCATTTGAAGGACATCAACCTATTTAGTGAAGATAACCCAATATATGGATTTACTATACCTGAATGGTTCATATATGAACCAAGGATGGAAAATCTTCCTACTACCTATCACCCATGGGCTATAGTGAAGACCACAAACATCCCTCAATAATAAGAGTTAAAGCCTTAGATAATAGCACTGTAAAATAAATAATAAATGAGACTTTCTAATCCAACTCAATCAGTAGTATAGTTAAAAATATAGGTTTAAATTAAGCATACAGCCTAGTCTTCAGTGGGAGTTAGGTATGATCCAACTACTATAGGCCTACAAAGAGTAACTAAAATAGTTGTCATAGAAGAATGTTAGGAGGTTATACACCAAAGGGTTGATCCTTAGGTTCAAATAACTTAGAAGATGGAATAGAGACTAGGGGAAGACCCCATGTTTGAAGAAGATGTTTATGGAGCTAGCCCAATCCCAGTTAGAAAGGCTACATGCTACAATCAAAGGACTAAAACAAGAGAAGAAAATTTTGAAATAATAATATATTTTATTAGTACCATTAGATATTGTTAATAACTTTGAAATGACTATGTATGAGAAATTTAATTATCTGAATGTAATAAGGTTCAAATTAGACAGGGTGAGTAAAGAACATGTCATGGCTCTGAATCAAGCCAATTATTAGCAAGGATTAGACAAGAAAGTAAAGGCATTGATCAAGATACTAATGAAAAGCTAGACCCCTAAACTTAAAATGGTCAGCCCATCATACTAAAATATTTCCATGATAATCCCAATGGAGAAAATTAGGGACATAAATAAGTGGTCAAAAATCATTGAAGGTATCTCATGAGACTTCAAACAACTAGTGGGTAGAATGATATAAATACTAGGAGGTTTGAGTAAGGATCAAACCATCCCTAGTCAAATAGGCCTAATAACTGATAAGCAATTCTAGTAGAGAGATACAAAGTTCATCTAGTAGATCAAGAGTAGAAGCAAGGGTACTATAGGGGCTGATAACAAACATATATTGAACTTGATCTTCTCAGTAAATGAAAAGATTGGTAATTCTAGGAGTATCAAAGAAGATAGATAGAATAGATGAAATATTTAGAGATTTAGCAAGGAAAATAGAGGAGCTATTGAAAGATCCAATCATCAATATTAGGTTGATTAATAAATAGTATGACAACTCCATGAATATTTTGGAACAAAATTAAAATTTTACAATTGTAGGGGCATCTCAAAGTCAACATGGTTGACTTAAAATATTATTTTGTATCAAAAACCATGTAAATAATTTAAAATATATATACTATTTTATAAAAACATGTTCAACATGTAATTCACATGGATTATAGGTTATTCACATTTGAAAGGTGTCATTGGTATGAGAATATTCTTAAGAGGACATCTGTCTTTAACACTCATTTGATTACCATTTGATAATGACTAACCAAACTATCCCATAGATTGCTCTTCCAACCTATAAAAGAGGGTATTATCATTGGAACAAGAGAGGAAGTTTTGAGAGAAAAAATATTTTATAAATTTTGGAGTAAGTAATATAAGCAAAAGAATTCTATGAATATTGTCTCATTCTGTTTGTTTATTTATTACCATGGCTACTTCCTTAAGTCTCTATTATGATGTTTAGATTTGAACTACCTTTACAAATTCTAGATATGTATGTATTAATTTAGAGTTATTAATTTGAGATTTATTCTAGGTTGACTGAAAGTTATTAGATTTATTTCAATATCATTGCTTTTTTGGAAGATGTGAAAATGCAATATTCTGGTGTAAGTAAATCTTTAAAGTAAATCTAATCTCTAATTTGCATATTTCCAAATATCCTTAGACATTTGCTTAGTATATTATAGGATATATACTATATGTCATATTTTGGTTTGAATATGCATATCTTTGATGAAAGAAGATATTTATCAAGATGTCTGAACTAAGGAACAAAAACATCTCTCTTTCTATCTTACCCTACCTATTTTCTCAAATTTTGATTAAATCATTGTATTTTACTTTCTCATTGTTAATATTCATGATAGATTAGAGTCTTAGACTTTAGATTCCAATGATTATTAATTAGATTTAACTAAAATAACATTTATCTTCACAAAACTTTAGGACTAGGGTTGCTCCCAGAAACCACTTGCATAATCATTTTGTGAAATAGTCAAATATCTTGGCCACTACTCCACCATAGATCTCAAGAAGATCACAACTAGTAACTCATGAAAAATATTCTTTGAATCTTGAAATGAGAAGTGTTTTTAACACTATCAAAACCCTATGATACATTTACATGCATCAATAGGTTCCAATTAATTTGAGTGAATCTAAATAAGTCTAATTTATTATGAATAATATAATGTAGGTGGATTTATATTTATTTGAGTATTCCTAAGTACATTGAGTAATGTATTTTGATAGTCAATATAAGTAAATCTAAGTAATCTTGAGTAAATATGAGTAATATAATGGAATAATTCATCATTCAATCTAATAGACTATGCATTATGAGTCATATAACCTATGCCTTAATATCATAGTATTTGTGAATTATCACTCATAAAACTATAGAATATCCTACATATTCCTTTTATATTCCCTAAATATACATCAATCATATCCCAATTAATGTCAATCTATGCTCATCTGATTCAATCTATGCCAAAATTATGAATTATTTATATATGAAGGCTTGAGTCTCTAATAAAATCCTACTATATATTCCCCTCTTTTGATGTGAGGAAAGTATCCTAAAAATTTCTCATTTAAAAATAAGAAATTTAATCATATCATGTTATATATAAATTATGTAAGCATGTAAAACATATACTAACATAGTTATATTATGTTTTCATATAAATATTAAATAATTAGGTTATATATGAATCATGTATCATAAGGAATACAAGTGTCATGCCAAGTAAAAATAAATGAAGATGAAATAATAGTCATCATAGTAATGATCATATAAACATTGATTAATAACCACACAAAATATACATGATATGTATCAATGCATTACACATAATTATAAGAATGTGTGATATGAATCATGACACCAAAATATCAATAAAAAATCCTAAGTATATCCACATAGAGTCAAAAACAATGTCATTGTCATGATACACACACATAATTAAATAAGCCCACATGATAAAACATAGAGTCACATAGAGAAAGACTAATAAAAATAAAAATCAATGCCATGTAGAGTAAGAGTCACACATAAAATAAGTCACACAAATAACACCCAATGTCACATAATATCAAATATAAATTCAAACATAAAATGAATCATGCAATGTAATATACATCCAAAATTAGGTCATGTAACATACATCAACATCAATATTGCATTGAATAAGAATGTTTAATCTACATAGTCAATGTTTTCCATCATTGCACATATAAAAGTATAGTATCCATAGAGTATAACACTCTATATATATACATAAGATGAAGTCATATGTATTACTGTAAGTATCTCAATATAATGAATGGAATGGTCATAGTAATATGTAACCTATGTAAATGTATCAAAATTTGCCTAGTAAAAGCATGCCCAATGTAATAAAATTATCATATGGGTTTAGGAATGTTTTACATATGAATGCCCATTCCATATGTAACCTGTACATCCTACATCTAACACATACATATAATGAAACATATGTCCATAGAGAAGATGGATATATAATCTACCATCTATGTGATAAATCATAAATGAGTCATGTAAATTAATAACACAATTCATGCATATGTCCTAGTGTTTTTTATTTATTTTTATTTTTTGAATATTTTAAATTTTAATTATATTCATACTAACCAATTATACCTTTGATGTAATGCTCACATTTATATCCCATATCTATGGGATAAAGTGACATATAATAATCCTCTTTATCTTAATAAAATAGGATACAAACAAGGTCATAACAATATATCCTACACATACTTGGTGATATGCCCTTAACCTATAACATGCCTAGGGATATGTGTGGCTAGCATTTTGCTTACATATCCTTTCATATTATATTTTAAATTTTATTTATGTTACTATATGATTATTATGTTGATCCTATGAATAACCATGGCTTCATTATATTATATATAGGGGTAGTTGTTAGTCTTTTGATATCATATTGTGAATTCTACTCTTATTGCTTTATTGTGGAGATTTCCCCCTCAAAGTGGCTCAGTCATATTTATGGATTATTATTCTATTTTGTTAATTATTATGGTTATACATATTTTTATCATATTTATGTGATATTTTATTCAATTGGTGTGAATTATCTAAGTAGTTTCATTACAAGTGGTATCAAAGCGTAAATTTGGGCATGTTTCTGCAACATTTTTTTTTAAATGGTGTAGTTTTATCCTAAGAACTTAAAGATATAAAAAATATATATTATGATCTCATTATAATTTTATTTTTCATTATTTTATTATTTTAAGTTTTTTTAAGTCTAAATTTTATTTTCACCCTTTTCCAAATTATCGGCCACTAGATTTGTCTTAATGAGAAACCAATAATGGTATACTTCTTCGGTACACATTTTTCATTCATAAAAACTTAAACCTTAGATTTCATGTATGGATAGTAAAAACACTCATGGCCATGGGAAAGGGAAATAAATTATAGTAAAAACACCTCACAAGGAGGACGTGGAGTTCAAAACTTCAGATTTTGAGATTTCTAGCTTGGTTAACCAACTTCAATTAGATATGCAAATCATGGTGATTAAAAATGATATTGATGTGGTAAGATGGGACATTGAAGTGGTAATTGGAGTCATGGATGATGTGAATCCTCAATTGAAATATATCAATGGTATATTGACCACTCTTACAACTCATATTTCATAACCAAATAATCCTCCACCATTTTATTTTGATACTCCTAACAAGAAAAATATAAAAGAAAATATTGATTCAAATAACATTATAAAAAAATTGTAAGTGCACAAATCATATAGTAATTAAATAGTCACTTGGATCAATCAAATGGAAAAATTATTTAATCTACATTAATCCCCAAGTGTATATAATGTGGTCATGGCATCCTTATATTTATAACCCTAGTAGTTCATTTGGTATATGTGATTATGCACTAAAAAAAGGAAGGGATTATTGTTTCTTGGTTAGGGTTTATTGATGAGTTATTTATTCATTATTGTAACAATGCCACATAAAACTAGTTTAGTTAGTTAGTAAAGTTATGAAAAATTATGACTATCGAGGATTATATTCAGTAATTTGAGAATCTATCCTTACATATGGATGACATCAATGAGGACAATATGAATGACTTATTCTTGGGTGGGATCAAGCATAACATCAAATTTGATGTTTAAATGTTTAATCCAAGTTTAATATTTGAATCCATGATCTTCATGTGTAGGTAAAAGGAAATATATCTAGTAAAATGAAGGGATTTAACTAATGGTTATGAATGTAATTACCTATCATATTAATTTCCTTAGCCTACTATATTGACCACTTATAAAATTAAAGATAAGTGTGCAAAATGGTTATGTTTTGAGTGTAATATAAAGTGGATAAAAATACATAAATTATTGATAAGAATTTGTTTGACATTTAAGGATCCAATGAAGATGAAGAACATTATGACTCCTTAGGTGATGGTAACAAAGAGAGAAAAGAGGCATCTAAATATTCCCAACATTCTATATCTTATGGGTATTAACACTCTTCAAACCCTTAAAGTTGTGGGGTTTCTCAAGAACTAGAAGGTGATATTGTTGTTTTTGTTATTCCCATGGGTGGGGAAAGTTTATTTTGGGATTCCAATGGCTCACAAACTTGATCCTAATAGAGATGAATTTACAATCATTTTTCATGTACTTTCATTCTAAATATAGGAAATTTTAATGATGTAGATTACATGAAAAATATTCACAATTGCTTAGTTCATAGATATTGAAGATTCTCAAAAAAGGGACTGAATGATTTATAACATGATTGTTTTTTATATAAATTCAATGAGAAAATGTGTCTACACATCCTAATCTACTTATAGTTATTTACGTCCACCTAGTTATTTTTGGTTCATTACATAAGGAATACAACCAAGAATAGAACATCATCATATCATTCGACTAATTTTAGAGATTCAACTACCAAAAATTAGACCACATAGGTTTTCATAAGAGTGATATTAAAAATATCATACATGACATCTTATAGGCATGTATTATTAGATATATCCATATTGAATATTCATCCTTGATGGTCATGGTACATAATAAGGATGAAAATTGGAGGATATGCCTATATTATAGATAACTCAAATAATACACCAACAAAGATAAGCTCCATATTACATTAATTGATGGTTTTTAAATGAGTTACATGGTTTTGTTTATTTTACAAACTAGAGGATTTATTTTAGGTACCATAAAATTTGGATTAGAGATGAGGGTATCCCTAAAATAGATTTTAGAACTCATTTATTATGAGTTTTTGGTCATTCCTTTTAGTCTAAAAAATTCACCTTCTACATTTAAGAGTTTGTCAAACACAATTTTTAGGTGTTTTTGAGTAATTTGTGTTTTTTTAATGGCATTATAATATACAAAAAAAATTGTGAAGAACATTTAAATCATGTGAAACATGCATTGTTAGTTATATAGGAACATCAAATTTATATAAAACCATCAAAATATGCTTTTGGATTCTAATAGGTGGAGTAATTGGGTCATATTATTTCACACAAAGGATTCAATGTAGATCGTAAAAAAAAAATCTATGATGGAGTGCTAGATGCTAAAAACCTTCAATATTCTCTTTGTCTTTTTGGGGCTAACATGTTACTATCATAGATTTTCAACAAATTATGGTAGCATAGCAACACCATTCATAATTTTTTTGAATAAGGAGTCCTTCCATTGGAAATAAAAATATAAAAACATTTATTTTTGAATGTGATGCATCAAGATATGGCATGAGGGTAGTACACATGTAGGAAGGATAAACCATTTATTTTGAGATTTTTCAACTCAAGGGTATAAATAGGCTAAAAGAAATATATGAGAAAGAGATGTTGGATATTATTCATGTAGTCAATCAATGGAGACCTTATTTGTTATGCAGACAATTTTAGGTGAAATTGATCATGATAGTCTAAAATATTTTCTTACAACAATGATTATAATAAAATTAAAAATAAAAATGGTTGATTAAAATTTTAGGATATGATTTTTAATTTGTCTGCATGAAAGTAAAAGATAATGTTGTAATAGATGCACTATCTAGGAGAGATGAATCCGTATATGCATTGTTATGTGTAATGACTAGTTGACAAGTAGATTGGTTAGAAGAGGTAAGATCATAATGAGATAATGACATGGACATATAGGTTCTTATTTATAATATCCATCATGGTTCTAGTGGTTATAATAAATATTAGTATAAATATAATTCATTATGGTATAAATATCAATTATACCTATGTAAGAATGCATGGTGCATTAATAGAAAAAGTGTGAAACAATTAAGACACCAGTTCTTCTATAGCATTTATCCATTCCTATCCAAAGATGGGAGGAGGTTTCCATAGATTTAATTATAGTGTTTCCAAGGTCTAAAGTTAAAACTTTCATCATGTTAATTATTGATAGGCTAAAAAACATGCTTATTTTCTCCTTGTCATAACCATTTGTAGTTAGTACAATAACTACTACTTTTATGGATATAGTTCAAGAGTTGCATGATACTCCCAATATCATTGTAAGTGATCATGATCCCAAATTTTATAATAATTTTTTGAACTAATTTATTCTCATATTTGGGTAATTATCTCATTTATATGTCATCATATCATCCTAAATATGATGGCGAAGAAAAGGTGGTCAACAAATGCATAAAATGTTATCTCTATTTTTTTCATCAGATAAAAAATAATGATAGGTTCAATGGATGCCCATGGAAAAATGGTGGTATAACACTTCATTCCATACCTATTCTATAATTTCCCCATTTATGTCCCTTTATGGTTATCAACCTTTATCCATCACTTCATCCTTGAGGGTGTATCCCAATGTTTGAGTTGTTTAAGAACACATTCAACATCAACTACAGGTGTTAGTTAGTTTGAGAGAGAGTTTGGTAATGAAATATAATATAATTAAGAAATAAGTAGATCAAAAATGTAGTGAGAGGAATTTTGACATGGGTGATTGGGTCTTTTTTTAATTTCATCTATTTAAGTAGATGCATTTTAAGAAACATAAAAAGGATAATAAACATTATCTTAAGTATTATGGTCCTTATAAGATCATGTAAAAAATTGTTAGTCTGTATATAAGTTGGAGCTACCCCAATCCACTCGCATACATTTTTTTTTTAATGTATCTTTCTTAAATAATGTAATTGAAGAAAGAATTTATGCATAAAATAACTTACCAAAACTTGATGAAGAAGGCCAATTAATTATATAACCTATGGAGATATTTTAGACATGTACTAAAAGGCTAAGTATAAGAGATATTAAGTAGTATTTGATGAAGTGGAAGAATTTGAACCATGAATCTACAATTTTTGAGGTTGAATGTTTTTTACATTAGCATCCAAAGTTATTAAAAATTAAGGGGAATGTCTTTTTAATGAGAGGGTCATGCTATGAACTTAACCGATATCATTCCTAGGGATATGTTTGCTTGAATTGTGGCTTGCACAACCTTTTAAAATTATCTTATCACATTTATCTATCTTTTTATATTATTAGTAGGGTCAGCCTATTAAATAACCATGGCTTAAGTATAGTATATATAAGTTATAGTGGTTAGTATTTATATATCATATTATGAATTATGATTTTATTGTAAAGGTTGCACACTCAAAGTGGATCAGTCATATTTATCAAGTATTTTACTCTTTCATCAATTATTGTTGTGGTTTGTCTTATTATAATCATATTTCTATGATATAATATTCCATTGGTATGAATTATCTAAGTAATTCCATTACACTTTGAAGGGTAGGTAATGACATAGCCTAAGACCTAGTAGAGGGTATTCTACACTAAAATGTCAATAGGAAAGGGCTAGAAATCATAAGCCTGTAACATGGGGTATAAATCTCACTAGGACTCAATATAGATGAGTTATTGTAATAATTATAACAAAGGGGTATATCAAGGATATTATAAGATTGATAAAATCAAGGAATTGATGAACAAGGGTAACACATATCCAAGATATCCATAAGTACTAAAATAATAAGAAAATAAGTGGTGTATTGGTCAATCAATGGGAAGTATATGAAATCTAAGGTGATATATTAACATCCTAAGAAACATTATATCTATTCCAACTTAATTTTTATAAGGAGTATAATAAGAAAAGATAAAATTATATATCTACAATAGTAATAAGAAAATTAATATCTAATATATGTATTAAATAGGGAAAAGAGAGTAGGAATAGAGATTTTAGCTTTAGGTGGACTCATTATAACCTCTATCTCCCCATTTGGTTCAAGTGGAACTTTTTAAGATATTTTTTAGGTTAAAGACCTCAAATGGTAAGAATAAGACATAGATATCCTTAGTTGGGGACTACAAAGATCAAGAAACCCCCTTGGCATGACTCCTCTTATTAATATTAAAATAACATAAGAAAAAATAGACATCCAAGATAAGACTCCAATATATAATTCATCCTTTTAGTTATTAAGAGAAGAAATGAGAGTGAAATAAAATAAGATGAGTTTGTTTTATGGTTTAGGAATTAAATATGAGCCCTATAAATATGGCTCCAATAATTAGAAATAAACCTAAATTCTAAGTCGATGGTATTATCCACATTGATAAAGTTGGTTTTGAAACCTAAATTAGATGTGTATCCTATTGGGTTGATAGGGTTAATAATATAAAAATGAAAGGGCACAAGGATGAATATTAGAATATTCATTAGGATAATTAAATACTAAACTCAGACATACCATATACTAAATTTATTAAACTATGATAATCTATTAACTAAAGGTACAACTATGCAAGATCTTAAAAATGAAATAAAACAAGGTACTTAGTTGGCTCTAATTCTAATGTACATCTAGATCTAGAATAGAGTAAAATCAGGTAAGAAGATAGTTCTAGAATAATTGTTAGATTTTCGATTTGGTGCCTTTAGATCTTTGGACAATAATGTTATCTTAGGATCATTTCAGAAAATATAATCTTTGGTTTTGAAATTAGTGACATGTAAAAAATATATAGTGAAATAGAATATGACCACTTGGATTCTTCTAGTTTTTTCTTCGCCTTAGCTCTGGTGTAGTCAAATATAGGTAATGGATTGTCACTCCTTGTGAAATGGAAAAACCATAGCTTTCCATATTGAATGTGACTTTTGGTTAAAATGGTTTAGTGGGAACACAATGTCAATTTAACCCTAATGAACCCACTATAAAAGGGTGTTACCTACATAGCCAATACTCCAGAAGAGGGCCATAGACTCATGTAGTTCTCCCCTATGTGTTGGCTTGTATGTGAATAATGTAATGTGTGTAAATTAATTAAAATAGTGACCTAACTTGTAACTTGGAAAATAAGACATTATAATTTCTCCTTTAGTACTTTAGACCTGTAGATGTATTGTACATATGATCAGTATGGAAATAGGGAAGCTTTTGATCAATTAAATGCTTGATTACTAAGTGAGAAATGAATGAAGGTTGATAATATATTTATACAAATCCTATCATGAGATAACTCAATTTAAATTTGTTATGATGACCATTGTAATATATTTCATTATAAAATTAGATGACTTTAGGTCACCAGACACTTGTGTTAGGGTAGGACAGTAACATCAATGTTAATTTATATCCTAGATGTTAGTGTTTAGGGAGTAAAAAAATAGGTATATGATAAAATATTTTATAAGTGTTAATTAATTAAATTTTAAGAATTATATTAAAGATAAGATATATGTGCCATGAATATAAGATTGGTTTGACTAATAGATAGGCTAAGGGGCACAAAATAGAGTAAATGCAAGGCTTTAAAAAGTGATTCATGTGTAGAACTAAGAGAAATAGTCAAATTCTAAGTTTTCCAAGTGTATAAGACTAAGGTTCTACATAATCACAAAATATCATCTACACCCCCCTAATATAGTAATAAAATTGCTAGTTTAAAGGAAAAGAATAAATACCTAGGCATGTATGCATACCTTGTCTTTATTTGAGATGAATTTGAGTGCTTTACTAGTGATTGACCTGCAACTAGGGACATGTTACAATGTAAAATTAGTGTATATAATCTACTTTAAAATTATGTTAAATAGATATAAATTCAAAGAGAAAGGTTTAAGAGTACACTTATGTGTCATTATAAATACCTTCCCTATTGAAAAGTTGTTTTACAAAAGATGTATCATTGTAAGGCTATGAAACTAATATTAGGATAAATATATGTAAATATTCAAAGTTCATATATCCAAGGATATAGAGAGATATTGGAAGGCACATGCCCCCAAATTTGGATCAAAAATGAGTTTCCACCTAGTTTTTGAGATTAGCTCAACTCTGTAACCCAATGATACTTATAACTTAGTGAGGTTGGCTGATACAATCATATCCAACCTAAAAACTTGAAAAGATTGAGTTATTTGATCATCTAAACCATATAAAAAGGTGAATTAACCACTATAGTTTATATTGGTTAAATAAAGTCCATAAAATTATATGGGGTATCAATACCTATAATGGCTTTGCAATCTAAAAATTATGTGGTTTTTGTAATATTAGGCATATGTTGCATAGCATATGAAACTTATATGTGTATCATGATAAAAAATATGTATAAAAATGGTATAAATGTATATAATTATACCACAATTGTGAATATAAATCATATAATTATGTTCTTTATCCAATTTAGATAACTGTGTAAGTGTGGAAGACATGCTTCCATAACATGCCCCCACTATAAATAGATGAATCCAAAAATTAATATAATTAGTAATGTGGAGTACATGCTTCTAATTCATTCCCCCACTATAAAATAGAGATTCTAAATATTGAATAGGTGTGGATAACATGCTTCTAAATCTTTCCCCCACTAAATCTAGAAACTATGAATGTTTGGAATCCATGTTTATATGACATGCACCCAATAAATCTAAAAACTAATATAAGTACAATATATTAAATGAGTGTGGTGAACATGCTTCTAAATTATGTCCCCACTATAATTTAGACACTTTGAATTTGTGGAATACATATCCATATGACATGCCCCTACTAATATGCCCTTTTTTTTTAGATGAGGGAGAAATATTACTTGGTGATTACCTCACCTCAAAGTAATAAGGTAGCCATATAGCTATATATTTTATGACTAAACCATGTAACATGTAGAAAATTATGCATAGGTAAATATATCATTGAAGTGCATAGAACCAATGTTATGACATGTAGACCTAAGATGCATGATAAAAATCATGGCAATGTTTATGTAGTACTAGTAAAAGTTCAATAATCAAACAAACACACACACAAAATCACTAAAATACAAGTCAACATACAAAGGACTTAGGAGACCACAAGGAATGGGCATGTTTAAATTCCACAGAGTTGAATGGACATGATTAGTAAAATGTCCACAAATCAAGGAATGACATATTCAAATGTCCATATAATAAATAATTACATATTCAAATGTCTAAGAAGGTAAACATACGCATAGGGGATGCATACAATAGAGAATATTCATATTCTCAAACAATCAAGAAAATATCAAGGTAAAACACTCAAGGAAGTGTATAAAGTAAAATCATAAGCAACTAAGATAAACATATCATAGTGGAAAAAATATACAATGTGTTAGAAAACTATGTCAATTGCATATCAAATTAAGTACATGTACAAGATATAATCATGTATAAGGCATGTGTAATTACATAAAATCCCAATCATGATAAATTGATGTGACCATATAATGATATAACTTAGAAGTATCAAGATCATATAATATGGATGCCCCCAACATCTTGGCAATGTGAATAGAGGAAAAACCCAACACACTTAATTAAATAGAATCATATATCTATGTATGCTTGTAGATGTATATGTAGGAGTAAATAATATTCTAACCCTCAACATGGAAATAACACATAGATTATAAAGATCTAATTAAATATGTAGGTGTTGAAAATGTTATTGGATTTTTGAATGTTTTGATTTATTTTGGTATTTAAGAGTTCTAATCAAGGAAGTCCTCATCATCAAAATATGTAGGACCATTTATCAAAATTTTCAAGTGTTATTTATAACGATGGATTGCCTTTTATTCAATATTTTTTCCAATGGTTTTCATGAAGCTAATGGTATGGTAAGATAACATTATCCATTATGTGGTATACAAATATCTGTGTCCATATAAACAAAGGTATCACACATATTTATATTACACCAATTGTCTTACCATTCAAGTAGCTAATCTTGACCAAGATTTAATTTTAAATGGGGGTCATGGTCTAGTATCCATAGGGTTGTGATCACCACCCATGTACCACAATAAATAGGTACTTGAATGTATTTATTGGATCCTATCATTAGTGGATACCAAATGAGTTCATTTATATTATGTCCCAATTGTTCAAAGAATGTAGTATTACAAGTTTTATTCCTTTTTTATTATCAAATTAGATATGGAGTTAGTATACCCCATAAATATTAGAATCAATAGTCAAATCTTCATTATTTGGTCATTAGAAAAATAGTTCTCATTTGAAATATAAGAAGGATTTTCATTTTGGTTAGTTTTAAAGCCTCTGGAGAAGAATCCAAATTGTTCACTTGGTATTTTTGCATTTTTCCCTTGTAAGGTTGGATCAATATTTATAAATAGTAGGTATAGATTGAGTAACAAGGAATTGCACATTCATTTTCTATGATTGTGTTCTCCTTGTCTAGATTTAGTGTCATATCTTCTATAATTGGATTGATCTTATATGTACCCAAGCTTGTGGTTTCAAATAATTAATGTATAAGGTGATCAAGTGGATCAAATTTTAGTGTGTGCATTTTATCATATGTCATAGCATGAGAGGTATCATTATCACTATCATAGGAATTATAAACATGCCCATCTTTCTAATCAGTGTTAACCAATAAAGGAATCTCAAATGGAAGAGGTTATTTTGGTTTTAATGGCTAATTTTGTAATGGTTCATGCCCTTGATGTGCATCTATGACCACCTCAACATGTGGTAACTTATTTACATCTTGATATGGAGGAGCCATTGTATATAAATCACCTATTTCATAATTATGTATATGCTCAATAGGAATTCAATGTTTGGATGGTACCAATATTGAAATGCCCTCAATTTCATGTTATATAATTTTGTAAAGTTTGAAAGGTTCATCATCAATGTGCATTGTTAATAAATTCACATCATATATGAAGTGTATATGGGATAGATTCCATTGAATACATCCAAGGTCTACCCAAAATTAAATTATAATGTAGTGATTGAAATGTTACCTAAAAATTAGTTCAAACAATTTTTGGTCATAATGTCATATCTAATGTAATTTGACCAGCTGGAGGACTATGTGAATTATAAAACACCTTAATATGCATAATCAAATTTTGAATTAAATTGGTGCTAATGACCATAGTGGTTAAGAATTTGATACTACAAATGTTTAGGCCCAATCCATTATCAACGAGTAGGATTTTGATGCCCTTATTTTGTATTATCACTTGTATGAATAAAGGAAACTTTAGATCAATAATATCTTTGGGTGGTAATTTAGTTAGATCAAAGGAAATAATTTTGGAATTGTTCTTGAGATATTTCATGATATCTACAAAATAATTAGGCTTAATATCATTAATAAATTAATTTTCACACAATGTCTCATATAGGATAACCTTGTAAACATTAGATTCCTTTAGGAGCTCTAGTATTGAAATTTTAGAATGTGTATTACTCAATTGGTCAATAATGTCATATCTATTATATTTTATCACAAGTTTAGGCTTAGAAGGCACCTATTATATATTAAAATGTGGAAAATTAAGTTGATAAATATTACCTCTTCAAGTCATAACATCATGGAATGCCTAATATAATATAAACCATGGGAAAATAATGGGTGTGAGATGGTAACTTTCACTCAAATAAATCTTGGGTAGAACAAATGGCTGAGAACATGCACATTGGTGTCTATATACCAGCTCTATATCATTGAAAAAGGAATTATAAATAGATATAAAATTTTGTCTAAGGTTTAACACTCTCTCCTTATGCACACAAATTTGATTAACAATTTTTACAAGAGAAGTAATCTATCAAATGATTGTAACTATCACAAATTGAAACCTAAAATGGGTGATGGATTCATATATGGTGCACATATTGTATGACAATCAGGTATTATAAAAAATAAAATAAATAAAAAAACCCTACCTAACCTAGGATTTTATGTTCAAAGATTTGGTTCACCAAATATTTAACCCTAAATTATATGTGGATACTCTTGGGTAAATAGGGTTAATAATATAGAAATTATGGGACACAAGAGTGAATATCATATCTATAATATCCCAATTAAATGATAAACTCAAATATACTTTATACTAAGTCTACTAAATTAATATAATCTATTAATGGAAAGTATACATATTCTAGATATAAAAAATGACATAGAAAGGTACTTAATTGGTTCTAATGGTAATATATACTAGATCTAGAATAGGCTGAAATTAGGTAGGAAAATAGCTATAGAATAATTGTCAAATTTTGGATCTATTGCCTCTATCCCTCTAGAAAGTAGCATCATCCTATGATAGTTGTATCAACCCTACTATCTGGGTTTAATGGTTGTATCATGTACATAATATTTGGTGAAATAGAATGTGACCACTTAAATGATTTTAGGTTTTGCCTCACCTTGGCTCTAGTGTATTCAGATCTAGGTCATGGATTATTGATCCTTGTGAAATGGAAAAACTATAGATTTCCATTTTAAATGTGAACTTGGGGTAAAATGGGTTAGTGTGCACATGACCTTGAGCTGACCCTAATGATGTCACTATAAAAGGGTGATACTTACACATCCAATACTTCATAAGAGGGTGTCAGACACATATAGTTCTCCCCTACATGTCTTGTGTGTGAATCATGAAATATGTGTAAAATAAGTACAATAGTGACCTATCTTTTAACTTGGAAAGTAAAACCTTATAAATTCTACTTTAGTAATTTGGACTTGTATATGTGTTGGACATATGAATGGTATGGTAATAGGGAATATTTTGATCAATATAATGCTTGATAGAGTGTTTTTGATAAGTATATTTATCTCTTTAGTCTGATTCCTAAGTGAGGAATGAATTAGTGTTTATATTGTATTTATACCGATCTTATCTAGAGATAAATTGAATTAAATCACTTAGGCCTACCATTGGAATACATTTCATTTATAAATTAGATGACTTTAGGTCACTACACATTTGCATTATGTTGGCATAGTGTTGTCATTGATATCAGCATAATGTCATTAGTGTCAAAGTGTGTTGTCATTGATGATGCATCTAGTAAAGATACATGGTGAGTGGTATTTGAGTTATGCATGAGTGAAGGCTAATAACCAAGTAATAAATGATAGTTGAGGTATCAGCATGAGGTTGTCAAAGGTGATAAATGGTAAAAATTTTTGCTTAGTGTTGTCTTTGTTGTTAGAATTATTGTGTCAAGTTTGATGTTACTCTAGTGAAAGATGATCAAGGTTGATGTTAATCTAGTGAAGGATGATCAAAGTAAATTGTCAAGTTATTAGAAAAGAAGAGTGTTGTGATGAGGTTTGTGTTGTCTATTAGATTTTCACCCTTTGAGGAGATGAAAATATCTCCTCATCCAAGTGGAATAATGGAATCACCTCTAGGCTTATGGGTAGCTTAAGGAATGAGGTGAGTCTCTAGATAGGGGTAGCTCCCTTGATGTACCAATTGACTACTACTTCTAATAATAGTAATAATTTTGAAGGTGAAAAGGGTGAGAGATAACTAAAATAAAATATAAACTAAGGAGGTCATCCAAAAAATAAATTTTATGACTTCTAACCAATTGCATCCTATACTTAATACCAAAAGACAAACCAAACTTACACTCCTTCAATATTCATCTTCTCTGATCAATGTTGCATTATGAGGTCATGGATAGATGTGCAAAGATAGGAGGAATAAAAAAGAGGTCTTGAATGTCACTAATGAAAATAATAACTCACTCAACATTTGACATCTCCTAAAACACTTCACATACCCTACAAAAGATGTTTTCCAACTGCAAACAAGGTAAAATAATGATACCACATGCTAGGAATCCATAGTCTTCACTAACAAAGATTGATCATCCATGTATAACACACTTGTAAATAGTCATGAAGAGGTAATTATTATCCAATTTATTCATCAAAAGGTATAAAAATGAGTAGGTCTTTTCCATACTTAGGTGGAGCATAGCATATAATGCCAAAATGGCCAACTCTTATAGAGTTTCAAACATAGAGAGAGAAAGAGAAGTCTAAGGGTCACAAGGACACTTTTCAAGCTGATAATAATAGTTAAATATGAATGGGAAGATGATATTGGTTAAATAATGTAATTTTAGGAGCAAAAAGTGTCAATTCAATGTGGTTTAAATTTTTTTTCTTGCATAGAAAATTGCCTTCATGATTAAGCATGTTTGAGTGACTTTTAACTAATCAAGGGAAGGTAAAATGATTATAATGGAAGGTGAGGATATCATTCATGCCTCTTCATGAACTATATACATGATCTATCTTTTTTAATCACCTGGAAGAGACTAATCATCATCTGCTATCCTAAAAACTACCCTTCCATGCACCTAGCACACTTGTCTTCAAATTTGTCATTAGTTGCCAATGAAAATACATGTTAGAGGTTTAATGATAAGTTTTAGGACCCTAAATTATATTTTAAGAATTAGAGGCACCTTAAAATCAGTCCAAGTGAATCTTTTCATCCCTCTCACTAGCTTGTATAATATGCCAGATTTGACTAGCTAAGTTGAAAGATGTATTTGAGGAACTTAGATTCTATTTCATGGAATGAAATAAATATTAGGATTTATATTAAGTCCTAATATATTTAAAAAACTTGGTTTAATCTCTTGACTCTTATTGTATCCTATAAAACACATAAAATAGTGAGAAAAAGCTTGTTTCTATCCCCATTCATACAATTTTATAAAACTCATCATGGTGTGAATTATCCTAGAGGAGTAATCTAAAACCTATAATCATAATTTTGGACAAAATATTCTATTTTTGTATCTATCCAACTCCATTTTCCAAGATTTATTCTTAGCAAGGGTTTAGTAGGGTTTTAGGATTATTTTGACCTCTTAATGATTGTTCATAAATTTGGGACATTTGAATTGATAAAAAAAAATTCCAAAAATATGGACTATAATATCTTTGATAACACCTCCTAAATCCTCTATCTCCCATGCATATCTTCATGAAATATATGAGCATTGGAACTTGGCTTTTCGTGCTTGCTTTCACCATTTTATACTAGGCTATGTTGGTTTTGGACCAAAAAAGGTTTTTCCTTGGTTTTATTTGAAATATTAAAGATGAAACACATCTTTAGTGGCTGTATGAACATGTTATAATAGTTTTCAAAGAATTCTTCATTGTGGAAGTGTGACTAAATCCTCATTCAAGCGTTATGCCTCAACCTTGCCCCTTAGGTCTGACTATCACCTAAAGTCCAAACATGGTTTTTATGGTTAATATGCATAAAAATATATCAATGACCTATATAATGACCCCTTATGAATTTTCCAACTCACTATAATAATCATTTCACACTATAAATGGAAGTTTCTCTTCATTTGCCCTTTAGGCCTTGATTTTGCCTATTAAGTTTGACTACAAACCTAGGAGTATAGAGTACCCTATTTGGTTTATCATGTTATTTATTGGTTTTCCATGTTTATATTAGTTTTTTTAAAATTTAAAAACTCACTTGAGACATTTATTTGGCTTTTGGTCCATTGTTTCACTTATTTCCCCAAGACTACCAGGGTTCTTGCTCCTCAAGAGTCTACCTCTAAGATAGAATAGAGGGGTGTATCATTCATTCCCATGGAAAATTGAATATTTTTTGAGTTTTATTAGGTCATAATGAGGATCTATAATAAATTTAAAGGATAGACACCCTCATTTATGTTCCTAACCAACTCAAGTTATCCAAAATAGGCCTCTAAAAGGACATTTTCCTACATACTTTTGTTCAATCATAAGATGTCTCCTAAAGGTAAAATTCAATGATATTAGAGATTTATATTATGTTTTCCACCTTAAATTAATTTTCATAAATCCTAAAATTCACCCAAAAGTGTTCCTCTCTCTTATATCCCTCACTCTCACCTATTGAGCAAATAGCTCTTTAATGGACTTGTATGGACTGAGAACCTTGGTTATTAGGAAGAATGAGTAGTCAAATTCAAGGAGATTTAGAGCCTATGAGAAAAATTCCTAGTATATTATTAATCACTTCACGTTTATTGAAACCTTCCCTTCTCATTATACAATCTCACACTTCACCCTAGCCCTACTAGGTTACACCTTGCTAGTTTGAGACAAACCCTACTTTTTAGGCCTATTGTAGGTTATTTGGACTTGAAATGAGATTATAAAGGTTTGTAAGAGACCTAATTTAATCTAATTATATATAATAATATTTATTAATAAATATACTCAACTCAAGTGTTCTTATAACACCACTTAAGCACCTGTATTGGCTCATTATCTTACTATCATCTAACTGACTATATTTCTATCTATTTGACCCCTACTGTAGATGTATTTATTTGTATTATCATTTTAATACAAGTCCTAGACCCTTAATTTTATTATTTAAGGTCAATTAACATTTAAATTCACATTGATTTAACTTTTATGAGCTTTAACACCATTAAGCACTTAGACTGAGACACCAACATCTTCTCAGTTGTATGTACTCATGGGATCTATAGGAGGTTGTATATTCTTCTTTTGATCTCATTTTTTATCTCATAAAGTCATGAAAATATCCATTTATATGGTAATATACTATTTCATTGGGTTTGAGTTCCCATTAAACCTTATAAATCACCTTTTCCCATTCAAAAATGAGCTCACTACCTGAGAAAGTCTATATAGTGGTTGTAGGTTGTCCTTAGAGGCTTATGAAAACTAGAAGGTACATTGATTTCAAAATACAAAGCATTTTACCCTATATATCCTTGTTATACAACTACATTATCATCTAAATATCAACCTACCATCTTGTAACCAACTCAAATATCTTTGCACATTTAGGCCCAATTGGTTGTAGGTATATAAGGTCTCTGTATGGACTGGAAATAAGCTTTGGGAGGGTCAAAACATAAAAATGCCACTCATTCATACCTATCTTAATGTTATTCTTGTCAACAATGTATGTTTTAGTGTAACCAAGTACTCCAACTTGGTTCCAAACTCTAATTAGCTCATTTGGCTTTAAAAGCTCTTTTTTACTCCTACTGTAAACATTATTGGTTGGTTTTAGTGTATTTAAGAATAACTTGAGGAGTTTCCAAATACAATTATTCATTGGTATTTTTCACCTTGAACTTTTCAAGGGTATTATCCTTGTTATAGGATATAAGTATTAGTAAACTTAGTGTCTCAAGACCCTTGGAAATCTATTAATTGATCTTCACAAAAAATCTTTATGCCATTATTTGTAGGGTTTAGGGACTGAGGGCCTAAACATAGTTATGTTGTTTGAAAGAAGAGATAAATTTTACATCAACTTTTTCATTTCAAAATAGTCTACCAAGATGACATAACCATAATATGACCACAAAAGGCTCAAATATTTCAAAATCCTCTCTATCCCAAAATCCTCATTTCTCTATTGATGGTACCTGTAGATAGGCTATTTCCAAAGTGCAGGTAGTGAAGATAAGAGTGGGCATTGAACATTTTTATAACATCTCCTGAATTATGAATCAACTCAAATTTCTAAAATATACTCTCCATGTCTCCAATATATTAACACCACTACCAAAGTTTTTATCAAATCATGACTTCATCAAAAGGCCTTTGTATGTACAAATGGACTGTATATAGTAGCAAGTGTAAGATGATTGGTTGGTGTGGTGAATGGACTAGCAACCATGATAATCAAGGAGATTTGAATGTAGTGTGGAAAATTGGGGTAAAGGATACCTTGAAAACATGTACATTGGGTTAACACAACCTCTTATAACCATCCACAAATCATGAAAACTAAGAAAATAATGGAAAATTGATCATCAACACAGAATGCACTAGTCTTTGAAATTGAGGGTATTAACTCATAAAAACAAATACAAATTTGAAACAAAGAATTGGAGACATTATATGAGAGAGTAAAAATTATCTATAAATAATATCAATAAGTAGGTTATATGGATTTGCTTAGAATGAAGAAAAACCTATAGGCTTCACAAATTTGCAAGTAAATTTGTATAGTCCACTTCAAATATATGGTTCATGAATAAAAGGCCAAAATTATTTTTAAAAAAATCATATTTATTTTAAGGTCTCTAAGTTTACAACAACTTCCCAAGAGCATTCTTCCTGAAACCCTTTCTGCTGGCCATACCAAGTAAAACTTGAAAGTCACTTCTTTGTGCCAAGAAGGATAAAAAAGAGATAAAATGGTTTTAGCTTCAATTTTTATTTAAATATCAAAAAAATCATGGAGATGAGATTTATTAATATTTTTATATGTTCCATGGCCTCCTCACATGTGGCATGCTTCCTAATGAGCCATACATGTGTCATTTTCTTCCTTTTCTTTATAAAAACTAACTTTATTATTAACCTACAATTTTTCATTTTTGTCAATTATTTAATACCTTTTTAGACACATGGGAAATTAAATAACCTATTTAAACTTGCAAATTTCCCAATAAACTATACAAAACATTAAATGCATTATTTAGACCCCTTAAAATGACTCAAAATGATAAATAGACTTAGAGAACTAATGACCAAAGTTATTATAAAATAGATTAACATCAAATGAATTATAAAAAACCTTATTAAAATATATTATACCCCCTTATATTCCTAAAAATTAATTTTTTTTACTAGGGGTACCATATTTTGACTTAAAAGTCAAAATTGGACAACAAATTGGTGACTCATAGGGGTAGTATGCATTATGGAGTCATCTAAGGATTGAGACAAGTAAATAAACATTTACCATTGAATCAAATTTGATCAACATAAGATTGATTACCTTAACCACACAAAGGAAAAGGACACACACAACCAAGAAAGCAAACACACAAGACACACACATATGCATAAGCATTTAGGGGGAAAAGGAAAAAACCTATAATTAACAACTATAAAATAAACATACCTCCTTTCTAGGATAAAAATTAAAACCTCTTGAATCATCTTCATGATGAGATGAAACAAAGTGCCAAGCATGCTTCTCTTTGAATTGAATGATTTGTAGGTCAAACCTCTTCCTTGGCACTTCACTTGATCTAATCTCAATTATATCATCCTTGAAAAAATATCCAATGAATATATATTCCTCTTGAACATGTTCACATACTTCATATTTCTTCCTACTTTTCATCTCATGCTCAACTCGCATCTCTTTAGTAGGCATATCTCCAAGAGGATTGGTTTCATATTATTTGGAAGATTGAGGCCAATAAGATATTTCTCCATCTCTCAAGATCTGATGTGTTTCTCTAAAATGATTGTGAGGATGTTATACCATCTTTATTACTTCAAACATGTCATCATCAAATGCATATGCCTATTGGAAAGGCAGATTCAGAAGGATGTTTTCCCTTTACATACTCACTTATGTACCAATGTTGTCTTCTCCATCTTTGACCAGCTGATAGCCTCCTTGAAGAGGAGTATATATTACTCTAATCACTTTAAACAATTCATACAAAGTCTGATTAATAACCTCTCCTAGTCCATCCATGGTATCTTTCAAAGTGAGAAAAGAATCAATGATCATTTCTTCCTCATCAAATATGGAGGCAAAAGCTTGTGAGTTATCTTTTTGTTCACCAAAGGTAGTCCCTATGGTGATTTATTCCTAATAAACACTCATGATTTATTCTTTATTATCCATGAATTGAGCATGTTCCTCTTCATTTTCCTCTCTCAAGATAGGTTCTTCAACACAAAGAAAACATTCCTCATCATCAACCAAGCAAAGAGATTCATCACAAGGACTCACCTCTTCTTCAACACTTATGACCTCTTGAGGGATATATAGTTGTATCTCAACTACCAAAATCTGATTTTTCTCTTAAAAATATTCAATATATTTAACCTTCTTCATGGTGATTCCAAGACTAGGCATCTTGAAATCAAGTGATCTAGCTATAATGAGGCATATAAGGAGGTAAGTTTTCTTCAAGAAAGAGTTTTCTTTCTTTATTTATTAGTTGATCCTCTTTTTGTTCCCACACCATAGGTCCATCAAGGAAAATGGTAATGGGATGAGGGTAGGAGGAATTATTTTGTGGAGGTGGAATATAGAGCTCAGGGTCACATTGAGAATGCAAGGTAAGAGATTCCTTTGGAAGATCTTGAGGAAGGGGAGATGGGGTGTTTTTAGGCATATGATCCTATTTTGAAGCTAAACCTTCCACTCACCTTGACTTAGAAATCTCATATTTGCTTCTAATTCCTCTATTTTCTTGGATAGGTTCTCTTGGAAAATCTTCTATTGAAGTTGATAAGAATCATCATGGGGATAAAGATTGCATGAAGGCTACCATGGAATATAGGAAGCTTCTTAAGGAAGGGTGGGAGGGAATTTTAAAGGATCAAATCCATTTTCCACTTCACACTTTTGGATAATGATTCCATATTATTTATACCAATACTTTTGAATGGAATTATTATGAATCTTTTGACCACATCCCTTTCGAGTATCAAGATCCATCATATACCTTTCATAGCCCAAAAGTGTTTATTTGAAGGTGGAAATGGGTTGATTGGAGAAAGGATTATGTTGACTAGGAATAAGACATTGAGAAGGTTAGTTATATGAATGATACAAATAATGTTAGGGATGAATATGATCATATTAGGACTGATAATTATCATAACAAGCTTGACCAAGGACTTGTTTATATAGATAAGGAATGGGATAAGATGGATATGTTTCACCAAATTGTAGAGGACAAAACTCAAATCCAAGGTGAGTCATGAATCTTCATTGAAATAAATAACATAAATAAATATGTTACCATCAATATCCAAAGGATAACTTGGGCTACTTTACCAGGTGATATGTCTTTAGATTCACCCTTGGTGCTTGAAAATATTCCTCCAAAGGCTGATGTGTTGAAGGACAACACCAAAAATCCCCCAAATCTTAGAATAATAGCCCCATCATGCATGCTAAAAAATATTTTCTCTTGGATTTTCACCCTTTGATGAGATACAAATCTCTCCTCATCCAAGTGGCACAATGGAATCACCTCTAGGCTTGTGGGTAGCTTAAGGAATGAGGTGAGTCTCTAGATAGGGATAACTCCCTTGATGTACCACTTGAATACTACTACTACTAATTTTGGGGGTGAAAAGGTTGAGAGATAAATTTAATAAAATATAAACTGAGGTGATACACCAAATCAATTTGATGACTTCAAACCAATTGTATCCTAAACTTAAGACCAGATGACAAAATAAACTTACACTCCTTCAATCTTCATCTTCTCACATCAATGTTACATTATGAGGTCATGGATGGATGTGTAAAGATAGGATGACTAGAAAAGAAGCCTTAAATGGAAATAATGAGAATACTCACTCACTCAACATTTTAAATATCCCAAAACAATTCACATGCCTTGTAAAATATGTTCTCCAACTACAAACAAGGTGAAATAATGAGACTAAATGCTAGGAATCCATATTTTTCACTATGAAAAATTCATCATCCATGTATAACACACTTTTAAATAGTCATTAAGAGGTAACACTTAGTCATTTTATTTATCAAAAGGTATACAAATGAGTAGGGATTCACCACACTTAGGAGGAGTAGAGTATATAATGACAAAATGGATAACTCTTATATATATGAGATAGAGAGAGAGAGAGAGAGAGAAGTCCAAGGGTCGCAAGGACACTTGTAAAGCTGAAAATAATATGTATTCATGAATGGGAAGAGGATATGGGTTAAACCATGAAATTTAAAGAGAAAAAATTTTCAATCTAAGTAATCAAAGTTATGTAAAGTGGCCTAAAATTCTTTTTCTTGCACAAAAAATTGCCTTCATGATTAGGCCTATTTGAGTGACTTATAAATAATAAAGGGGAGGTATAATGATTTTAATGGAAGGGGATTCTCTCAAACATGCCTCTAAATTATTATTTTTCATGCTTTATCTTTTGGAATCACCTGGAAGAGATCCATCATCATTTGTTATCCTAAAAACTACCCTTCCATGCACCTAACACAGTTGTCTTCAAATTTGGCATCATTTTCCCATGAAAATACATGGTATAGGTTTAATGAAAAGTTTCAAGACCCTCCATGGGCTTGGAATAATTAGGGGAACCTTAAAATTATTCCAAGTGAAGCTTTGCATCCCTCTCACTAGCTTGTGTAATATGCCAGATTTAACTAGCTAAGTTGAAAGACTTGTTTGAGGTAATTAGAAATTGTTTAATGGAATGATATGAATATTTGGAGTTATATTAAGTTTTAATATTCCACTCAAAACTTGGTTTCATATTTTGACTCTTATTTTAACCTAAATAACACATAAAATAGTTATAAAAATACTATTTCTATCCCCATTCGTACAATTCCATACAACTCATCATGGTTTTAAGTAGCCTAGGAGAGTCCTATACAACCTCCAATCATCATTATATAAAAAATATTCCATTTTGGTAGCTATCTAACAGCATTTTAGTAGGGTTTTAGGCCTATTTTGACCTTTTAATAATTGTTCATAAATTTGGGACCTTGAAATTGAAAAAAAATTCCACAAGTATGGCATATAAGACCCCTTATAACACCCCCTAACTCTTATATATCTAGTTCATAGATTCATGAAAGATATGAACATTAGAACTTGGCTTCTTGTGTTTGTTTTCACTATTTTGTACTAGTCTGAGTTGGTTTTGGACCAAAAAAATTTTCTCCTTGGTTTTTATTTGAAATATAAAAGATTAAAAACCTCTTTAGTGGTACTATGAACATGTTATAATAGGTTTAAAATCATTTTTCATGGTATAAGTGTGACTAAATCCTCATTCAAGCATTATGCCTCAACCTTGCCCCTTAGGTCTGACTATAACCTAAAGTCCAAAAATGGTTTTGATGGTTTTTATGCATAAAAATAAATCAATAGCCTCTATAATTATCACTTATTCATGTTCCAACTCACTATAATACTCATTTAATACTATAAATGGAAGTTACTGTTTATTTTCCCTTTAGGCCTTGATTTTGCCTATTAGGTTGACTACAAACCTAGGAGTATGGAGTGCCCTGTTTGGTTTCTCATGTTATTTATTAGTTTCCCATGTTTGTATTGGTGTTATTAAAATTAAAAAACTCACTTGAGAGTTTTATTTTCCTTTTAGTCCATTATTTCACTTATTTCCCCAAGTTGCTAGGATTCTTGCTCCTCAAAAGTGCTCTACCTCTGAGACGAAATAGAGGGGTGTAACATTCATCCACATGGAAAATTGGATTTTTTTTAGTTTTAATAGGTCCTATTGAGGTTTTTTACCAAAGGGAATTGTCATAATCCCTCATTTAGGTGCATAACCAACTCAAGTTATCCAAAATAGGCCTCCAAGAGGACATTTTCATGCATACTTTTCTTCATTCTAAAGATGTCTCCTCAGGGTCAAATTAAATGATATTAGACTTTTATATTATGTTTTACACCTTAAATTGATTTTTAAAAATACTAAAACTCACCCAAAATTTTTCCTTTCTCTTAGCTCCCTCACTCTCATGTATTGAGAAAATAGCTCTTTGATGGACTTGTACAAACTGAGAACCTTGGTTATGAGGAAGAATGAGTAGTCACCTTCAAGGAGATTTGGAGCTTGTGAGAAAAATTCCTGGTATATTATGAATAAATTAACATTTATTTAAACCTTACACTCTCATTATACAAGCTCACACTTCACCCTAGCACTACTAGGTTACACCTTACTGGTCTAAGACACCCTATTTTTTAGGCCTATTATAGGTTATTTTGGCTTGAAATGAGATGATAATGGTGTGGAAGAGACATAATTGAATCCAATTAGATATAATAATATTTATTTATAACTATAATCAACTCAAGTGTCTTTATAACAATACTTAGGCACCTATTTTGGCTCATTATCTTACTACCATCTAGTTGATTGTATTTCTATCTGTTTGACCCCTGTTATAGATGTCTTTGTTTAGATTAGGCCTTAAAGACAAGTCCTATATCCTTCCTTAGATTATTTAATATAAATTAACATCTAAATTCACCCTTAATTAACTTTGATGATCTATAGCACCATCAAGCACTTTGACTGAGACACCAACTTCTTAGCTATAGGTACTCAAGGGATCTATAAGATGTTGTGTATGTTTCTTTTGCTCTTGTTTTTATCTCACGAAGTCATGAAAATAACCATTTAGATGGTCATGAACTATTTCATTTGGATTGGGTTCTCATTAAAACTTCCAAAACACCTTTTCCCCTTCAAAAATGAGCTCACTACCTGAGACAGTCCATATAGTGGATGTAGGTTGTTTTTAGAGGCTTATGAAAACTAGAAGGTACTTTGATTTCAAAAGACAAAGACTTTTACCCTATATATCCTTATTTTATAATTCCATTATCATCTAAATAACAACCTAATATCTTGCAACCATCTCAAATATCTTTTCACTTTTAGGCCTAGTTGGTTGTAGGTATACAGGGTCTATATATAGACTGGAAACAAGCTTGGAGGGGTCAAAACATAAAAATGACACTCTTTCATACCTATCTTCATGATAGTATTGTAAATAATGTATGTTTTAGTATAACCAAGTAATCCAACCTTGTTCCAAGCTATAATTCACTCATTTGGCTTAAAATGCTTTTTACTACTTCAGTTGTAAACATTACTGGTTGGTTCTAGTGTCTTTAAGAACAACTTAAGGATTTCTAAATACCAGTCTTCATTTCTCTGTTTCCCATTAAATTTTTTAAGGGTCTTGTCATTGTTAGAGGCTATAAGTTTTATTCAACTTGGTGTCTCAATACCCTTAGAAATCTATTAAGTGATCTTCACAAAAAATCTTTAGGCCACTATTTTTAGGGTTTAGGGACTGAGGGCCTAAACACAGTTATGTTGTTTGAAAGGGGGGATCAATTTGTCTATTAAATTTTTCATTTAAAACCAATATACAAAGATTATATAATTGTACTATGACCAAAAAAGACTCAAATATTTCAAAATCCTCTCTATCCCAAGATCCTTATTTCTCTGTTGATGGTACTTGTAGATGGTTATTTTCATAGTGTAGGTAGTGAAGATAAGAGTGGGTAGTGAACATTGCTATGACATCTCCTAAATTTTGAATCAACTCAAATTTAAAAAATGTAATCTCCTCATATCTAATATATTGACACCACTACCAAATTTCTTATCAAAGCATGGCATCATCATAAGTCCCCTATATATGCAAATGGACTTTATATAGTAGCAAGTGGAAGATGACTAGTCGGTGTGGTGAATGGACTAGAAACCATGATAATAAAGGACATTTTAATTAATATTTGAAAAATTTGGGTAAATTAGACCTTTAAAATATGTAAATGGTATTAACACAACCTCTTATAACCATCCATAAAGCATGGAAACCTAGAAAATAATGGAAAAGTGATCATCAACTTAGAATGCACTAGTATTGAATATTAAGGGTATTGGATCATCAAAACAACCCTAAATGTGAAAAAAAGAATGGAAGAAATTATAGTGGATATAAGAAATCATATGGAAACAATATTATCACATAAGTTGTACATATTTACTTAGAATGAAACAAAACCTGTAGGGTTCATAGATTTGCAATAAAATTTTCATAGTCCACTTAAAATGGATAGTCGACGAAGCACATGCCACCATTACTCAAAATTATAATATGTATTTTATTTTATTTTATTTTATAACAACCTCTTAAGATCATTTTACTTGAAACCCTTTTTATTGGTCATACCAAGTGGAAACTACAAGTCACTTCTTTGTGCCAAGAAGAATGAAAAAGAGATAAAATGGTTTTGGTTTCAAATTTTCATTTATATATCAAAAAAATCATGGATATGAGATTTACGAAGATATATAGATGTTACATAAACTCCTTACATGTGGCATGCTTCCTAATGAGCTATACATGTGTCATTTTCTTCCTTTTTCTTTTGGAAAACTGATTTTCTCCTGATTAAGCAATAAATTTTTAGTTTTTTAAGTTAATTAAGACATTTTTGGGTACATAATCCATGTAATAACCTATTTACACTTTCAAATTTCATAATAAACCCACACAAAGTATTAAATACACTATTTGGACCCCTTAAAATGACTCAAAATGATAAATAGACCTAGAGAACTAATGACCAAAGTTATTATAAAATAAATTGACATAAAATGACCTATAAAAAACATTATGAAAATATATTATACCCACTTATATCCTAAAAATGAATTTTTTTACTAGGGGTGCCCTATTTTGACCTAAGAGTCAAAATTGGTCAACAATTTGTATGAGTTCATTGAAGAGAATGTTATAGTGGATAGTTAAGTGTTATTATGATTAGATAAGTTCTTAAGAATCAAATTATTATGTCAAGTATCAGTATATTAAGGAGTATTTTCATGGCCTAGTCATGGAATGAAGTGCCAGGACCCCCTGCTCTTGAAGAGCACAGTTGATTACTTTTGTATAAGCAACTAAACATGGAATTTAACCAGAAGTAACAAGTAACTTAGAAATTTAGAAATAACACAGAATATGAGAGACAATACCCAACTGTATTAATACTCTTCCAGAAGGAAATACAATAAAGAAGATGCCACAATATTCTTCACACTCCTCTAGGGCTCCCACACCTCTAGGGCGTAAATAGTAAATCTCTTTAAGAGTTCTCTCTCTCAATCACAGTCACAATAAACAACTCAAACATAGAGTTGTTGTTCACCTCCAACTAGTCAGTATCACTACTGCCAGTACCACCAACCAAGTACTCAAAGTACTCCAAGTCTGAGTACACCACGTACTCCAAGTAGATCTCCTTGATCTTGCAACAACCTACAAATCAAACTGATCTTACTTACACATGTATATCTCACCTAATCTTGTTATACCACAGATCAACCTGGCCTTACACACCTATCGACTGAGATCATACACACATGAAGAACCCTTATCCTTGCCTCACCAAGTCCTTATGATTCTCCAAACTAGCACCCCTATGGATCTTCTACCAGATCTTGCTCTCCTGCAGATCTACCTGATCATACACACTTGGCACTGTGGCACTATGAGGAGCCAACCTTGTTCTCTTCCCTCTAAAGGGGCTAACCTTGCTTTCTCTATCTAGCACACTTTACAATACAGCCCATGAGTCTATTATATAGATCCCATGCAAACAATAATTAGACATCTAATTACAATAATTAGAACTGTAGCTCTAAGACTAAAATTAGCCTTTAACATGCAAACAACTGGTTCATTAACAAACTATTCATGAAACTGACAGTTCCAAAACCGCACAGGTGATCGATGTCAGTCACTGTCTATCTGGAGATGACTGATGTCGGCCAATTTTGACCAATGTCAGTAGCTTCCTGTTCACCCCTGACTGACGTCAGTTGGCCTGACCAATGCCAGTGATTGTGACACTCAGCAACTCCTCCTGTTTGCATCCTGGTGAAGCTTTTAGCTCCACAACCTAACAATCTCCCACTTGGAGATAAATAGCTACACCTATACCTGTACCTGTACATCATCTAATTTGTTTCCTGGCTTGTATCCCTCTTCAAGATCAATCTTGAAGACCAACCACCACACATCTTGTGGTGCACCACATGTCATCCAAGTAACCTACCACATCCGAACCTACATACCCATGTAGAGAAGTCCCTGACCCTGCATAGCATGTTAACCTGCTGCTGGTCCCTCTCAAATACCTAAGAACCCACTAAACTGCTCTCCAGTGCTTCTTTCCTAAATTGGCTATGAACTTTTTGACAACACCCACTACTGGGGCAACAATAGGTCTAGTACACATGTACTTAACCTCATCATATGAATTGGGACCCTATTCTGTGAACTATCCATCCATAGGTGTGCAAACTAGTTCTGCATCCCGCATCTTGAACCTCACCACTACCTTATCCACACAATCATCTAGAGATAAAATCAACTTCTGACCTTCCATGTCTCTATAAAAACTCATGCCAAATAATTTCGTTGCTCCTAAATTCTTCATGACATACCACTGAACTAACTTTACCTTTAGTTCAGAAACACCCTGCATGTGTGACCCTGCAACAAGCATACACACTACATACAGTAACAGGATAATGTTGCAATCATCATCCAACTTGGTAAAGTAAACACAATGGTTACAATGAAATTGACTAAATCCATGCTTTGTCATACACCTGTCAAACTTGTACCACTATCTTGCAGCTTCCTCAAGACCATATGACCTAGCCTTCCATCTCACGTGTCCATCCTCTCTCTTCTTTAACCAAGGAATCCATTCATCTCTCAGTGCTTTCTTTTCAACTGGCAACTCTACCAAATCTCCCGTTTGGTTCTTCTCTAAAGAATTCATGCCATGCTCCCACTGTTTCCTGGATCCTACCTACTCTATAGTGAGCAATAAGTATAAAGAAGGGGAATAACAAATTTGAGGCTTACTTACCCTTTCAGTCCTCCACATGGGGATTTGAGACTCCTTGACAGCTTGTTGTCCACCCAAAATCTGTTCCAATGACCGATGTCGGTCACCACCCAGTCTGCATCTGACCAACATCAGTTTCATGTGAGTAACTTGACTACCAACGTTGGTTCCCTGACCAACATCGGTGTCCACCTAGTCATCGACGTTGGTTCCCTGACCGATGTTGGTAGCCACCTTCCTGACACCACTGACTTTGTCTATTTGCACATGACCGATGTTGGTACCTATTTGTTCGATGTCAGTTCCACCTGACCTACATCGGTAACTGTGGTTTTCTATAAGTGATGAATTTTTACCCTCGAACTCACCTTGGATCAAAACCCTATCCAAACTGCCCTACTCAGATTTATTTAGTCCCTTCCACTGATCTCTGTCCATCATCTCCTCCATAAACACCAAGGATTTCTAGTTAAGTTTTTCAAACACATCTGACTTCCTCTTAAGAACATGCATCTCCTTCTTTCTCATGTGACCAAGCCTACAAAGCCAGTCTTCACAATAGAAGAAGAATCAGTAATACAAGTAGGTAGATAAAGAGTACCTACTTTCTTACCACCAGCTAATTCAACTGCATCCACTGTGAGAATTATTGTGCATCTCTCATCACCCAACTTTCTTGAAGCAATTAGCCTCATCTTCAAGACTGGGACTTACATGACATCCTTCAACACCCATGTGTTGGCCGTCTACAATTTCAGCCACACTTCCCCTTTGCCAAAACTTGACAAGGCACACCAGCTCCTAAATAAATCTTTCCAAAGCCTCCATGGACCTCAACATGGAAAAATACTCTATTTGGGGCTGCATGGAAAGAGGCAACAGAATTTATAAACCAAGATTCTACTTTATCCAAGGAACATACTAGAATAACTAGTGCAACAATACCTACAACACATGCTCCTTTATTTCCTTCATGTTGATCTGCTAGCAACCAGCAATCTTTCTTTACCTACTCTTTCTTTCCATAACACCGTAATTGATCATTCTTGCTTTTGAATTCCTCCATACTTTCTTCTGCCATTGTTATACTCCCACTCAATCAGAACCCCTAAGAGTGACCTATAATCAACACACTTAACAATATTTACCACCTGTTAGTGAACCTAACCTCATTCTGATACCACTTTGTCAGGACCCCCTGCTCTTGAAGAGCACAGTTGATCACTTTTGTATAAGCAACTAAACATAGAATTTAACCATAAGTAACAAGTAACTTAGAAATTCAGAAATAACAAAGAATATGAGAGACAATACCCAATTATATTAATACTCTTCCAGAAGGAAATACAACAAAGAAGATGCCACAATCTCCTTCACACTCCTCTAGGGCTCCCACACCTCTAAGGTATAAACAGTAAATCTCTTCAAGAGTTCTCTCTCTCAATCACGGTCACAACAAACAACTCAAACACAAAGTTGTTGTTCACCTCCAACCAGTCAGTATTACTACTGTCAGTACCACTGACCAAGTACTCAAAGTAATCTAAGTCTGAGTACACCACATACTCCAAGTAGATCTCCTTGATCTTGCAACAACTTGCAAATCAAACTGATCTTACTTACACATGTAGATCTCACCTAATCTTGTTATACCACAGATCAACCTGGCCTTGCACACCTGCCAACCGAAATCATACACACATGAAGAACCCTTGTCCTTGCCTCACCAAGTCCTTATGATTCTCCAAACTAGCACCCTTGTGGATCTTCTACCAGATCTTGCTCTCTCGTAGATCTACCTAATCATACACACTTGGCACTATGGCACTATGAGGAGCCAACCTTGCTCTCTTCCCTCTAAAGGACCTAACCTTGCTCTCTCTATCTAGCACACTTTACAATACATCCCATGAGTCTATTATATATATCCCATGCAAACAATAATTAGACATCTAATTACAATAATTAGAATCGTAGCTCCAAGACTAAAATTAGCCTTTAACATGCAAACAATTGGTTTGTTAATAAATTGTTCATGAAATTGACAGTTCCAAAACCACACAGGCGACCGACATCAATCGTTGTCTGTCTGGAGATGACCGACATCGGCTGATTCTAACTGATGTCAATAGCTTCTTGTTCACCCCTGACCGATGTTGATTGGCCTGACCAATGTTGATGACTGTGACACTCAGCAACTCTTCCTATTTGCATCCTGGTGAAGCTTTTAGCTCCACAACCTAACATGAAGAGACCTTGTGTAAAGGCATGGGCTTGGAATTTTGGTGATGTGAGTGGCCTCAGGATTGTGAGAAGATGTATGGTAGTGGTTGAGCATGGTAAGAGGTTATATGGAATGTATATTAGGTGGTGATATCTTGGACAGTGGTTAGAAGGTTAGTTTCAAGGACTAGTGTGGTTTGTAGGTCAAGATCTAGAGAACAAAGTCAGATATGGTATACAAATAAGGTATGAGATTTAGATTTCAAGATAATAATGATCATGTGAGCATTATTAGTGGTGTGATAGATTGTCCTAGGTGTGTTGACTAAGTCTAAGGTCAAATTTTGAACAATTATGCTTGAAAAAGTGTTTTAATATCTCTTAAGTACATAAGATGAAGAGTTGTCCACCTAAGAAGATTTATTAAGTGTTATTTGGCACATGCAACATCTACATGAGGACCTAATATATTAATGGTAGATGGGTAAAGGTTTAATATCAAAGTTTTAGGCATTAGTTTTTGGAATGAGGGTCTAAGCTTTATGAATGATTGCTAACAATAGAAGATGGTTTAAACCCTGAATGAACCCTAATAGTGACCTCATATGAAATAAATTGTTATAAAGTTGTCATAATGGATTGGTATGTCTAGTTTAGTTATTGGAGGTTCTATTCAACTCTCCCAAGCATCTCTAGGTGTGATTGAGTCTTCAAGTGAGTGAGTGGACCCAATTTCTTGGAGATTTATTATAGAAATCAGAGTTGGCCAAGTAAAATTTATTAAATGGATGGAGGAAAAAGTTTGATACTCATATTTTGTGTCCATTAAATTTTATTGACAATTTATATCCTTTAGGTGTGCAAAGTTTGTGATCCAATCTGGGTAGTTGCTAGTAGGCCTAATTAAGAAAAATAGTACAAAACCCAGGTAGTATGAAAAGGTTGATTTTGGTGTGATTTCATGAAATAGTGATGGATATAAGAACATGTATATGTTTTTTTGGAATTTTTTGTCCTATTAATTATTTTTATAATATTTGGTATCAATTTAAAGTAGTGAAAATTTTGAAGCTAAAATGGCTTGTCTGGTCGAGTGAGGTCTATGAGACAGAAGGTCAACAAATTGGTTTGTAAGACCGATAGTTTCCATTAGAGATTATGATATTTTTATTGGAGTTTGTTTTTAGGATATTTTAGGATTATTTTCATGAATTTTAATTACTTTATTTTGTTCTTTTAGGTGTCATATGTTCAAGTTTCCATGACTATGTTTTAAGGCTAGTTGGTAGTTCAAAGTAAGCATTTTACAGAGAAAAGTTTAAGCGTGTATACCCTAAGTTGAAGTATCTAAAAAAAATTGTGATAAACTTAAGGTTATGATTTTTATTAATATGTGATTTATTATTATGGTTATTTTTTAAAATTGTATTTACATTTCATTTGTTCAATACAGACTTTCTATGTTTATGAAGGCCTATTGTGAACAGTGTTTTGAGAAGGGGTTCAAGTGGTGGCTGGAAATAAAAGGTGCTTTGGACTTAAATTGAAGTTTGATAAGGTATATTTCATTTATTTTTGAAAGGATATTATTCATAAATGAATTTTATTTTGTTTCAATGGGTCATGAGGTAATGTGTTACCAAAGTAGGCCTAATTGAATTAGGTCTCCTTAAGGCCTAAAAGAGGATTTGGTCTATTAAGTTATGGCCAACCTAATGTAATGTTTGATTAATGTTTGAAATTTTTATAAGACCTATTTTAAGGTTAACTAATTTTGAAAGTGTGCATGTCTTAGAAAGGTGTGTGAGAACAAGTTACTTGTATAAGAGCAAGACTAATTAGACCTAATTTACTTTCTCAAATAATTAGGTGAATGAAAAAATGAAATAAAATATTGAATAGATGATGGAGGTATTGTATAACATTAGAGAGGTGTGAATAAATTTTAAAAAAGATATAAATAGGTATTATAGAGGAATATCAAGGTCATATGACCTGATTTATCTTGAAGAGATCCAATAGAGAAAAGAAGCCTAAAGGCAGTTTTGAGATGGATAGAAGTGTGTCAAGATTTGAATAAGGTGATCATAATATATTGTTTTAGAAAAAAGGTGTTTTGAAGGTGATCAAGTGTTTTATGTGGTTGATTTGGTGCTAAGTCATATAGGGGGTTAGTGATTCCTTACAAGTTAAAGCTTGCTAAAGCCTAGTTGGGTTGGTGCTTAGAGAGTTTGGGTTAATGCTCCATGTGGAGTTGGTAATATTGGAATAGTGTTGTCATTGATTTCAGTATTATGTCATTAATGTCAAATCATGTTATCATTTATGTCTAGATGAATCTGTTGAAGATTCATGGTGAGTGGTCTTTGATGTATGATCTTGTAAGCCTAATGTGATAAGGTTCTTTTGAAGGCATGATGAGTTCTTATGCCAACATAGTAAGTGTTATTTCTATGAGAGAGACTATAATCATGATGAATGAGGTTGATGTCAAGTAGTTGTTTTAATATTGTTGTCTACATGAGCAAGGTCAGTTGGTAGTGTATGTTTTGATAATATTATAATCATTAAAGGTATCTAGTAATTACCATGAGAGAGAAAGGTATAAGTATAAGTGTCTCATATCAGCTTGGTTGATGTTGTGTTCAGTTCATGATATGGAAGGAACAAGTCAAGGTATCAAGGTGTCTTTTAAAGCTTTTGTGATAAGGTATGTGAATAGCGAATCTTAGTGAAGTGAATGAGAATAATATTTTGAGATTTTTCTTGGCATTGAGTGATCATGTATGTAAATAATAGTTACTTTAATAAGTGTTTCAAGGTTAGTGGTCAAGTTCTAAATGCTTAAGAAGCCTATTCATAGCAAGCATAGTCATATCATGAACATGTGCATGGTGAGCATGAAGTTGTATGTGCAAAGGTATGAAATTATCTAAGGATCATGTAATACATGTGAGAAAGGTGTATAAGCATCAAGGAGAGTTTCAAGGTGAGCCTACAGGGGTAGGACCTACATATCAAGTCTACATCTAGACCATTTCTAAACCCTGCCTGGTCTAATGAGATATCATCAAGGTATGTGAAGGGTGTATAGTATAATTTATGCATGAGAGAGGTTGTATGACTTGAGAATGAGATGTTAAGAATAAAATTGAGGTGTTTAGAACATGGAAGAAGGAATGAAGGATATATCAAGGCCTAGTGAGGTATGAATACTATGGTGTAAAGAGAGAAAGTGTAAACCTAATGAGGCATAATGATCTATTTTTAGGGCATATGAAGGATGTAAATCAATGTTTCATCATGATAGAGGTTGATTGAGTATGTGAGAGAGGTTTTTTATTCATGTAAAGAGGCTTGAAGGTCAATTTGAAGTCCAAATGTGGTTTTTAGGTCAAGGTCTAGAGAGCAAAGAGAGATATGGTGGCTAAATGAGGTATCAAATTTACATTTCAATATAATAATGAGAATGTTATCATTATAAATGGTTTTATATATTTTATTAGGTGTTTTGACCAAGTCTGAGTTTAAATTTTGAAGGTTTAGGCTTGAAAAAGTGTTTTAAGGTCTCTCGAATACACAAGATGAAGAGTTATCTACCCAATAAGGTTTTTCAAGTGTTCATTATCATGTGTAGCATCTACATGAAGACCTAAGCTATTAATTTTATATTTTTAAGGGTCTTAAATCAAATTTATAGGCATTAACTTTGATAATAAGGGGTTACACTTTATGAATGATTTTTAATAGTGGAAGATGGTTTAAACCCTCAACGAACCCTAATAGTGACTAATATGAAATAAGTTGTTATAAATTTCTCATAATGGATTTTTATGTCTATTTTAGTGATTTAATGTTGTGTTTAACTCTCCTAGGCATCTCTAGGTGTGATTGAGTCTTTAGGGGATTGATTAGACCCTATAGAAAAGGCCTTATTTCTTGGAGATTTTTTTTAATAGTCAAAGTTGACCAAGTCAAATTTTCTAAATGGATGGAGGACAAAGATTTCAAATTTTATTTTATGTACATGGTGTTTTTTTGGACAATTTATATCTCTTAGGTCTGTTAAACTGGTCATCCAAGTTGACCAATTGTTAACAGGACTAATGATTGAAATAATGAGAAACCTAGGCAGTAGCGAGAAGATGTTTAGGGATGTGTTATCATGAAAAAGGAATGAATCCAAGTGAATGGATACATTTATCCAAGACTTATAATACATTTTAATTTTGTATATGTCTTGGAGGTTAGTGGATATGATGAAAATATTGCTCATAAATTTACCTATCCAGTTCAGATGAGACAGTGAGGTACAAGATTATGAGATTAGTTTGTAAGACAAATATTTCCATTTGAAAATATTATTTTTATGTCTAATAATGGTTTAATGATCTCATAAAATCATCATAATGACCTATGAGTCTCTGGAAATGGTCATATAGGTGATTGAAGGTCATTATCACCATGACTGTGCTCTAAGGTAAACTAGTACTTCTAAGTAAGCAAGTTGTAGTGATGAGTTTGAGACTCTATGACATATATTTAAGCATATAATGTATCTAATATTTCTATTTAGGAATTTTATGACCTATCCATTCTTTTATTATGTTTTGGTAGTCATTGAAAGTAGTGAAAATGCTAAAGCCAAAATGGCTTATCTCGCTAAGTGAGGTCTGTGATAAATAAGGTCAACAAATTGGTCTACAAGACTAATAGTTGCCATTAGAGATTGTTATATTTTTGGTGGAAGTTTTTTTGAGGATATTTTAGGAACAATTTCATGCATTGGAAGTCATTTATTATGTTCTTTCAGGTGATAGAAGTTTAAGTTTCTATGACTATGTTTTAAAGCTAGTTGGTAGTTTAGAGTAAGCATTTTGCATAGAAGAGTTTGAGACTGTGTTTTATGGTTATTTTTAAAAAATTTGTTTATGCTTTAGTTTTTCAAGATATACTTTCTATGTTTATGAAGGCCTATTATGAATAGTGTTTTGAGAAGGGGTTTAAGTGGTGATTGGACCTAAAAGGTGTATTTGACTTAAAGTAAAGTTGGGTAATGTCTATTTGATTTATTTTTTAGAGTATATTGTTCATTAATGAAGTTTATTTTGTTTCAAATTTTCATAAGGTAACATGTTCCCAAAGTAGGCCTAATTGAATTAGGTCTCCTCAAGGCCTAAAGAGGATTTGGTCTATTAAGTTGTGGTTGACCTAATGTATTATTTGATTCATGTTTGAAACATGTTCTAAGACTTATTATAAGGGTAATCCAATTGTGAAAGTCTGTATGTCTAAACAAGGTGTGTGAGATCATGTGAATTGTATAAGAGTAAGACTAAGTAGACCTAATTGATAGTGTTAGATAAGTGAAGAGAGTGCAAGTGAATAAAATAACACATTGAGTAACAAAAAGAGATCATGTAGAAAATCATGGGGGTGTATAAATATTGTCATGAATATCTAATAGGAATTCTAAGTATGGAGATCACGTTCATATTACCTAATCAATCTTGAAGAGACCTAGTAGAGTGAAGAAGCCTAGAGGTGGTTTTGAGAGGGATAGAAGTGTGTGAAGAGTTGAACAAGATGATCATCATATATTGTATGATAAATAAGGTGTTTTAAAGGTGATCAAGTCTTTTATGTGGTTAAGTTTGTGATGATTAATCTAGGGGTTAGTACCCCCTTGAAAGTGGGTATTTGTTAAAGCCTAGCTAGGTTAGTGCATAGCTAGTTGGGGTTGGTGATCCATGTGAAATTGGTGCTTCAATAAAATTTATATTTTTCCTTATAGGACTGTATTCCATTTATAAATATTAGTGGGTTTTCTTCCCCTTGAGGTTTTCCCACATATAATTTGTGTTATCTTGTGTTCTTATGTTTCATGCATATGTGGATGGTTACTTAATCATTATTTGATATACATGTTTGAATGAATGTTCATGAATGCTTAAGAGGATTTGTAGTAAATGTTTTAAATAATAATTCACCCCTAGTAATTATGATTCCATTATATGCTTCACTAAATTTTGATATTTTGTCTTATAAGTCTATAGTCCATTTATAAGGATTAATGGGTTTTATTCTCCCTTGAGGGTTTACCACATATATGATGTGTTATCTTGTGTTCCTATGTTTCATGTATATGTGCCTGGTTACTTAGTCATTGTTTCATCTACATGTTTGAATTAATGTTCATGAATTCTTAAGTGGAATTATAGGTTTTAATTCTTATTAACCCCTCCTTAGTCATTATGCTTCTAATAGTTAGTATCAGAGCTAGTCCTTTGAGATAGGCCTAATGTCTTAAAGGTGGTCCTAAGAAGCAAAAGCATGGATTATGATGATGATAATGTTATAATGATAGAAATGAAGTTCTATTCATATAAATAGATAATGGATGTAAAAAAGGGAAGAGTCTTATGAAATAATACTCTAAGATTAGAATGAAAGTGGTTTCCTTGAAGGTAGAGTTAGAGTAGGTATCAAGCAAGTTGAAGACCTATAGAAATTTGAGAAGAGTTTAGATGTCCTAGATGGAATCTTGAGTAGTTATATATCTACAAATGTCAAGGTAGGTCTTAGAATCAAGGAAGACCACAAGGAGAGTCAGACCTCAAAGGTCAATGGCATACCAAAGAATGATGGTGCTGGAAGAATGAATACAAGTCCTATTAGACAACCTAATTCTATAAGGTATGCAAGTTATTTTAATGGTTATTATTTTTCTTCTATCCAATTTGGTAATATATAAAGATACTATAGGAGAGACTACATAAGATCATTTGAGAATGTGTATTTATGAAACTATGGAAGGAATCATGGTATGAGAGATGTTGTGTGCTACAACTATGATCAAAGAGGACACATTGTAAAATATTTCAATATGAGGCATATATAAAAGACTAGTCAAGATAGAAAGTTCATAAACCTACCACTAAGAAGATGATCAAGAAGTCAAAATCTATGGATAAAGTGAAAAAAGAGAAAAAGACTAAAGGATAATCTATGCTAGAGATCAATAAGAGAAACCTTATACATAAAGTAAAGGTAGAACAAAATATTGATGTAAAAAAAGCTATGCTAGAGGTCAAAAATCTAGATCCTATGGATAAGATGGAGTAGAAGAATAAAGAAGAAGATTATATGAAATATCAGAGTAGTTTCTTAATGCACATGTTAGGAGATAAGAGAGGTCTTGGTTCTCATGTGGTTGATCAAAGTAGTAAGGATGAAAAGCTGACTGAGAATAATAAGGATCACAAAGTGGTTGAGTCAAATGCTTTAGCCCAATACAAGGAGAATGCTAGTGAAATCAAGAAGTTTTAAGCTCCTAGAGTGGAGGAAAAAAATCAATATATGTAAGCTAAAGGAAATTAAGGTGAGTCATGATAAACTCATAAACCAAGGTGGGTTGTTTGATATTATATATCATAAGTAAAATTTGAAATAATGTCAAGAGTATTATTTGTTAGCTTAGAAGGATGATGAAGATGACAAATCAAATGTTAATCTTAAATTAATAGTCAATCCTAAAAGGATGCTAAAGAATATTCAATCTTGTGAGAGTATAGATATCTATAAATCTCCTAAATTTATGTTATTCTAGTGCCTTATGGAAGGGGTGACTCCATTAGGCTTCATAGAGACACTCATTAGTAAGTAGAAGCATGGTGGATTCTTGTTGAGCTTTGACATGTGTTGTATGTCAAGAAGATATGAAATAGAAGTGTGGCATTTTAACATGTTGAGAGGTAAATTTTTGGTATCTATTTTTGATGAGCAGTTGAACTTGATCTAAGTTGAGATTTGGTATTCATACCAAGGTTCTTGAGTTTTTTTGGAGATGGTCTATGTTTATTATTGATTCATATGGTGATCAAGTCATGAATACAAAGGGGAAGCATGGTTGTGTAGTTATATATGATCTTTCTTTATTGAGTTATTGCATTAATTGATATATGCTTGGTATAAGGGGGAGCTTGGTAGCTCTGAGTTATTTATCAAGAGAGTGGTTGCCTTTGTTATCTAAATAGATTTAATCATGGATTTGTGGGAGCATGATTTATAAGATGATTCATGATTCTATTTGTTGATCTATTTCTAAAAGAGAAAGTTTAGTGATTGGGCAGAAGTTTTTATGAGTAGTTTCCATAGTTTCTAGAGAATGTGTGCCATATAATGTATTTGAGAGATAACATAAGATTAGGGGGAGAATGTGAGCTTATATAAGTTGTATACAACAATTGGTATGAGCCTAAGGTGAGTATTTGGTCAACATTTCATTATGTGGTTTTCTAAAGTTCAAGTCCAAGGATCAAATAGTTGTTTGTGGAAGACCATTTTTTATTAATGTTAAAGGGTGAAAAAGACCAATTTGGGGGATAAGAGATTGATCATACTATAATGTGTTTTTCCTTAAATGACAAAGGGGGATTTTTGTGTAATATTATTATCATAGATGTCAATCTAATATCATTAATTTCAAAGTGTGTTGTCATTGGTGATGCATCTGATGAAGATACATGGTGAGTGGTCTTTGAGGCACGCATGGATGAAGGATGATGTCTAGATAAGAAAGGATAGTTGTGGTATTAGCATGAGGTTTTCAAAGGAGATAAATGTCAAGGTTGTTTCTTAGTGTTGTATTTATTATTATAAGTCTTGTGTCAAGTTTTATGTTACTCTAGTGAAATATGATCAAGGTTGATGTTGATCTAGTGAAAGATGATCAAGGTCAGTTGTCAAGTTCTTAGCAAAAAAAAGTGTTGTGATGATGTTTATATGAGTTCATTGAAGATATTTTTTTAATGGATAGTTGAGTATTATTTTAATGAGATAAGTGTCTAATAAATAGATCCTTTTGTCAAGTATAAAGAGCTTAAAGAGTCTTGTCATGGCCTAGTCATGGCATGAAGAGACCTTGTGTTAGGCATGGGCTTGGTTGCTTGGTGAGATGAGTGGTCTCATGAATGTGATAAGATTTATGGTAGAGTTTTACTATTTTAATAGGTTTTATAGAATGTATATTAGGTTTTGAGATCTTAGAAAGTGGTTAGAAGGTCAGTTTCAAGGACTAATGTGGTTTTTAGGTTAAGGTCTAGAGATTAAAGAGAGAGATGGTGGCCAAATGAGGTATCAGATTCAGATTTAAAGATAAGAATGAGAATGTAATAATTTTCAATGTTTTGATATATTATCCCAGGTGTGTTGACCAAGTCTGAGGTCAATGTTTGAAGGATCAGGCTTGAAAATATGTTTTAAGGTTTCTCAAGTGCATTGGATGAAGAGTTGTCTATCTAAAAAGGTTTTTTAAGTATTTTTTAGCATGAGAAACATTTACATGAGGACGTAAATATTTGTGGTAGATGGATAAGTTTCATATCTCAAATTTATAAGAATTAGTTTTTGTAATGAGGGGTTAAGCTTTATGAATGATTACTAATAGTGGAAGATGGTTTAAACCCTCCAATAACCTTAAAGTGACCAAATATGAAATAAGTTGTTTTAAAGTTCTCATAATGGATTGGTATGGATAATTTAGTTATTTTAGGTTGTATTAAACTCTCCTAGGCATCTCCATGTGTGATTGAGTCTTTAGGTTAGTGAGTGGACCCTATAGGAAAGGCCTTATTTCTCAGAGATTTATTGTAGCATTTAGAGTTGACCAAGTTAAAGTTGATAAATAGATGGAGGATAAATTTGTATAATTTTAGTTTTTGTATATTATTTTTTATGGATTATTTATATCCCTTAAGTGTATAAATTTGGTGATCCAATTTGGCCAGTCACTAGTAGGCCTAATGAATAAAAATAGTACAAAACCTAGGCAGTATGAAAAGGTGGATTTTGGTGTGATTTCATGAAAGAATGATGGATATAAGTTCAAATAAATGTTTTAAATAATTTTATTTCCTATTCATGCTTTTTATAAGGTTTTTTAGCTAGGGAAAGTAGTGAAAATATTAAAGCCAAAATGGCTTATCTATCTAAGTAAGGTCTATGAGAGATAAGGTCAACAAATTGGTATTTAAGACCAATATTTTCTATTATATATTATGATATTTTTGTTTTATGTTGTTTTTAGGATGTTTTATTATCATTTTAATTCATTTTAATTCCTTTATTATGTTATTTTAGGTGTCATAATTTCAAGTTTCCATTATTGTGTTTTGCAGCTAGTTTGCAATTCAGAATGAGCCTTTTACAAAGAAGAGTTTGAGCTTTTATACCATAATTAGAAGTATATAATGAAGTTTTTGATGAAATTTATGTCATGAGGTTTTTTAATATGTGATTTATTTTTATGGTTATTTGGAAAAATTATGTTTATGGTTTAGTTATTCCATAAAGACTTTCTATGTGTATGAAGGCCTATTATGAATAGTGTTTTGAGAAGGGGTTAAAGTGGTGGTTGGACCTAAAAGGCATTATGGAATTTAATTAAATATTTATAAGGAATATATTATTTATTTTTTAAAGGATATTGTTTTTTAATGATATTTTTTTTGTTTCAAGGGGTCATGAGGTAACGTGTTGCCAAAGTAGGACTAATTGAATTAGGTCTCCTTAAGTCCTAAAAGAGGATTTGGTATATTAAGTTATGGTTTCCCTAATATATTTTTTCATTCATTTTTTTAATTTTTTTATAATATATATTATAGTTTTAATAAAATTTTGAAAGTTTGTATGTCTGAATAAGGTGTGTGAGAGCAAGTGACTTATATAAGAGCAAGACTAATTAGGCCTAATTTAGTTAGTCAGATAATTGGGTGAATGAGTTAATGAAATAGAAGATTAAATAGCTTAATTAGGTATGTTATAAAATAATATTGGTGTTAATAAATTTTAATTAATATATAATAAATTTACTATAAATAAATATCAAGGTCATATGACCTAATCTATCTTGAAGAGACCTAATAGAGCGAAGAAGCCTAGAGGTAGTTCTGAGAGGGATAGAAGTATGTGAAGAGATGAATAAGGTGATCACAATATGTAATATGATAAATAATGTGTTATGAAGGTGATCAAGTGTTTTATGTGTCTGAGCTAGTGTTGAGTCATCTAGGATTTTGGTGCCTCCTTACAAGTTAGATCTTGTTAAAGCTTAGTTGGGTTGGTGTTTAGATAATTGGGGTTGGTGCTCCATGTGGAGTTGGTGCTTCAAAAACAATTTATATTTTTTATTATATTATTTTATTCCATTGTAAAATATTAGTGGGTTTTCTTTCCCCTTGAGAGATTCCCACATATATGATGTGTTATCTTGTGTTCTTATGTTTCATGCATAGGTGGATGGTTACTTAGTCATTGTTTGATCTACATGTTTGAATGAATTTTCATAAATTATTAAGTGGAATTATAGTAAAGGTTTTATATATTTATTCACCCCCACTCTCATTCATTATGCTTCTAAGACATTGGGGAGAGACATTAACATTGATGTTATTGTTTGTCCAAGATGTTAGTGTCTAGGGAGTAACAAAATAGGTATAGGATCAGAACTTACAGACGTGTAAGATAAATATATTTTAAGTATTTTTTGAAAGATATGATATTTGTGTCATTAATATAATACTATTCAGACTAAGATCTAAGCCAAGGCTCATAATATAGAGTGGATATAAGGCTTGTCAAAGCAAGGCATGTGTAAAACTAATAAAAATGACCAAGGTATGATTTTGCCAAGTGTACAAGATTGAGGTGATACATGATCACAAAATATCATATATAGTTTGAAATATGTTAGCTAACACAATACTATATTCACTAGTATGATAAAATAAAAATGACATAAGATAGACTCAGAATTGTATCAACCGTGTTCATATAGTACATGGAGAGATAAGTATGAAAGAGACTATATCATCTTGACTAATATAGTAATAATATAGGGTGCTTATAAAGTTTGAAAATAATTTATATAGATAGGTAATATTGAAAGATACTTAGAGGATGTCATATTGATAGTAATGAAGGTATCATATAATAGTATGTAAACATCTCTCTCAAATTACCATGAGCCAATCCCACCCCATTACTGATGCATATTTTAAGGCATACATTAAGGTAGATTGATGCACCAACAAGCATATAAAAGAGAAAGTTCTAGTAAATTGATAAAGTGAAAAACCTTAGGTTTATACATATTCACCACCTAAATATCATGATGTGTCACAATAGTGTAACATGAGATGGTGCTTCAAGATAGATGCATAGTAAAATATAAGAGCATAACTAAAAATAAATGTTGAGAGAACTAGTGATAAATGAATAGCTAAAAGTTGTTAGGGTGTGGAGCCTAAAAGCTTCACCAAGGAGCGTACTAAACAGATTTGGGTTTACACAGTCACCGGCGTCGGTCAGGAGCGACCGACGTCGGTCAGTAGCAGTTAGAGGAACGCCGGCATCGGCAGAGGATCGGCCGATGACGGTCACATGCAGACTGGCAGGAACTGGCGTCGGTTACCTGTGTGTCTAGAAAGCAATTTCCGAGGACAGAAGCGAGTGTTTGCATGATGAGTTTGAGTTGTAGACTTAAGCTCATGTCTCTATTATTAGCAATATTGTTTTTAGAGCCCTTGTTCAAGTGGCTTAACTGTTTGTTGTAAGTGCATGCTCAAGTTTCCTAATTCTATATGTAGGAAAGATCTTCTTAGCTTATTGTGTGAGTATGAGTAGAACATTGTGAATGTTTGAAGGACAGTACAGAAGTTGTATCAATCTAGGTTGTTGGAATTGATTGTACTTGAGAGAGAGAGATCTTGAGGAATAGAGATCTAGTGAGAGATCTTGTGTGCATCTGAGATAGGTGTGGAAGAAATAAGTTTCTTCAATTGTATTCCTTTTGTAAAGAGTTTTAATACAAGTTTTCAAGGTGGTTTCTTGTATCTCTTGTTCTGTGCTATTTATCATTCCAATTGCTTATCTATCTGATTTATTTCCATGTTTATTGCTTTCACAAGTGTAATCCATTGTTGGTTGATCCCCAACAAGTGGTATCAGAGCTCAGGTTCACTAACAGGTGGTTCAAATCTGTGTAGTGTGTTTGGATTATAGGTTGCTCACAGGGGTTTCTGTAGGGATTTCTGTTTGAGTGGGAGAAGCAATGGTAGAAGAAAGTAAATTGAGAATGGAAAAGTTTAATGGCAAGAACTATCAACATTGGAGAATGCAGATAGAGGACTATCTGTGTCAGAAAGATCTTTACTTACTGTTAGGTGGGATTACAAAGAAGCCCAAGGACATGGAGGATGAAGAATGGGAAGTTCTTGACAGAAAGGCTCTGGGGTCTATAAGACTGAGTCTTGCATCCACTATGATATCTAATTTGTCACAGGCAAAAACAATGGTAGAGTTAATGACTACGTTAGCAAATTTGTATGAAAAACCCTCCGCTTCTAATAAGGTATATCTTATGAATCAGTTATTTAATTTGCATATGCAAGAAGGTGGATCTGTTTCTAATCACCTGAAAGATTTCCATGGTATTGTTAATCAGTTAAGTTTAGTCAATATTGTATTTGATGGTGAAATAAAAGATCTTTTAATATTATGTTCTTTGCCTAAAAGCTGGAATGGCTTGGTAATGGCAGTTTCTAATACTGCTTCTGCTTCGAATATTTTAAAAGTAGAGGATGTCGTTAGTGTTATCTTGAATGAGGAAATTTGCAGGAAAAGCACAGAAGAGACATCTGGGAATGCTTTAAATCTCGAGAGCAGGGGAAGGCAAAAAGAAAGGAGCAAGAGGAGATCAAGATCTAAATCTAAGGGAAGAGGCAAATCCAAATCTAGAAATGGCAGAAGGCCACAATGCTGGAACTGTGGAAAGTTGGGGCACATAAGCAGAGATTGCTGGTCAAAGCCTAAGGAGGACAATCAGCACGAAGGAAAGGAAGAGGCAAAGGTTGTAGGTATTGCACAAGATGCTCTAATTTTCTCCTTGCATAATAATATAGAATCTTGGGTATTAGATTCTGGTGCATCTTTCCATGCTACCCCTAACAGAGAATATTTCAGTGACTATATCCATGGAGATTTTGGAATAGTGTACTTAGGGGATGATGAGCCTTGTAAGATTATTGGCAAAGGTAAAGTGCAGCTGAAGATGCAGAATGGCAACACATGGGTGTTGAGAGATGTGATGCATGTTCCTAGCTTGAAGAGAAATTTGATTTCTGCAAGAAAGTTAGGAGATGAGGGTTGTACAGTAACTTTCACAGCAGATTCTTGGAAGGTGACCAAGGGTGCACTTGTTATGGCTAGAGGTAAGAGAGAAGGTACTCTCTATTTGTGTAATTGTGTTACTAACAAATCTCCTTCTGTATTGTCTACTTCAGATGTGGATGCTAAATTGTGGCACTCAAGGCTTGGCCACATGAGTGAGAAGGGGATGTCAATTCTTAAGTCTAAAGGTATGCTTTCAGATTTGATAAGTATGGATCTAGAATTTTGTGAGCATTGTGTATTTGGAAAATAGAAAAGGGTTAGTTTTCTCAAGACTGGGTCTACTAAGAAAAGGCATAAGTTGCAGCTTGTTCACACAGACGTGTGGGGACCGGCTCAGGTAGCCTCTATTGGAGGATCACGGTACTATGTTACATTCATAGATGACGCCACAAGAAAGGTATGGATCTACTGTATTAAAAATAAATTTGATGTTTTTGAGACTTTTAAGATTTGGAAAGCTATGGTTGAGAATGAAATAGGTAGAAGATTAAAGTGCTTGAGATCTGATAATGGCAGTGAGTTCTGCAGTCTTAAGTTTAACTGGTATTGTTACACACATGGAATCCAAAGGCAAAGGACGGTTCCAAGGACACCTCAGCAGAATGGTATTGCTGAAAGGATGAACAGAACAATCATGGAGCGTGCAAGATGTATGAGATTACATGCTGGGTTTCCCTTAGAGTTTTGGGTAGAAGCTATTAACACCGCAGTGTACCTGATTAATAGAGGACCTTCTACAGCTCTGGATGGTGGAATTCCAGAAGAGGCATGGACAGGTAAAAAGGTAGATCTCTCATATCTCAAAGTTTTTGGTTGTGAAGCCTTTGTGCACGTAGATAAGGAAAATAGAAAGAAGCTTGATGCTAAGTCTATGAGGTGCATGTTTATTGGCTATGGCTCAGATGATTTTGGTTTCAGATTTTGGAATTTAGGAACTAACAAGGTAATTAGGAGCCGTGATGTTTTTTTTAATGAAAGAGTGATGTATAGTGATCAGATGAGGAAGCTGAATCAATCTGGGCAGAGCAATGGAGAATTAGATGAAGTTATGGTCTAAAATGAGCTCATGGGAAAAATAAATAATCACTTACATGAAAACACAGAGACCGATGTCGGCAGGTTAGGAACCGGCGTCAGTAGTACATAAATTGATGTCGGTCATACAGAGACCGACGTCAGCAGTATAGGCACCAATGTTGGCCAGGAAGAACCAGCGTCGGCCAGTAACAGGTCTACAGGTGGCCGAGGTCGGTCACTGTCAGAGAATTTGGGTGGACAGCGTGTTGAGAATGAGTCCAAGACACCCATCAGGAGGTCAGAAAGGGTAAGTAAGCCTCCAATTCAATATTCTCCTTCTTTATACTATTTATTGCTAACCGATGGTGGAGAACCAGAGAGTTTTGAAGAAGCATTATAGGTGGAGTCCAGGAGTAAGTGGGAGCGTGGCATGGTTGAGGAGATGGAGTCCTTGAGAGAGAACCAAACATGGGATTTGGTTGAATTGCCAGCTGGTAAGAGAACACTAAAGAACAGATGGACCTACAGGTTGAAGGAAGGTGAGGATGGACAGATGAGATATAAGGCCAGATTGGTAGTGAAAGGATTTGCACAAAAGCCAGGTATTGACTTTGGTGAGATTTTTTCTCCTGTTGTTAAGATGACTTCTATAAGGGTTGTATTGTCTTTGGTTGCTTTTGAAGATTTGCATCTTGAGTAGCTAGATGTTAAGACAGTGTTTCTTCATGGAGATTTGGATGAGGAAATATACATGGAACAGCCAGAAGGATTTGAGGTCAAGGGTAAGGAGAAGTTAGTGTGCAGGTTGAAGAAAAGCTTGTATGGCCTCAAGCAAGCTCCTAAACAGTGGTATTTGAAATTTGACAAGTTTATGATTGAGCATGGCTACAGTAGGTGTCAATCTGACCATTGTGTATATTTTAAGAGATTCAATAACGGTAGATATATTATTCTATTGTTGTATGTAGATGATATGCTGGTTGTAGGATCTCACATGCAGGATATCTCTGAGCTTAAGGTGAAATTAGCTCAAACGTTTGCTATGAAGGATTTGGGAGCAGCAAAGAAAATCCTTGGCATGAGCATTAAGAGAGACAGGAAAAATCACAGGTTGATATTGTCTCAAGAGGATTATGTGGACAAGGTGTTGAAACGGTTCAATATGCAGGATGTTAAACTGGTAAGCACACCTTTGGCTGGACATTTTAAGTTGAGTAAAGAACAATGTCCTAATTCACATGATGAGGTAGAGTACATGAGTAAGGTTCCATATTCTTCTGCGGTAGGGAGTTTGATGTATGCAATGGTGTGTACTAGACCGAATATTGCCCAAGCAGTGGGAGTAGTAAGTAAGTATATGGCCAATCCAGGAAAGGAACATTGGAAAGCAGTTCAGTGGATCCTTAGATATCTGAGAGGAACCAGCAGTAGACACTTGTGCTATGGAGGTTCAGATACTTCTCTACATGGTTATGTAGATTCAGATATGGCAAGTGATTTGGATGGCAGGAGGAGCACCACAGGCTATGTTTTTATTGTAGGTGGAATGGCGGTTAGCTGGATATCTAAGTTGCAGAAGGTTGTTGCCTTGTCAACTACAGAAGCAGAGTATATTGCAGCCACAGAAGCTAGCAAGGAGATGATATGGATGACACGGTTCATGGAAGAGCTTGGAAGGGAGCATGGAAGTTGTAGATTGTATAGTGACAGTCAGAGTGCAATCCATTTGGATAAGAACTCAGCTTTTCACTCAAGAACCAAGCACATACAGATAAGGTACCACTTCATACGACAGGTATTGGAAGATGGTGAGTTGAAGCTGGAGAAGATACATACAGATAGGAATCCTACTGATATGTTAACCAAGCCAGTTACTAAGGAGAAGTTGAATCTTCATTCAAATTCTATTGGTCTTCATGATTGAGTTGAAGATGAAAGAGCTAGAAGATGTTGCTGTACAGGTACTGGCGCAGCTATTTATCTCCAAGTGGGAGATTGTTAGGGTGTGGAGCCTAAAAGCTTCACCAAGGAGCATACTAAATAGGTTTGGGTTTACACAGTCACCGGCGTCAGTCAGGAGTGACCGACATCGATCAGTAGCAGTTAGAGGAACGCCAGCATCGACAGAGGATCGGCCGATGACGGTCACATGCAGACTGGCAGGAACCGGCGTCGGTTACCTGTGTGTCTAGAAAGCAATTTCCAAGGACAGAAGCGAGTGTTTGCATGATGAGTTTGAGTTGTAGACTTAAGCTCGTGTCTCTATTATTAGCAATATTTTTTTTAGAGCCCTTGTTCAAGAGGCTTAACTATTTGTTGTAAGTGCATGCTCAAGTTTCCTAATTCTATATGTAGGAAAGATCTTCTTAGCTTATTGTGTGAGTATGAGTAGAACATTGTGAATGTTTGAAGGACAGTACAGAAGTTGTATCAATCTAGGTTGTTGGAATTGATTGTACTTGAGAGAGAGAGCTCTTGAGGAATAGAGATCTAGTCAGAGATCTTGTGTGCATCTGAGATAGGTGTGGAAGAAATAAGTTTCTTCAATTGTATTCCTTTTGTAAAGAGTTTTAATACAAGTTTTCAGGGTGGTTTCTTGTATCTCTTGTTCTGTGCTATTTATCATTCCAGTTGCTTATCTATCTGATTTATTTCTGCATTTATTGCTTTCACAAGTGTAATCCATTGTTGGTTGATCCCCAACAAAAGTAACATATACATACATTTAATTACCTTTCCATTGAATTATTACATGAAAATACAATATTATTATTTTGGATTTTGAAGTGAATACATTTGAGAAAACCTAATAATACAAGGCTAAACACTAATAAAAGCAATGTGTGTGTATGCAAGATGGTCAATAGATGGATGTAAAATGAAAACTATCCAAAATGATTGAAAAACTTGGAAATTTTGGTAATCCAAAATCAATAAGCCTAAGTTAGCAAAAAAATATCAAGGAAGTAGATAAGAAATAAGGGGAAATGGGTAAGGCATTAGGCTAGGGCTACTATAGGACTGAAAACCCCAAAGAATGTATGCAAAGTAAGAAAAGTGAAAATTCAAATAAAATAAAGGAAATAATTAACTATGGAATGCTAATAAAAATATCAATGTAATAGACATAGAAACCATATCTAAACAAATATTTGAAAAAAAAATGTAAGAATAGGACTACATTTCTTGAACAATAAAAGGGTGAAACATTAAAGCATGAGGAAAAAATTGGACTAGATGGCATTTGAAATGTGAATAGAAAACTCAAAGTAAAAATTATAAATATGAGAAATCCTAGAAAGATAAGGCAATGACCAAGATAGAATATCTCATAAAAAATTGAAGATACAACTTCTCGTTTAAAGATAGAAAAGTTAAAATTATCATAATTCTAACATGTCTAAAAGAAAATGAAGAATAAAAAATAAATAATTTGGATATTTAGAAATAAACCTACATGTCTAGGGGGAAAGACAGAGGGAGGGGAAAAAGGACTCACCAAGACAAAAACATGGTATTTACTGGAAGAAATACACTCAAATAAGGTTTTCAAGACTAATAATTTAAACATCAATGGACCTAGAAAACCATACCTAACAAACATATTCTTAGGTTAACTATTGAAGTATAAATATCATCCCATGAAGGATAATAAGCATTAAAAATAAAAATGATCTTACCATCCCATAATGTGTTTTCCTCTTTATAGAGTTATTAGTCTACTATTAATATTGGGTACATGCATTAAAAAATAGGTGTAACTAAAATGTAAGATATAGATAAGTAATGATATAATGATACCTCTTACCATAGACTAATACTCTACCACACCTCAATGGACTTGGTTGTATCATGAGGTGAATTATCAAATTCAAGATTTGAATATAATAGGAGATGTGCTAAAAATATCACATATTTTAGTGAGATCTAAATTTTAAGATATGATTTTTATTTTAACATGACATTTTATTAAGATATGGGTTTTAATGATTGGGAAAGTGTACAAAGTTGGGGGATAAAAAGGAACTACCCATGGATAGACAGTTGTGTGGCTCACCATTTTTTGAGCATCATTTAATATTGTTTGAAACCCTTTGGTGAATATTTAGATAAAATAGTCTAGTTTGTGACATATTATTTTTAAATTTTTTAATGAATATTTTTTATTAATTTTGTAAGTAAAAAAATCTTGAAAACTGCCAAAAAAATTTAAAAAAACTAGTCATGTGGCCCCCTAACTACATTTAAAAAAATTAAAAATGTGTTTTTTAAATGTGTGTATAATTAGGCCTAGTTTATGACCATATAATTTGTTTTTCACTTTGGTGAACAAAAAGCAAATTATATTAACATGTATAGGCAAGTATAGTTGTGGCAAGTGGTGGCATAAGAATGTTATAGCTAGAAATCAACATAGTTTATAACCTTAAAATAATCTAAAAATTATAAAAATTGTATTTTTGAAAAGAGGAAAGTGTTCTCATCATCATAGTAATAATTTTTAAAATTTTGTTGTTGAAATTCATAGTGTATTTGGTGATGGAAGTTGAAATTTGTTATTTTCTATCAAAATGCTTAGACTCAATTGTAGATTGATAAATCCAAGCTTTTGAATTGAGAATCCATGTCATTTTAGATCCAAAAGGCTTAAATTTTAAATTTAAATATATAATGCATATAAATTATGTAATAATGTATGCATTATGTAATAACATGTACACATTATAGTAACATGTACATGATACATAACACATATGTATTATTACATAATGCATATGTATTATATTATAATGCATATGTGTTATATAGATATAAATAAAAAAATTATTTTTAACGTACTTTTTTACCTAATTCAAGAAATCCATACCCATATACATTCTTTGCATGCTTCTACAATACTTACAAGTTGAGAAAAAGATTTTTAAAGTGCTTTTTTGGACCCCACCATTGAAAGGTTATCAATTTTCCAATGGGTGATGGATCATGTTTAAGAAAGAGAAATAAGTTGAAGAATAAAACACTTGATCAAATACAAGAGGTGAAATACAAAAACAAGGTATGAATGCAAGCACTTCATTTAAAACAAACTACAAAAACTATCTCTAATGAGCCAAATGCCATAAACAATGATGAAATTGACAATAAGCAATTGAATAATGATGTAATTGAAAATAATTAATTTAATAATGATGAAATTTATAATACCTAATTGCATAATAATGAAATTGACAATAATGAATTAGATAATGTTGGAAGCTCATATTTAATGTATAGTGTTTTTTTATTTTTTTGATGATGAATTTATGCATGATGCCTTACCCCAAAAAAATAAAAATAAAAATTCATGGAAAAAATAATAATAAAATTAGAAATGAATAAAATACCATAAAAACCTATAATTAGGAAAGAAATAATGAGTGAAATCTCTTCCCATTAGAAATCAATAAAAGTAATGACAATTTTGAAACACCTTGTCAGTAAGTTCCACCAGTAACAACACCTATAATAATTATGCAAAGAAAATTTAAGTACTTAGTTATAGTAAATGAAAATATTTTGAAACCAATGCTTAACAAAATTTCTAACTGCCATTCAAGAAAACTAGCTCAAGAAATTTGGGATAGTTTCTTTCATAATTTGACTCATGATACTAAAATGTCAATTGTTTATTTCCTTGATTAAATTGATTATGATGAGACCTTCCATGTATTCATTAGGGATAAAAACATATAATATGGATGATGAAAATTCATAAATTATTGACAACTTAGAGGATGCATATCATACTGTAGGCCGTAAATAATGTAACAAAGATTGTAATGCTACCCAATTTATAATCATAACTTATGCAATAAGTAGCCAAATAAGGAAAAAATAATTGATTTAAAAAATAAGCCAAACACTTTATAATAAAAAAACATTAATGAAAGTAATTTCAAGATGAAAAATACTTAATGAACCCAATACCAATGAGCTCTGGACATTCTATGATTGACTTCCATGAAAAGATAAGGATATAATTGATGCTCTGAAAGAGTTACTTGCATCATTTTAGGATAATACTAGAGTTTCACCCAATTCAAGAGATGTATTCAAAAGGAGATCTAGTTCTTGTAATCGTAAACCACATCCAAAACATTTCTTGGATATGAATAGAAAATAATTGTACTCCAAGTTTTTGGAATCACATCCATAAATTTCTATTAGTCAAATATATTTTGAGATGGCCAAAACTTTTTATATAAAAATAAATCACACATGCACCACTTATTGTATGAAACATTTTGAGTTTGTAATGCACTATGATTTTTTACACCATATTCATTGTACTTTGCTTACTAAATTTTTTTTTAAGATTGTGGCTTAGTAGTTTCACCAAAATTAGCTAGTGAATTTATTCCAACCATGTTTTTTGTGAAAGATTAGATGGACAATTCTTTTATAACAAATCATGTTTGGATGAAAATTATAGAATTTGTGGTGGATTTTTAAAACTAAAAAAATATATCTATGAGGATGAAACAAGTACAATTAGATAGGAATTATTTAGTTTGAGAAAATACAAATATGTGACTTATCAAGTAGAAGATGGCAAAGAATTTAAAAGGTGTGAACTTTTTACAAAATAAATACCTATTTTAGAATTTATGGTCAATTTCACAAAGAATTTTTTTTATGAATATGTAAGACACACCACAGGGCTAGATGGTTGGATGAATAATTCAAGATAAGTAAGGACACATTCCCACTTGGTTTAATTGTTTTAGTAGTCAACTTTTCTAAAAAATACATATTTAAACCACAAATGGAAGTTTAGTATTAATATTACAGGGCATCACAAGTTACCATATTTATCCATATAAAATTCATGAATGTACCTAATAGTACTAAACAAGATTAAAAAATATTAAGGGAGTACCATTTCTATATTAGTGATGACTGATCACATTGTATAGAGTACATGCACAATTATTTTGAGAAGTTTTATGGATAGTTAAATAAGAACAACATTCATTTAAATCAACATTAAATTTGGTTAGATAATTTCACATTGTAATTCAAAAATACATAAATGTTTTATTAGTTGAGTAGAATGCATGTTACCACTGGTATAGAACATATTTTGAGTTTAACTAAGGTTGGCCATGGAAAAGGGAAGCATGATGGTGTTGGATGTTGTGTATAAAGATTCATTTGAAGTGAGGAGTTTAAATTTGATGAGGGTGCTCATTTTAATGATGTACAAAGTGTGGTTGAATGGTTGAATGAGAATATGTGCCATGATGCTCAACTAAATTCTACTATTTGTATACAATTTTGGTTAATAGGGGAAGAAAATTTGGCAAAGTATGAGGATTGTATGATTGTAATGGTTTCAAGTGATTTCCACTCATTTTCAGCTCAAATATAGGTTCTTGGAATATTCATATGAGACACTTGGCATGTTTTTGTTCTACATGCATGGAATCTATTTGGAATGAGTGTGAGTCGCAAGAGTGGTTGGGTAACTGGAGTTACACTCTTCTAATTCCAATCAATAGATATTAGGTTCTATGAGAATTATAATTTATATATATGTAATCATCATATGGCTTTGACCATGTATCTAATCTAGTGCATCTAGGTAGAATTTTATTCATTATGTACCATTTAATCCCATTATCTATCTTCATATAGTGTTATTAAATTTTGTTTTTGTGATACAGAGCATGTTTTTGTAGTTATTGTAGATGATTAATATGAAGAGGGGACAAATTAGTACTTAAGTTAATATTTAAAGGAAAATAAAAAATTAAATTCCACAATCATGGAAGGAGAAAACATTGACTATCTTACCAGGTCTATGGTAGTCACTGGAACTTGGATCCGATGATATCCCATCAAAAATTCATATATATGGTTGTTTGAAGACATTAAAACACATAGTAAGTTACTATAATATTCAAATTTGTTTCTTGAAATGAATATTTAATTGAAAAAATATCATGGGAATCCATTAATAGGAATCTATGGCAAGTTTATGAGTCAGACCATGAAACTATTATTTCTATTATCAAGATTAGAGTAGATCTTAATGGTTTGATGGATTTTTATGTAGTTATGTCAACTTCTAAAATGTAAATATAATTAATTTTGAAAAAAAAAATATATAATTTTATAGGTAAAACAAAAAATTTAATTTCTTACTAAATTTTTTTTATAGGTTAGTGGTGCCATATAAGCTTCCACCTTCATGTGTTTGTAACTATCAGTAAGGAATTTCATATTCTTGAATCTAAGAGAAGATCAAGGTAAAATTACTTAGCATTCCTCCTTAAAATAAGGTTACTTAAATTAAGGAAGGCATAGAAGGAGCATCATGGATATTTGAAGTGTTTGATGTGATCAAATGCATTCACGAGTTGACTTATATTTGGGGATGGTGGTCTCCTTTATTCCATTTTGATATTAGCTCACCATGTCCTTGCCTTCAATGCTTAAGTTTTTCTTTAATAAGCTTGTTTTAAACTCCCATGAAATAGCTCCATTATTGGAGGGTAGTTTAAAATACCTTAAATATTTATATGACTCCATAAAATGACTATTTTTTTCTCAAGGCATAGGGGTAGCATGTTTGACATTATTTAAAGCCCATTTCCTAGGAGATCGATGACCTTGAATGCTCTATTACATTGAATTCACAAAACACACCCTTATAAGTTTGAAATTTTGATGACTTTATTAAGTATTCCTAGCTTATTATTCATAATATATCATGGTCTAATTGTCTCCCCATTAAAAATTTATTCCTTTTTACCTACATGTAACTAATTGCCAACTCCCAAATTTCCACTCTATCATTACATTCACTAGCATCTTCATTATATTACATGATTTTAAATGTAGGATCCCCACTTATTGTCATTACTCCACCTTTAACATGTAAACAAAGTGTATTAATATTTTTAAGTCTTATTACATCTCAAAATCTAATAAAAAACCTTAAATTAGATATTTATTTCCTTAGAGAGGCAAATTATCTCCTCTTGATTCTTCACTACACCAATCCACCTCATTAGTGTATCCAAGGTGGATATTGTATAGATAAATATTATTTTGATCAACATGAGGTCTTAAATATATTTAAAAAAATATAATTCATATCTTTAATCATTCCAACATCTAACCTTAGGTCATTTATCACTTTACTTGCAAGAAGGTTCATTATGCCATTAGCTTGCTAGGAAGAGTAAGATTTTAGATATAAGATGATAATAATTTAAACCTATAAATACCATTTTTAAACTATTTTAAATATTCCATGACAATTATAATATCTAATAACTTCACAAAGTGATTACCTACTACTCAACCTAACTCATTTAAGCCTAAAAATAAGGCCATGTTTGCAAATAGTCATGTATAAATTCATCTTTATTGGATTTGAAGGATGAAAAATAACTTAAAAATATTAAATACATCATCAATCACCTAAAAATAAAATTTTAGATCATTTAGATTAATATAACTTGATTTATAACACTTTTGGTTTGATTTTCCTTCATTTTTGCATGAGTAGGCCTATGTTTTTATGTTTTATCTCTCCTCAAGTATATTAAAAACATAAAACCACTTGAAAAAAAACTAAAATGGAAATGTATACCTTCATCCCAAATTTAAAATCATTTTTAGCTATAAAACCTAAGTTATGGACCTTCTTGTATTAGGAAGGTCATGTTTAAACCAAAATAAGTGGTGGGTTTTTCGACTAGGCACGAAAGGAGGCCAAGAACATGGTCCCAGATGTTATATTCCAATTTTTATGCATTTTAAATTTTAGTTTTTAGTTAATAATCCCCAGAAATTGAGTTCTTAAATATTAACTTGAGCTTTGACAACATTTATTGTCAATGTTTCTGCTCTCCTAAATAGGAGTGAAAATGTATTTATAGGTGGACTTGGATGTCAAAAGTCATGGAAACACATGTAATTCACCTAGGGCCCCATAGGTAAAAATTTCTATTGGAGCTCGATAAGTTATCCCTTTACTACCAAAAAGTTGCATTTTAGGACTCGTCACTACAAATTATGCCATGAATTACTCTCAAAGGTTCATCAATAGTGATAAAAGGTGAAATAATAGCTTTTATAAAAATATATGAGGTATCTTACAATTATTTAAAATGACTTATAATTTCTATTTTATGCACATCTGAAGCTAGCTTAAAATTCTACATTTTTTCTTGTATTGGGAAGGGTGTTCTTGAGGCTAGAATGGGTGGTAGGTGTATGTAATGGGAAATAAATAACATATATAAATAAAACCTAGTTTAGATAATATAAATCCTAATTACACTTATGATTGGGGATATACATTATATAATCAAGGTCATGACTAATATGGATCTGTTAAACCTAATCAAGAGATCTCTTATCATAATAATATCACTAGGGAGGTTCCAAAGCCTCTAATCAAGACAAAATATGCTATAACCCTAACTAGGTCCTATGTATTCATATGAACTAAACTAATAACAAGTAAAACAAAGTCTAATCTAGTGTTCATAAAATCTTATGGAATAAAGTGGGTGTAATAAACATTAAAAGTAAATATGCATAATAGAATCCTATTTAAGATATGTATAGGTAAAACCCTAATGCATGGAAAGAGAAATATATTAAAAATACATTAATTATTATAATTATATCTAATAAATAGAGGATAAAATTTAGAGATACTTACCTATAAGATTAAACCATTGAGACTTAATCTCTCCATTGGAAAAAAGTCCTTTACAATAGGTTATTGTAGTTTATAAGGATCACCAAGAAAGGCCAAAACATCCAATAATTCTCCACAATACATGATTCTTCTCCAAGTAGAAACCTTTAGCTAATAATCCTAAATTATAATGGTAAAAGATCAGATTATAAAGAATCATGAATGAATAATTAACTCTTGTTGTCTCTCTAAGAATAGAGAAATAGATATTTTTATATAGGTGAATCCAACCCTAAACCCTTCTAAAAGTTTAGGCTGACAAGGTTGACCTAGTTTACCTAGTATTATAATTGACAAAAACAAACTAGGTTATGAACTAGGTTGACCAAGGGTTGACCTAGTCCCTAGTAAGCTTTGTCAACAATAATATAAAGTCGATGTGGCTAACTATGTCATGTAAACAACCAAAAAGGGGTTTAGGTTGGGGAAAGCGATAACAAAGGTGATAAATGAATAGAGGAGGGTACAAACTAGGATGAAAAGCTTAGGATAATAATCCTATGAATCACTAATGATCTACCCACCTCTTTTCTATTACACCCCTTAAGGCATGAATTCAGATATATTGAGACTTGATGGGTTCTTGAAAGATAAAGAGCATCAATAATTGATAATTTTTTTAAATAATATGTGTATACATATTCCCCACTCAAATATAATCACATCTCATAATATGTGTAGGTGAAATATAGGATGGTGCTTCAAGAAAAGAGCATAAAGACACATAATGTTGAAGTTAAATAAAGTGTAATAAGGAGAAAATAAGATAAATGAAAGGACAAAATTAAAAAATGCATACCTTTACTTATTTTAGTGTTATATATAAATAAGGATATGTGATAAATGTGAAGGTTTCCAATGTGAATAACATTAGGTAAACCTATAGAGATTAGTCTAAAAGAGAAAAAAATCATAATTTTTATAACATGTATATATAATAGCTAAAGTAATTTTTTTTTAAATCAAGATTCTAGAACATTTTAGGGTTTGAAAAAAGAGTGAATAGATACAAAGATATGATCAAAATAATAAATATAATGGTAAATATTTAAGAGGTAAATAATTCTAAAATAGTAAATATAAATAGGGTGAAAAAGAATTTATTTGTCATTATTTACTATTCTAAGAATAATAGAGCTCTGATATACCATGTGAGAGACCTATAAAGAGAGGATGGCGGGGAGATGATAGTTGAAATGGGGAGGATGCATAACATCCATAGCGAGTGAAATATAGGTAACCAACTAAAAATTTCAAAATTTTAAGTATTTTTATTTGATACTGAGTGATTTTTAAAAATTGTATGATTAGGTAAAATCTAGACATTAGAATGAATGCTAGGAAATTTATAGGGGTACTAAGGGTCAAATAAAGTATTTGATAAGAATGACTTGGACCAATAAATTCCCAAGGCATCTATGAAAATTATAAAAAAATTCATCATAATGAAAGAATAAGGTTGACCAAGTTGATCTAGTTGGCAAAAGATAAGAAAAACTAGTGGATCGACTTAGCAGTAAGTGGCTGACTTAATTGGTTAAGTTAATGTGGTTGAAATTGAAGCAAACTAGTTTATTTTTGTGAATTTTTAAGAATTTATTTTGATTATGAATAACATGGAGGTATAACACATCCTTTTTTATTTAAAATTTTAAAAAGGCACTAGATATTTTGATGAATGATCGATGTCTCATGGTTACCTAATTTACTGGAGTGGTTGATAGATGTGGATAGAGAGATTGGTTTCATTGGGCCTAGGAGGAATCATGGAGATGAGATGCATCTTATTGAGTATTTATCTCATTTTCATGTTCTTTAGATCATGGAGTAGTTAACCAACACTTTTTTATAGGTGGTGGATAGGGATACCATAGAGGTATGTATCACACTAGAGGACATCCATGAATTGTTTGGGCTACCTATAGGAGGGATACTAGTGATGATAGGGTCATGAAGTGATCTAGAAGAGAGATGATCACTGACCAAATGGGTGATGGGATAAGATAGGATATACCCAAGGTTGAGGGAGAACTTATTTTATGTTTATATTGTATAGATTATATATATAAAAAAGGTTATGATTGAACTCGTGATAGTACAAGTGTTATATCATAATTTGGATGGTAGCATACCATTGTATGTGATAGCTTTGTGACAATACATGTTGTATTAGGGATAACCCTAAAATTTTGGGTTTTCCATCTAGGTCCATGTCATGCATGATATGTATGGGATTTTGTCTAGAGAGAAAAATATCATGGGACTAGTGGTTTTGTTGAGCACATGGCTATGTGAGAGGTTCATAATGTATCATCTAACTACATTACCCCATGTGGGTGATGATAGGTTACCTAGGGTTTTTATATGGAGATAGTACCAATTAGCATAGGTTATCCCACATGTGCTAGTGATATAGATAGTCATACAAGGAGATATTATCTGATAGCTTATGTATATATTGCTACTATTTGGCCTTTGGTGATTATGGCACTAGGTTTGGATTGATTATAGATCACAAGCCACTATACCTGATGGTTCAAGTGTAGTGAGATAGGATACATGTACATTAGTTTCATCTAGGGTAGGAACCACAAGCTACTTATCGGATAAACTATTAGGGTTGGTAAAGCTCATCATATATATTGAATTTAACTTAGTTTTGTCTTCAAATAGGAAGTTCATGATGAGGGAAAAATATTAAATAAGATGAAGCTGATGCAAAATAAAAGGGATAGAAAGTATATAAATTTGACCACATTGACTATGTTCTATAATATAAGAATCATGTAGGATTATAGGGCAAACCAAGTCAACTTAGTACTATAAAGAAGGTATGAAACTAAGCTTAATAAGGATACAAGGTTGACTAAGTTAACTTAGTATTATAACTTGACTAGTAGAAAAGAGCACAGAGTCATATAGGTCAACTCTATACTATAGATAGGGTATAAATTGATCTATTAGGGATATAGTGTTGACCAAGTCAAATTAGTACTATAACCTGACTAATAAAAAGGGATACAAAGTTGTATAGGTTGAATTTATATTACAAACAAGGGAAAACATAATATTTAAGAGACTTTATGAAATAGAAGGATAGTGTGCTAAAATAGGGTAAAAATTAAATATAATTAAAGTAAGAAATGAAAGCAAACACATAAATAATTAGATCAATGTGAGTTATCCAATTGGGGCACACAATACAAACCTTGCGCTAACACTGGTTAATGTAATTTTTTGAAATAAAACATATAATTATTAGTGAAAAATTAGTCAAGTAAAATTAAACGCTAACTAAGTGGTCATCCTATGTGATATTAGATTATTAAGAAGTTTTGTTTTAAGTGTGATACAAAATTTGGCTAAAAATAGGAACTAGAAAGTAATATATGGATGGTTTTAGGATGTTTAGGCTAAAAGGGATCTATATTGGTAATGGTACTAGATTGTTATTGGGGACTACCCACTCACTTCACAATATTTCAATGATAAGGGTGTCAAGTGATTTTCCAATATATACCATTAACCACATGTTTATACTTGTCTACAAAACCAAGTTAGCTTCCCCTTTGGTGATGAAATCCAAGTATGTAGGCCTCGGGAAGATAAATTTTAAATGTGTTTAGAATATTGTGAGATTTTTTTGTGTATGAAAAAAGATAAAAATAAAGTAACTAAATGGTAATTTGAAAAACCACTTAATTAGACTATGTGAACTACTCTAAGCATGAAAATAACTAAAAATGAAAGTGTGAATTAATTACTAGTAAATAATTATTAATTCCTAAATTTAGAATAGTATAGAGTCAGTTTAGATGACACTATATGTAAATAATATAGAATAGAGTCAACTGGGTCACTACTATTCTGAAGAAGAGAAAGTATTTAAGAATAGAGTTGACCAGTTTAACTCAATCTTTTAAATAGAAAATGGGCTATAGAAATAAGTTGACCAGGTCAACTTAGTTTGTTGTAGGGTTATAGTTTTAAAGACTACTAACTTATACAAAATATAACTTAAATGAATTATTGAAATGACTGAGAGAGAAAGAGAGTAACCTTGGTGGGTTGAAAGATGATTAGGATTGTAATTTTTTTACTGAAGTGCCTTAAATGTTACTTTCAAATTCTAAAAACTAAGTCAACTAGTTTGACCTAGTTCTATAAAATCATGTGTTGAAGCAAGATAAGATGAATAAGTTGACCTATCTTATTTTTTTAATATGTATACTTAATGAAGGACTAATTTTAATTATTTGACTCATTTTTTTGATTTGGATGCTAAATTAAGGATTAAGTCAACTTATTTGACTAGTTTGTTGATCTAGATGCTGACTAAAGGACTAAGTTGACCTGTTTGACTTAGTTTGTTGATCTAGATGCTGATTAAAAGTCTAAGTCAACATGTTTGACATAGTTTGTTATCTAGGAATTAATAAGAGTATTGTGTCAAACTGTCTAATCCTATAATCTGTATCAGATTAAGACTTACATAGAAAGAATAAAATTATTTGGATATGATTATGTGTTAAACATGTACACAAAAGCTAGAACTATACCATTTGGTTCAATAAACTATAAAAAATATGTAAACATAATGAAATAATATAAATTAAAATGTGAAATAAATCCTACAAGGGTTAGATTCATATTAGGTTCACCATAATGTATGCAATGGGAAATGTAGTATATTTATAAATCAATCCTAGCTCAAAAAATATAAATCCTGATTACATGTATGATTGGGGATAGATTTGATAATCAAGGTCATGACTCATATAGATCCATTAGCCTCATCAAGAAATCTATTACCACAATAATATCACTAAGAAGGGTTCCAAAGCCTCCAGTCAATCAAAACTATGTAATAACCCTAACTAGGTCCTATGTTTTCATATTCACTAAACTAATAACAAGTAAAATCTAATATAGTGCTCACCAAATCTTGTGGCACAAAGTTGGGGTAATAAACATTAAAATTGAACATGCATAAGATAATCCTAATTAAGCTATGTGTAGGTAAAACCTTAATGCATGGAGAGAGAAATATATTCAAAAGCCATTACTTATGATACTTATATGTACTAAAGAGAGGATCAAAATTAGAAATATATACCTAGAATATGAACTCATTGAGACTCAATTTATCCCTCAACAAAAATTGATTCATAATAGGTTGTTATGGTTTTTAAGTATCACTAAGAAATGCCAAATCATCTAAGAATTATCCATAAAATAATATTATTCTCCAAGTAGAAACCCTAAGCTAAGACTCCTCAAGTAAAATGGTGGAAGAGCAAATTATAAAAAAGTAAAAATGAATAATTAACTCTTGATGTATATCTAATAATTATGAAATATATGTGTTTATATAGGTGGATCTAACCCTAAACCCTTCTAAAATTTTAGGCTAATAAGGTTAACTCAATTGAATTACTATTATAATTAACAAAACAATCTAGGTTATAAACTAGGTTGGCCAAGGGCTAACTTACTCCATAATAATATTTTTCAATAAAAATAAAAGGTTGATGTGGTATAATATGTCAATTAAAATTCAAAAAAGGGTTTTAGGTTGGGGAGATGGATAATGAAGGTGATAAATGACTAGAATAGGGTGGAAAATAAGAGGCGAAGCTTTAGGGAATAGTTTTTAGGTGACAAGTGTGTAGATAGAAAGTGGTAAAAAGGGAAAATAATCCTACAAAGCACCAATGGTCCACCCAACCCTTTCCTAGTACACCCCTTAAGGTGTACACTCAGAGAGATTGAGACTCGATGGGTTCTTACAAGATAAAGAGCATCAATAATTGATAAAGTTTTGAAAATATTATGTGTATACAGTGGGTTTATCAAATTGCCATGATGGAAGGCTAAGAAAATAGTCCTATAAATTATTTTCCCATCTATATGTGTTGGTAGTACTATATTTTAGTGAATAATAATTAGAAATGGAGTCCTTAAACAATAACTTAAACTTTGACAATATTTGTTGTCAGTGTTTCCACCCTCCTGAATAATAGTGAAAACATATTTTTGGGGTAGACTTGGATGTTAGGGTCAAGGAAGAAGATGTAATTTACCTATCTATATGTGTTATAAGTGATAAATTTTCACCTAGGGGTCTTGAAGTTAAAAATTCCTATTAGAGCTCAAAAAGTTCTCTTCACTGCCACAAAGTTACATTTTATGACCTGCCATTGTAACTTATTCCATGAATTTATATCAAAGGTTCATCCAAAGTGATCCAGGGTGAAACAAGAGTGTTTAAACATATATATTAGGTATATTATGTTTCATAAAAATGACTTATAGTTTTCATTATATGAACATCTAAATTTAGGCTAAAATTATGCATTTTTCTTATATTAGGAAGGTCATTCTTAAGGCTAGAATGGGTTATGGGTTGTCGACTGAGCATGAAGTGAGAAAAAAATGTGTAATAGATGTTATCTACCCATAAAAACATGTTGTGATTTATATTTTATAGTGAATAATATCTAGAAATAGAGTTTTTGAATAACAAATTGAGCTTTGACAACATTTGTTGTCAGTGTTTTTGCCCTCCTACATAATAGTGAAAATGAATTTATAGGTGGACTCAGATGTTAGGTACACATGAAATTAACATATATAGATATTTTATAAGTTATATATTTTCACCTAGGTGTCCTAGAGGTAAAAAAGTATGTTGGAGATCGAGAAGTTGTCTCTTCACTACCAAAAAGTTATATTTTAGGACCCATCACTACAACTTATGCCATGAATTACACTCAAAAGTCCATCCAGAGTTATCTAGGGTAAAATTATAATTTTTACACACATATAATATGGATATTATGGTTAATAAAAATTAATTTTAGTCATTTTCTATGTATTTATGAAGTTAAGCTAAAATACTACATTTTTCTTATATTGGGAAGGTCATTCTTGAGGTTGGAATAGGTGATGGGTTTGTCAACCAGGCATGAAGGGAGGCCAATAACATGGTCATATATGTTATATTAACATTAATATGTGTTTTTGGTTCCTTTTTATAGTGAATAAACACTCAAAATTGAGTTATCAAATAACATCTCGAGCCTTAACAACATTTGTTGTCAATGTTTTTGCCCTCTTGAATAGTAGTGAAAATATATTTTTGGGTCAACTTAGACGTTAGGGTCATGGAAAAAAAATTAATTTTATCATCCATATGATATTTAAGTATATATTTTCACCTAGGATTCCCAAAGGTAAAAATTCCTATTGGATCTTAAGAAGTTGTCTCTTCATTGCCAAAAAGTTGCATTTTAAGTCCCATCACTAAAACTTATGCCATGAATTACTCTTGAAAGTTCATCCAAAGTGATTTGGGGTGAAATAATATTTGTTAGAAAAATATAGGAGGTATATGATGTTCATAAATTTTTTATAATTTAAATTTTATTCATGTTTAAATTTAGGCTAAATTCTACATTTTTTATATTGGGAAGGGAATTCTTAAGGCTAGAGTGGGTGGTGGGTTTATCAATCATCATGATGAAAGACAAATAATGTGGTATAATACATTATTAACCAATAAATACATGTTTAAATTTCTATTTTTAATTTAAAAACCAACAAAAATGGAGTTCTTAAATAAAAAATTGAGTTTTGACAACATTTATTATCAATGTTTCTGTTGTCCTAAAAAATAGTGTTTCCACTCTCCTAAATAGTAGTGAATAGTCTCATTAGTCTCTAATAAATAAATCATTTTAAATATCAATTTAACATCATGTATTGGTGCATATTGTATTTATACCTTAGAAAGTAAGCCTTTTCAATATCCAACATCATGTAGGTTCTATGCATGTTTTATGTTGTTATGTTATTTGTACTTATGGTAGGGAAACACAAGGAACAATATTTTCCCTTTTTCATGTTAGTAAGTCATTTATATTTATTTAAATTATGTTTTGATAATTTTATAAATAATATTTGATTTATGATGCATGATATACACACAATACATTTTATATTTCTAACATTATTTATGTATTATGTGTGATGCAGTCTTTCCATGATACATAATTGATATACATGTTTGTTATGATAAAAATGTCAATAAGATGTTATTTATAACAATAATTTTCATGATATAATATTCATATGTGATACTAATCTTTATTCTATAAATATTATAATATTATTTATGCCTATGCTTTTTCTATTTTACCATGTTCCTTATTGTGCACGTCCTAGGGCTACAGAAGGGAAAATATATTTTCCTTGTTCATGCTCCTCACTAATATTAATTCATATACTATGACTCACACAATAATATACTTAATTTTATTACCATATTCTATTTTAAAATGATTTTACTATCCTTATATCTTGAGGTAACATGGGACATATTATTTTTTGTGTAAATATTCATCAAACTTTATATATTTACATGTCATGCTACTTAATTATATGCTTGATATATTTCAATGATACATGATCTACTTTATATCGAGGTGTGAACTATATAGGCTTTCCATAACTCTCAAAGGTGGCATGTTTTACTCACTATATTTTTCAAATCAGTCCTTTATTTTATGACATAATGAACCTAAGGGATTCACATTGCATATTAGTGATAGAGATGCATTTGATTCATCATATTAAGTGTTGTGAAATTGAGGCCATGTCACCTAATGTATATAGGGTTAAAATATCAATTGAGATCATTAATGAGTGATTCAAATTCATTTTTAGATGTGGAGACCCATTTATTGATGATACATAAGGGTTTAAATTCACTCTAATTTATTTCTCATCTAAAATTATGATATATAGTTAGGAATTTCATTGGATATTGGGAACAAATGAGGTATCATATTAGCAATGCATTTCACATATAAATTTAATATTTAGAACTCACCATGTTTGTAAAGAAAGGTAAATGTGATTTTTTAGTAATTAGAGACTTAGATTTTCAACCATATTTATATATTTTTAGCATGTTCTTCCTTGAATCACGTGCTCACGCCACATTCTTGGTAGGTAAGCATGCATCTAAAAGTGAATAAAAATTTAGACATACAAAAATGGCACGTTGTCATGTATTTCACATTAAATGTTATGCAAATTTATCTATGTATGGGTGATTGGTAAAAAATTGTTATTGTTAAATTATCATGGTGAATTCATGTTTGAAACCCATTTCACACATCTATGTGCAACCCCCTCTATCCACCTCCCCCTGCACATTAATAGCCTTATGATCATATAGTCACAATAGTATGACTATTTATGTTTTCTTAGGATAGTTTATTATGCCACCTCATAAATTAGACATGTTTATTTGTATCATTCATCATTTCCATTTATAGACAATAATTTTTTGTATCTATTTATTTTAAGAATTTTTTGTTTGTTTTCATAAAATATCTCTTTTATATTTAAGAGGTTTGAAAAATTAAAAATACAAAAGGTCAACACTAATCCTATCTACATAAATCCCCAAACTAAACCCTTATCTACTTGGTATTTATAAGATTTGTTGATTCCATGAGTAAATGAGATGAAGTGTGTAATCATGGAGGCAATGAGAGGTGAACATGAGCGAAGACATTTTTCTCAGTTTATAGGTCATGAACTTGACCATATAGTTTGACAAGGACTACCCATACAATCCTAATAATTATTAGTGTTATCTATATAGTATTGACATTTTTATTTTATAAGTTCATATTTAACAAACAAACAAAATAAAATTTCAATGACAAAATTGAAAATGACTAAAAACTCATTAATAGTAGTGAATAATATGGATCAATGGTGAACACTATTTAATGACTTTCAATCATCTAAAATTATTAAATCACCTAATATTATCAAATGTGGATCAAAGGTTAAACATTACACTTCATTGTTGATAATGGAATTTTAAAAAACCTCATTTCTCATAAATTAATTATATAATATAATAATAAAATCCATGAAGGCTTACGAAATTAAAAAAGTAATAGAATGTTAAGTGAATGCCATATAGGTACATGTACAATGTCAATAACACATAGATTACATATAGGTATAAAAAAAATGTGTACATTTATATATAGGCATACAAAAAATTAAATCATGTAAGACATGAGTTAATCATCAAATAGACTCCCTCTCTTTTCCTTCCTCAAATAAGACCCTATATTGGTGCCGTGTTGATAGATGGAGATCACTTGAATTCCTTGGATTGTTTCATATTCTAATTTTAGGTCTTATTCTCATACCTCGCTTGCAGCTGAACCTATTCAAATACAAGTATTATTAGAAAAATAGCATTAAATATGTATGCAACCAAGTTAAGAAATTAATTTTAATATAGAATGAAAAACATTTAAACATGCACTTATTTTAATCTTATGGTCCCACTCAATCTAATTTTGATGTTTTATTAGATTAATGGCATATTAAGCTACATGAATAGGCATATAAAATGAGGATTAAGGATGCTATGTTTCCATATTAACCATCTAAATTGCACTATCATATGTCATGGGACAACCCTGCATACACAATACATTCACATAAGTTATATTTTCCAGGCAAGTATGTAGTAAAATTATTAAAAAAATCTATTTTAAAATTCAAAATTACAAGTTAATATGTACCTTTGTGAGGTCTTGTGTATATGACATCACTTCAAGAATGCCTATATTTATCTCCACTTGTAGTGATGAAGGAAAGTCTACTTGAGACATCAACTAAATAAATAAGGTCTCACTTAGTTTTATGTAAAGTATCAAATATATATATATGGTAATTTTTTCTCCTTTATTAAACCAAGAGTGTAATGTGTACTCAAAATTTTACCTCTATATAAGTAATAGGTGTCTTACTAACACAAGTAACTATAGTAGTGGATGGGCTAGAAGTTGGATCAATAAATGTAAATAATGGCTATGAAGTTCAAATATTGCAAACATGGACTATGATGATGAAGGCATTGTCTCCTCCTAGAACATATAAAATTACACATATATTATTAATTTTCTATGTTTTTTAATTCTTAGACTTTAAATTTGCAAATAAAGATTAAATTTAACATGACATTTGTATAAAATATACCTACATCCATGTAGTGGTCAATGATTACATACGAAATGTGCATGCCAAAAGTTATTTACTCAAGATTATATCATCCAAACCCTTTGAACCACTAGCATCTTTATCATCAGAAGGTTCAGTACATATACCTTCATAAGATATATAAATATGGGGTCGAATATGCACACTAGGTGGTGTATATCTAGCATTAGTCACTAAAATCCTACTCGTATGTTGAAAAAATGTATCAATAAGTATACTAAGTGTATGTAGAATGTTTATCTCCAAAACCTCCTTCAATACAAAGGGGATCTCAAGATGAAGTGGCTTTTGGGTATGGATATTTTGAGGTCAATTAAGTACATAGCATGTACCTGGTCAATCTTGTGTAGAGCCTTTCCTTCAGCCCTGAAACTCACTATATCAAAATAATTTAGAATTTCTTTGAGGATAAACTCATAGTATATTTTAATAAAAAAATACAATGAGACCTCATGGTTATTACATGGTGGATAATCAAACACCATACACCATCAATCTCAAAATTTGGCTTTGGTCAAATTGTGTTGACAACTATGGATTGGGAAATGTTTAGTAGTTACTAAAAATGGTGCATTAGTGGTTAATTCAATGAATAATTCACAAATGTCAAATTTTGATATTTGTTTATTTTTTACCTCATGTATTGATAATTTGTCAGCACAATAAGCCCTATAACTATCCTGATAAGATGCCCATCTTATCAATTTGACTCGTTATCAATTTAACTTGACCAATAATGACTCTAATTTATTGGATAGATAGGTACAATGGGTGTTGGTGGATGTGGGATCCCTAATTATCTTGATTATTTTCTTAAATTCAATTTTTTCCATTATGTGTACAACTCAATACTCCTAGTTTCCTATAGGATCTTTTGGAATTGTAAGAGGGTTAGGTGGAGGGTTAGCCATAGAATTAAGAGGTTCATGTGGAGGGTTAGCCACAGGAATAGCAAGGTCAAATGGAGGGTTAGGAGGACAATTATGGTCTCTTAAAGTGGATTGGTATATTAAAACAAATAATTTACAACTTGAATAATGTATAAAACAAAAAATAGTAAAATACAAGGTTAATAGGTGTAGTTTTTTATCACTTACCTCATCTACATGGTGGCATCATGAATTTGGGGACATGAGCTTTGAAATGTAATTATAGAGAGTAGTGGGCCTAGTTAAAGAGAAATATGATTATGGAATGATATTTAGCACTTGAAAAATGCAAATTGGGGAGGTCCTCAGTCATGGGTTTTTAAAAAACATAGTAAGTATTATGTATGCAATATGATAATATATATGCATTACCATAACTCATATACATTTATATAACACATATGCATTATGGCTTGGTAATTATCGATGGATACTTTAAAAAAATGTGTATGATCTATTCACATAACTCATACACATTATGTGAATAACATGTATGAATTATTGGGTATGTCCACAAATTTATCCCCCAACTCTATGCACATACCCTATTTTTTGTTTTTATATTTTCATCTTCCATATGAATTCATAAAAACCAAACATGGGTGCTAAATATAACTTATAAAAGATATCCTATACCTAGTTTATAAAGAGTATAACCTAGAGATAAATATGACTAAACACTCATATAATTATATCATGGGAAAGAATGAAATCTCAAAAACCAACCCAAGTAATCCAAAAATGAAATGAAAAATATATGAAAGATCATGGAATTGATCATAAAATTATTGGATTGCACCAATAATAAAAAAATATATAAAGGAATATGGTATAATGATAGTTAGATTGAGACATCATCATAACAAGGGTAAAATGTGGATGAAGACATATAGATATACTTCTATGGTTTTACCATAAGATAATATAATTGACTCTAATTGAGGAAAGTGTATACACATAATATTTTTCAATTTATAATTTAATTATGCTTTCTCTTGAAACAACTTATTAATGCATCAATCTCCTTGATTTCATGCATTAAAGGGAGCACTAAGAATGGAGTAGGAAAGGATCATGGTTCTTTGAAATATATGTTATTCTATCATGATTACACCATTGTTAATTTTAGTTTATCCTCCTCTAAGTGTCTATCCATTTACCTCTCATGTATGTCTCTTGTCTAGATTAAAATGCTTCCTTATAATGTATAATATTGACATGGATGATATTTTATATTTTGTACCTTCATCTTTATTGTATTGTATCAACTATCTTGATTCATTTTTTAGCCTACTTTTGAAATATGCACTATATTGACCTAGTCAATTTTATTCTATGCCATGTAAATTCTTTCAACTATATTAATCAATTTGATACCATTGGCTTAATTTTTAAGGTTATTTTTGGTATTGTATTATTATATATAGGGGTAATATTTAATTCATATCATATACACTTTATTTACTCCAATTTCACTTTTACTTCTACCCTAAGTACATTTAGGAGAGTTAGTGGATTATAAACTTATCTTGAAAAGTCTTTTTTGTGGTGTCCTTAAAGATAAATAGGGATCATTAGGAATTCATATCTAAGGATATCTTAGGTATTCATCTAACCATTTGATATCTTCAACCTACAACATATCTTATGAAGCTCCACTTGACCTAAGGTGGAGATTGAATCATTAACAAGTCCACCCAAATGTAAGTATATTCTACCCCTACACTATTTTAATTTATTCACTTAGTATATTTTATGTTTCTTATTGATTTGTGAATATATGTATGTGTATCTTTGTTTATGCCCTATTTACATTGCATAATATGGTGTGGTTATAGGATTACTTAGAATGGCCATAAATAACTTTAGGTTGCATATACCCCCATTTGGTTGACCATGGAACCTTTCACCTTTACAATCATTAAAACCCATGTTTAATTTAGTATATTAAAATGATTTGTTGTAAAACTATAATATGTATTTGTTGAGGTCTAATGAAAGATACATCCTTATTATATATGATTTAAATTTGTAATCCTTTCCTATTGAAATTCATGTTGTAGGTAACACTTTTATATATATAAGGAATTCATTTGGTCTTTAAAAAATCATCCAATTATCACACACTCTATTTTATTAACCTTAATCAAGTCCTAATGGATTGAGAGAAAGAGGATAGTTTTAGGTCATCCTAGCTTGTGTATATAAAAAGCATTACTATTAACCATTGCCTTATATTTAAAATAAGCTATGATGAGTCCAAAATATGACTCATTATTACTATAAATTTTCTTCATTTTTATTCCATTACCTCTCCTCTAGACTAAACAATGTAAGGATCCTAGGCTTGCATTTAATCCTACTATAGTAAATGGATCATTTATCTTAATTAATGTAACTAAAGTTTAAGTTAATAATTGTGTCATTTAATTATAACTCTTTGCATGTTTAATCTCTCAAATTTATGTATATATAGATGATACAATAGTCTATAAGGAATAAGGACCTTTTTGATGATCTTCAAAGGAAACTTATAGAAAATATTTTGACATTTTGGCAAGATATGAACTCATTAGACACTCTTATGGTTCATTCAAGTCTTCTCCAGACCAATCTAAAAAATTTTATAGTATCTATAGACTCTCATAATCTACTACTATGGACTCACCCAGTAGCTATAAACCTACATAGTTCATAGATACAGACTCATTCAATATATAATTCCATTCTTCATCAAGGCACTCCACCTAGCCTAGAATCCTTGATATGGACTTCTTTAGCATCCTAGATGCTTGAAACAAGTTAGTGTAGACTTCACTAAGTCCTCACCAAAATAGATTTGGACTCTACCAAAGTCACTATGAAGTTGATTTGAACTCTACTAGAGTTATTATAGAGTTACTCTAGACTTTACCAAAACTACTCTAAACTCTTCTAGTCTAGCTTCTGAGCTTACATAGCTAAAATATTTATACTTGAAGATTGTTTTGGTCACTTACTATTTATAATATTACTATAAATAGTAGATCTATAAATATACTTTATATATATATATATATATATATAGATATATATATATATATTAGTCAGTGTAAATTTGTCCATAGTATGTATAAGTCAAATGAGTCTTATAGATCTAGGAAGTCATTCTTAGTAGATATGTAGTATATTTTGTAATAGATGAATCTTCCTATTTGAAACCATAAATTACCTATTTTGAAAAAACACTAAAATCAGGATATTTGTCTTGATGATAGAAGATTGGATACTAATATCTAGGGATCTTTAATCAAAGAATTATATAACTAGATATTATTTCTTAATACAAAAAAGTAGAAACAAAAGATAATATTATTGTTCAGTTAATATTCCAGCACAGATATAGTTATATTTATACAATCTATTTTGATTAATGAAGAAAAATCCAATTTACAAGTACTAATAATTTTTTCATTCCCATTCTAAAGGCGATCAAAGGATTACTCTCCTTGAGAACTAGGAATATATTTCTATATAGTATTTTATGTATTTACAATTCTTATTAATTATAAATATATTTCATTTTTGTAATAGTGATTATAAATAAAATTCAAAACCTATAGGAAATTATCTTTCAATTATAAGAGTTAATTCAAGATGGTTTACTTCTAGTAAGTGGGTTTAATTTCACTAGATTGCTTACTTCCAACAAGTGTTTTTACTTTCAATAGGTTGTTTGCTTTCAACAAGTGTGTTTACTTCCACAAATTAGATTATGGAGTGTTTTAATTCTATAAGTATTTTTATTTATTGCATAATAAAATGGTTTATATAATAGATTAGATTAGACATATAAAAATACAACAACCCCATAAATCATATCTATAAGACCTAAAACTAGCCTTGTTGTAAATAACTTTAGACACCACCCATGGTCTAAATGACATCGATGGATCAAGTTGACTAAATGAAGGGATTAAGGACACCCATAATTTTTTATACCATTTCTAAGGAAATATAAGGTGTTAGTAAGGAAAATATTATAATTCTATAGTAACCAAAAACATTAAAAAATATATCAAAAACAATTTATGAACCAACCTAGAGATGCTAAAATAAGGTTCATCTCCAAAGATCCTTAGTTAGGACTAGAGGAGGAAAGAATAAAAGTTTTGACTATGAGATCTAAAAATATAATAAAAAACTTGAATCATGCTTAGATTCATGACAAAAATTAGGATAATCCTCAAAAATGAACTTTGTAAGAAGACTCACATTTTAGAGATCTTCTCTTAGAAGAAGAATTAATGTTTAGGATCCTTTGTCTAGGATAGTAGGTCTTAGACCTCAATATTTTCAAGATAAAGTAGAAAAAATAAATTGGATATCTAATATAGGTTGGGAATAAATAGAAACCATGGCTGAAAACCAAAGAAATATAGAAAATCCTTAAGAAAATAAAATGTAATTGTATCCAGACAGAGCCTTTTCCTTTCTTATAGTCATAGATCCAACAGATCAAATGTCTATGAAAAATATTTCAACATCAATTCTACCAAATTTTAGGGGTAAGTACTTATAATATATATATCAATTCCTATTTGAGTTTAAAGTGTTATACCAAACTTATGATTACACAACTGAGAATATGAAACTCAAATTTTTCCCTTCTACACTTAAGGAGAAAGCCATAAGGTGGTTCATGGGCCTTCCAAATGATTCTATTAATAATGGAGACACATGAAAACTAATTTTTTTGAAAAATACAAATATTAATTTAGAGTAATGGACAAGAAATAATATTTATTCAAGATCAAACATAATGAAGAGGAAAGTCTAGAAGATTATCTAGATAGATTCACATTTACCCATAAACCTAGTGGTTATCCACTTATAGAAGAGGCAGTGAAAATGGTATTTATTAAGGGATTAGATGATAAATCTAGGGATGATTTGAATATAATGTATAAATTATATATTTTAAAATTAACATTCCATCATATTTCATATCTATGTAGTAATTATTCTATAACAAAACCAAACATCAAGAAAGGAAAACTAGTCAAATTTAATTAAGTTAGTCGATTGATGGAAGAATTTGCCAATTTAAAAATTGAAATTTTTATCTAATTAAATAATTAATTATATTTTATTAAATAAAAATATAATCATACAATATAACCCTTAGCCATCTACTATCTAAAATGTAAATTAAAACATGCTCTCAGAGATTGTTCTTTGGATAAAATAGAAATATGTGGGATATGTGACAATAAAGATCACAACACAAATAATTTTAACCATATTTATATTTTTAAAATTCAATTGAAGTAAAATAAATATTCATTAGAATATTTTAATTATGTTTAAAGACAAAATCTATTTTTATAAAACTAGACCTAAAGTCAGTTTGGCCCAATAAATCCTATTAATCTATGGATGACACCCTAGATTACTCAAGTACCTGAACCTATATGGGGACAAGAACAAACATAATGGAATAATAAATAATTTATTATGAATCAACCTTATATTATGCCTTAATAACCATAGATACCCTGACCATAGTCACAACAATGGGTAAATACATAGTGGAACATCAATCCATAGTTTAACCCCCACAAAAGATTTTCACCACAACAATAATTGATGGCACCTCCTATAGCTCAACTTTAAGAACAAGTTAATCAACCCCAATTTCCTACTCAACTTATGTATAAACCCAAGAATAAACCACCATCCCTTATCTATGTTAATGAATAAGTAAAAACCATGAATTAAGGAGATATTGAACTTGTAAGCATTCAACTTAGAACAGGAAGAACAATTCAAAAACATCCTATCACCATCTTTGAATTTCCCAATGAAAAACCAAAAATAGATAAACCTCAACCCATAGTCAAAAAAAAGGAATCCAAAAAGGTGTCATAAAAGATAAAGGAATATATTACTACTCCTCCACTTGTTCCTTTTCCTAGAAAATTAAAGGAAATTCAAACTAAGAATTTGATTTGATCTATGAATTAATAAAATTGAATATTTAATTACTCTTTTTACAATCCATCAAGTATATTCTAAAATTAAATGGAGTCATTAAAATCATGTGTTAATACACCTAAAATAAATAAATAATACCTAAAGACCATACATGTAGATGGTAAACTAGCTAATCTTTTAGTAAGAAAACTATTGTTACCTAAATATGTAGACCCAAGAAGTCTAGTCATAATATTTACCATAATAAATAAAGAAATACCCAATGTTCTAGTAGATTTGGGTGTATTGATCAATGTAATGACAAATGAAACTCTCAAAAAACTATCCCTTATGCGGATGCAACCTACCTAGACCATTCTCCAAATGGTTGATCAATTAATTATTAAAATAGAAGGTATTATAGAAGATGTAGCTATAACAATTAAATCATAAGAGTATCTAGTATATTTTATGATACTACAACCTAAAGCCAAGCAGTTAAGATACCTCCTCATTTTGGGAAGACCTTGGTTAACTATTATAGAAGCATTAATTGATTATAGATCAAGGGATATGACTATTTCAAATGGTCTAAAAGAAAGACAAATATCCCTATATCCCCTACAAAACCCTCATTGTATTACACTAAAATACTTTGGGTAGATGGACCAAAAAAAATAATAAACTTTAATCTTTGGCCATGATAAACATACAAAGACACATGTAATAATTCACTAATGATTTAGCACAAGATCTTAAAAATTCACTGACCTCATGATCCTAGTTAAGAACTCTATCAATTTGTCTAGTATGGACTCTACCATTCTATCTTCTATGGACTCTACCAACCTATTTTCTAGAAACTCTACTACTTTGTCTACTATGGACTCTATCTGATTCTTGGATATAAAATCTTCCAGTCTACTAGATATGAACTCCATAATACTTTTTACTATAAACTCAATATTTAAACATTCAACATATGACTACAAACCATTGTAAAAAATTATTTGGAATTGGGTAGAAGACATGCCAACTAAATTTTAATTGCATTTCATTATCCATTATCCAAAATCCTTCCTCTATGAGATGGATTTGTAAAAAAATGTAACTACATTTCATCTATTATTACCACATCCATGTCCTCTTAATTCCTTGATGAGCAAATATAAACAAGTATAATATGTCCATCCTGACACTAAATAGATTATGGTATTACTAAGAAAAACATTGAACATAAATAGTTGGTTAACCCATGATTAAGAAAGGAAAGTTTTTGATGTCCTAAAAAAACACACCAAATCATTTTCTTGGTATTATAAAGATATGAGAGGAATTCATCCAAATTTTTATACCTATCACATTTACACAAGCTGAAACAAACAAGTTAGATAACCACAAAAATAGATAAATCCAACATCAAGGGATATAGTAAAAACTAAAATTGAGAAATAGTTAGATGTAGGATTCATTTACCTTATTTCAGATATCCAATGAGTTTCTCCACTAGTAATCATACCAAATACAAATGGGAAATGGAAAGTTTGTGTAGATTACCAAGAGATAAATAAATCCACTATGAGGGATTATTTTCCTTTTCCTTTTATTGATCAAATTCTTGACAATCTGGCAGAAAAGAAATACTTTTCTTTCTAAGATGTATTTAGTGTGTACAATTAGATAATATTGGTAGTTGAGTATTAATACAAAACCACTTTCACCTTCCCATGGGGTAAATTTTACTATAGGATCTTACCATTTATTTTATGTAATGCCCCAACTATGTTTCAACAAGGAGTTTTAGTCATATTCTCTAATTTAACTAATGATTATGTGAAACTATACATGGATGACTTTGCTACTCATGGAGATACATTTTATGAAGCCTTAAATAATCTTGGTAAGGTCTTAACTAGATGTGAATAACATCAATTGTCATTAAGCCATGAGAAATGCCTGATGATGATGATGATGTATCTAGACATAGTATTAAGACACCATAACTATGTCAAGGGTGTCTAAGTGGATCCTAAGAAAATTGAAATAATTTCCAACTGGCTATCTCATAGAATTAAATCAATATCAAGAGTTTCTTAGGTCATGTTTATTTTTATAGATATTCTATAAAATAATTCACTAAAATTGTTGATCCTATGTTTTCTTTATTGGCAAAGGATAGTGAATTTATGTGGAGTAATGATTGTTAAAAATCCTTTGAAATCATTAAATAAAAACTAGGATTTGTACTAGTTTTAAGAGGATCCAATTGGGAAAAACACTTTTAATTTTACATTGATACTTCTAATTATTCAATGAGTATAGTTTTAGGACAAAAATATGAGAATGATCATATGTATGCCATTTATTATATTAGTAAAAATATCACACCAATTGAAAGGAATTATAAAACCACAAAAAAGGAATTATTTTTTGTAATTCATGTCATCAAAAAATTTAGACACTATATTATAGGTTATAAGGTCTTCATATACATATATCATCTATCCATAAGGTATCTTATGAATAAACCTAAGTAGGAGGAAGAATGACAAGATGGTTATTACTTCTGCAATAATTTTATATAACAGTCATTTATAAACCATGAAAATTTAAAGTGTTTACATACTTTTTATTTAGAATAAATAATGTAGGTACTGAAGAACCAATTGAAGATAGCTTTCTAGATGAACAATTGTTTGTTGTTTCAGTAAAATCCCCATGGTTTGTTGATATAGCCAACTATTTAGCCACATAGAAGTTTCCCTATAATTTTAATCAAAAAGAAAGAAATTTTTTAATTAAATATAGTTATTATTTCAAGTGGATTAATGACATGTTATTTAAATATGGACCTAATCATCTATTTCGTAGGTGTGTAGAATATAATGAAGTATATTACATCATTTCAGCTTATCATGATGAACTAGGAGGAGGGCATTATTTAATAGAAATAACCATGCACAAGATCCTAGAAGTAAGATATTATTGGCCCTCCATTCATAAGAAGGTAAAGAAGTATATTAGATAATGTGATCCATGTCAAAGGATGGGACAACCTACACTATTAATAGATATGCCTATTCATCCAAAGGTAGTATTGGAACCATTTAAGAAATGGGGAATCAATTTTGTTAGTCTTATATATCCTCCATATTAAGAAAAAAAATTCCTCTTAGTATGTACAAATTATGTCACTAAATGGGTTGAAGTCCAAGCCTTGACCTTTGATAGAGAAGAACTAGTAATAGATTTTATGTATTTCAAGATCATGCAATAGTTTGGTGTAATAGTCTCAAATCAAGGACCTAAATTTATGTCTAATATGATAAAAAAATAATGTAATTCTACCAATTTAATCCTAAAAAATCTTAACCTTACCATCCATACTCTAATGTCCAAATAGAAGTTACCATTAAAGAGCTAGAGAACATTCTGATTAAGATAGTGATCAACAGCAGAAAAGATTGAGTAACTAGATTATCAGAAGCAGTATGAGCCTACAACACTACTTGGAAGACAACCACTAGTTTTTCACCTTATGAGATAGTTTATGGTAAAAAACCTTTACTTTTAATTTAATTTGAATTAAAAATTTTAAAAATATCAATATAAGTAGGCATTGATTTGGATAAGGCACACCAAGATACAATTCTACATAAATTAACTTAATGAAATGAAGATATATGATTTACAAAAAATAGAGATAATGAAACATTAGAGGAAAACATGGCATGATTCCCACATCAAAGCAAGAATATTTCAAGGAGATTGAGCACTTTTATTTGACTTCAATTTTAATAAATTCAAAGGCAAGTTGAGAATATGGTTAGGTCCATATCAAATAAAAAAGTATTTGAGAATGGATTAGTACAATTATTGATAATAGATATAAATATGATGACTTTGCTGGTGAATGGACATAGACTCAAATTATATCAAAAAGTTGTCAATAAGGAGGATTTTGTTGAAAATAATAGCCATGAAGTAGTTTTCGTGGAAGGACCTAGTTCTTCCATGATAACAACTCCATGATGGCATATTATGTAAAATAGAAGAAGGAGACCACTTCTTGGTTTCCTTCTTCCAAAAAAAAGTAAATAATATAAAATAATTAATTAATTCAATAGTGAAAATTATTTTTAGGACACTATTGACAATACTGATTAGAAAATGAGCTTCCTAGCTAGTCATACATTGGATAACAAGCCTTGTTTCTAAAACTAGAAATGACTGGTCAAGGGAAAAATAAAATACAAAAATTAGAAAATAGTAAAAAAAATGATTGGTTTATTTCATAAAATAAATAACTAATGTATTTATTTATATACATTCCTAAAAAGACCAATTTAATCTTTTGTTTTCTATTTAAAATTAGGTATAAGGAAAAGAAGGAAGGCTAAGAGTATGTTTTGATAAGTAAGAAATTTTATTTATCTACATTATGTTAGTATAAGTATTTATGGTTCATGTATGTTCATGTTTAAGAGGAGGTTTAGGAAGAATGCATCTTGTAGACCATCAAAGTAATAACCAAACAATAACATTTGATGACATAGAAATATCATAAGTGAAAATACACGTAAGTAAAATGAATCACATGTCAGCTAATAGAAACATTTGATGACATGGAGAGGTCACAAGTGAAAAGACATGCAAGTAAAAATAATGTCATGTAAACTTTATTCACATGTACAAACCACCAACCGATTCACTCTAAAGTACTTTATATAATATTGACATGTTTGACAGTGCACAAGTTTCGTAAATGTGAAAGTACATTAAATGTATTTCATATATAATTTCATTTTAACACTTACATGTCGTATCATGATTGTTCTAGAGCATGTTAGTAACAATCAAAATAAAATACTCATTTGAATTTATTCCTTTCATTTTCATTATGTGATGATGTTTTTGTTTTCATTGATTTTTTACACTTGCTAAACCAACCCCAACATACAAAAAATTGCTAGAGCTTCCATAAGACAAAAGAAATGCTCTAAACCTAAGTCTATAGCTAGATTGATGACTGATGACATTTATATATTATTTTATGAGGAGGTTAGTTGGCTACCATTTTTTTAAAATTTTGAAGGGCATGATGAAACTCTGGTGAATGAATTCATTGTCAATATAATAGAAGACTCTAATACAGTGAGAGGAGTCAATATTCCAATTTATAGCATAATTATCAATGAAATTTTTGGGATTGTTGAAGAAGGTAAGATAATACTTGGTATAAATCCTTTTCTAAGTTAATTAAACATGTCAATGGGAATGAATAACTATCTTTTGCATTTGTACACAAGAATCAAGGAAAGGCAAATGGGATCAATAGGGAAACCCTCCATGAACCTTAGAAATCCATTTTTTTTGGGTTATGAAATATTTCATGTGTGAAGGTCAATTAAAAATTTTGGGTTGTGAATCAATGTGTATCATTATTCACCTCAAGTATGGATGGATATAAATTCAATATAGGGTTAACCACCCCTTATACCTATATGAATCCATTCATATTCTAAAAACTAATAGATTAGCTCCACTTCATTATCTTGGTCTTATCCATATGATTATTCAACATCATTTACTTCAAAAAATTAAATCAACATGGAAGAATTTTTGGAAAATAAGATTCAGTTCATCTTCAGCACCTATTTAAAAATCTTCTAAAAAATACCAATGCCCAAGGTAAAATAAAAATCTTCCTTTGTTATGTTTAGGGTTTTTTCTACTGAGAAATGACATACTAGATCACAAACAACACATTTGATTAAATAAAGTTTTCAATAGAATCCAACAAAATAGGAAATTAAGACCCTAGGTTTCACAATCTCATCTAAACCTTAAATCTAAAGATATTCATTCACCAAACACAACACAAGTACCCAAAATAACTGGATAATAACAAGCAATTGGGAATACCTCTTTAAAGGAGCCTAGTTTCCCTATGCAAACAAAAATGGGACATAAAATTAATCTTGGCACTAGATGATGTGGATATAAAAGTAACTAACACTCTTGATAGCCTTCAACAATCACCATTATTTTCTTCACCAAAAACAATAGTAGTTATTGATGAAGATGATTGTCATAAAAGATATTCCTAAGTCAATAGTAGTAATTCTTGAGAAAGAAGTTGTCACAATAAATATTTCTATTGAGGAAGTTGTTGAGAAAGAAAATATAATCATACAATAAATTATATTACAAGAAGAAAAATCCTCTCCATATTCTTCAAATCCTAATATAAGACCAGTACTAGATAAAAGGAAAAATATTATGGTCTCTAAATAAGAAAAATTATCCACCTCCACTAAAAATATATAATTATAGCTCATACTTACACTCTCTAAAGCTAAAGTCATCATCAAATAACACACTAGAGATATTATTGATCTTTTGGCTCAGCTACAATGTAAGGATTCTCTCAATTATTATTTGACTCAAGGATTAGATAGTTTTAAAAATAAAGCATTGGATCACATATATAAAATCAAAAGGCTTGAGAACCAAGTAACTCATTTTGTTGAATAAATGGTAAATTATTGGATATATATCACTGAAATAGAAGAATAAATCCTATTGTTAAAACATCAACTCCAAAATTCTTAGCAACAATAGCTTTCTATGTAAACTTCATCTTATTCTTTTAAACCTTCAGTTGATCAAGTTTATCAAACTATTATTTCTCATGCTGACTACCTAGATAAATAGAATCAGGTGTGTTTTGAGTTCATGGAACTCAAGAAAAAAAAATCTTTAGAAAATGTAAAATTGACATTGAAGGAAAATTTAGAGAAAGAAAAACATTAGACCTAAAAACTTGTAGTAAATCTACAAGTTGCATGTCAGATAAGGGAAAACCTTATAGATTGTATAACTCCCTCTCTCTTACATCATATATTTACATGAATAATTTTATATATGGTAGTTACTAATAATTTCATGTGATTTACCTCATAACATTGAATATCCTTCTATGTTTATAAACATTTTCTAGGAATCCACTCCAAAATAACAAGATTTATTATGTGAGTTTTATTTTTGTAATATGATATTAGGGGACAATAATAAGTTCATGGTCAATCTATATGTAGGATAAGTTTATCTAAGATCTCTTCTTTCTACTTATAAAAATCAGATAGCTTGGAAATCTTGACATGAAGAGTATGTTAGGAAATCCAAAACTACAAGGTTATGTATTAGACCTACTTTTGCTAATGCCAAATAATTATTGATTAACTTTAAAACTACTTATTTGATGAATCCAAACATCAATGATTATTACTTTCACACTTTATAAAATAGTAGTGTCTATTTTGATCTATATACAAGAGAATAATTTGATGATATATTTATAGCCAATGTTATTCATTAGGACACATTAACAAATATATTGAAGAGAAGAGAGGTTATGTATCCAAACAATTTAACATGGAGCTTATGAAGATCAAAAGCTATAAATGACATGATTTTTGATGTAATTATTTGAAGAAGTGAACAAATTTAGATTGGATCTATATTTAGGACACCACATATTTTTAATCTTATTCCACCATGACATAGATGGAGTCCTCAAATAGATGAATAATTTTAGAATTGGAAATTACTAATGCAAACATATCAAGGTTCCACTATTTCCCTAGATGATAATTGGGCTGATTTATTTGACATATATGACCTCAACCAACATCTAAAATAAGAATTTAGAGCTATGAGGAGATGACAAATAGTTGAGTTTACAAAAGGGACTTGAAAAAGTTAAAGCATGGGGGAAATGATGAGTCCAAAATATGACTCATTATTACTATCAATTTTCTTCATTTTTCTTCCATTACCTCTCCTATAGACTAAAAAATGCAAGAATATTAGGCTTGTATCTAATCCTATTATATTAAATGGATGCTTTATCTTAATTAATGTAACTAAAGTATAAGTTACTAATTATATCATTTAATTCTAACTCTTTTCATGTTTAGTCTCTCAATTTTGTGTATAAAGAGAGGATACAATAGGCTATCAGGAATAAGGACCTTTTTGATGATATTCTAAGGAAACTTATAGAAAATATTTTGACATTTTGGAAAGATAAGGAATCATTAAACACTTTTATAGTTCATTCGATTCTTCTCTAAACCAATCTATGAACTTGTACAGTAGCTACAGACTCTCATAGTCTGCTACTACACTCACCTAGTAGCTATAAACACACCCATTTCATAGATATGGACTCATTCAATATCCAATTTCATTATTCATCAAATCATTCCATCAAGCCTAACATCCTTGCCATTAAATTATTTGGCACCCAGATTCCTTGAAACAAGTTTCTATGGACTTCACCAAGTCTTCACAAAAATATCTCTAAACTCTACCAAATTTGTTATGAAATTGCTCCAAACTCCACTAGAGTTACTACGAAGTTGTTTTGAACTCTACCAGAATTAATCTGGACTCTTCTAGTCTAGCTCTTGAGATTAAATAACTAACATATCTATACTTTAATATTTTTTTGGTCACTTACTATTTATATTATATATCTATAAATAGAATATATATATATATATATATATATATATATATATATATATATATTAGTCAGTGTAAATATATATATATATATATATAGTCTTTATAAGGAAAATGAATCTAGTAGATCAAGGAAGGCATTCTTAGTATATATGCAATGGTTGTAATGGATGTATCTTCCTATTTCAAACCATCAATAACCTATTTTGAAGAAACATTGAAATTAGGATATTTGTCTTGATAAACAAAAGATTGTCTACTAAAATCTAGGGATGTTCAGTTATAACATTATATAAGTATATCTTCATTTATTAATACACAAAAGGATAGAAAAAAAGATAATATTATTATTTAGTTAATATTTCAGCACAATTATAGTTATATTTATGTTATCTATTTTGACTAATGAAGAAAGCTCCAATTTCTAGGTACTGAGTTTTCTTTCATTCATGGTCCCAAGGTGAGAAGAACCCACTCTCCTAAGGAACCAGGAACACATTTCTTTGTGGTATTTTATGTATTTAAAATTATCAATAATTATAAATATATTTCATTTTTTTAAATTAATTATAAATATAATTCAAAACCTGAAGGAAATTATATTTTAGTTATAAGAGTTAATTCAAGATTATTTACTTCTAGCAAGTGTGTTTACTTCTAGCAGATTGTTTACTTATAGTAGGTGTTTTTACTTTTAGTAGATTGTTTGCTTTCAATAAGTGTGTTTATCTAAGCAAAATAGATTATAGATTTTTTTTAATTCTACAAGCATGTTTCTTTATTTCATAAGCAAATCCATTCTATAATATATTATATTAGACATGTAGAAAGACAATAACCCCCCAAATCATATCCGTAAGACCTACAACCATAAGCCTTATTGTATTCAACTTTAGACATTACCCCTAGTTTGAATGACATCAACATATCAAGTTGATTAAATGAAGGGATTAATGACACCCATCAATCTACTTACCTAAGTTTGGGAGAAAAATAAAATTTTCTCCAAATTATTAACCATGAGCATTTTTTAGGTGGGTCTGGCTGATTCCTTAGGTCTTATTTTGAAACTCAAAAACTTAAAATCCAAGAGGGATAAGTAATAGAAAACTATGGAACATATAAATTATGAATCTATGAAGCATAGAAAAAGGAAAAAATCCAAAGGGTGTATACAATGATAAATTATATTAAATAATCATAAAGGAAATAATGGTGAAGATAGTAAATGGAGTGAGTATAGAAAAAAGATAAAGAGCATGGGAATTTATGAGTAAGACCTAGATGATTCCATAGATCTTACCATGAAACTCATAAATTGAAAAACCAAGAGATATAAAAATGAAAAAAAACATAAGGACCAAGAAAAGGTACCAAGGTTAGTGTGAAATAAACATATAGGTGTATATAGAAGGCAAGGCTAAGATACAATAAAACAATATTCAAAGCAAAACCTACAAGATTTGTTATCTCAATTAAATATAAAATAACTATAAACATGCAAGTAATATGTATAGGAATTGGAAAATGATAAATGAAATGAATCTAATAAGAATGTATGTCAAGAAAAATAATTATTAAATAATGTGTTAGTCAGTTAGTTAAAGATATATACTTCATTCTTATGTAATGTGTGTGTGTGCGTGCGCACTTACACATGCACATATGTGTGTAATAGTTTCAAGGATGTACATGATAAAGTAAGGACCCCACCACTTTTGGGTGTACTTATCCTATTTATTATAGGTGTAATCTATTTTTAACATTAAGTCTTTGGAATTGAAAAAATAAAATTTGAATTTATTATTGACTTAGCAATGTAGATTTTGTACTGATGATCATGTTATATAAAACTTATGCATCATTTTTAAAGTAAGCATAAAGTGTGAAAGTAGGCTTCAAAAACATATTCATTAGGGATGATGCTATGAATATAAATGTGAAAATAATGTAAATACACTTTTAGTGGTAAGATAACCTTAGAGTCATAGATTAGAGAGAATGGAGTTCTGTAGTGGTAGTATGAACACTAGTATAGTAAGTCAAACATGTAGGATAAAGCTAAAGGTGATCATCTAAATGAGAATATCTTGGCCAAATTTGGCCCACATAAAGATATTTTACCTAGAAATAGTTTTAAAATATGAGCAAAGTTATAGATGGAATGAGTTGTTAAATTATCAATTGTCACTTAAAAATCTTTTGAAACACTTTAAGCAAGATTAAAGTGTGATTTGTTGATCTTTGAGGAGAGTGTCTTGAAATAGGTCTAGGATTGCAAAATGAAGAATACTAGTAGGTTTTCATGATTTTTCAAGCATTCAAGAGCATTAATTAGGTTGAAAAAAGTCTTAGTAGTCCATTAGAGCCTTCTAAAGGATATAACAGCTCAAGCACAAGTCTAAAAAAACTAGACCATCATAAGAACATCATGCAAATATAGACTGGTTAGCTTGATTGTGAATTTTATAAGTATGCTTAAAAATAATCTTAGGGATAAAATACCACATGGACATTAATTTATTCACACCTAGATCATCCTCTTCAAATTTCATAACTAGATGAGTTATTTATCTCAAGTTATAAAGCTTTAAAGTTAGACTTGTAGAATGAAACTTACACGGGATGTCAATTTTAAGCTTCATAAAATAGTTGTTTGAATTCAAAGGTTCTTAGGTTTAATGTGAGAGTGATAAGTGTCTAAATATTGGGATCTACAGTCAAGATCTAATGGTGAGTAGGCAATTTGATAGTGTCATTGGGTCCCAAAGATCTAATGATGCATATTTGATCATGCAAAGGAGATCAATGATAAGCATCAAATAAAAAGGTCAACATAAGAAAGAAGATAACAAGTGGCAAGATCTTAAGTGTCCTGACAAAGATCTAATGGTATGTGTCAACTAATAGAGTCAGTGGGTCTAGGTAGATCAATTGTACATATTTACTCATACATATCAGATCAGTGTTGAGAAAGAAGTCAAGAGGTCAAAGGATCTCCAAAGTGAATACACAAGTGATAAGTGTCTTAACCATGTTAATCTATCAAAATATCTATGTATTAAATTTAATCATATAAAATTAGATCAATGGTGTTTGAGAGGTCAAAAATTCAATAGGATCTTGTGGAATAAATGTGGAGCTAATAGTTGGCACAATATAAGAAGTCCAAATCAAGATCAATGATCAATATTAAAATTCAAAGATAGTGGGTCTAAGAAAATCAATGGTTCTTGTATAATCATGAGTAAATATATTGATGGTCAATATTAAAGGTTGAAAGATAAGATATTTCAAGTGGATAATAATTGTGACATAGGGAAAAATAGAATCAAGTCATGAAAATATCATCCTATTACCATTAGATCTTGATTGAATACCATTAAAAAGACACAATGATATAGTTTAGATGATCAACTATGGATTTCCATGCCATTGAAGCTTAATATGAACATCTGGTTCAAAGATTTGTAACATACAGGGTCCATCTTTTCGGTTTGAAGTATGGTTTCATGACTATGATCTTTGTTATTTAAAGAAAACCTATGTCTATGGTGAGTTATTAGTTCCATAAAGTCTCAAAGGAAGGATAGGTCTATTTAAGCCTAATGAAGATCAAGAAAGAGGTTATGTAGTTTATAGGTTTGTAATAATATAAAAGCTATAGGAAAACCAATAAAGGACCTATGCTCATATATTGAATTAAGGGTAGATATATCATTATGGAGAAGTATCTCATATTTATACAAAGCTATAGCTCTAAAAAATAGTCTTTAAGAGAAAAATTAGGCATGGCTCTATCGAGTACATGGATATAAGGACCTTGCCCTCATAATGAACCAAGTGGAGATGGAATAGAGTCCTAAGATGGATATCTAGTAGTCAAAGAAAGTAGTTGTAGCATTTAATTTAATTTCAAGGTGCCTAAGGTTTTCCTTCATAATTAGAATCATAAATCACCACCTTTGGAAACTATTGTCTTCTAGTGCATTTTTCTCAGCCAATGAGAAGATTCGAGGGCTATGGGACAAATTGAAATTTAACTTATTAATAAAGAATTTGTGCTAATGTGATAAAAAAAAGGTGGAAACTCAATTGATGATTTTTGTAATCATGGTCCCTCTTCTCTCTCCCTCTCTCATTTATTACCCATTCTTTCCATTTTGGAGATCTCTCTCAATTTTTAGAAGAAACATCTCTTTCACTTTTGATAGGAACTCTCTATCAATTTTAGAAGAGAAGAGACTCTCATTTGATAAGGCTAGACCCTATAAAAACATGTATGAAGTACCTATTGAATCTAATAAATATTTCCTTTACCTATCTCTTGATTTTGAACTGTGTTTAGTAAGCTTGTGAATAATGGCATTGTGAAGGAGAATCTTCCATGTCCATTTTCCTTCTTTCTTGACTATTTTAGGGTGTTCTCTAGTTGATTTTAGGTCTGCATTTGTATTATTTCTTCCATTAAAGTAGTCTTGGTGTGATTCTTAGAATTCATCTTAGATTCATTCATTGCTTCTTAAACCTAGTGTATGAAATACTTATGCAATTAGCTAGATTTTGAGATTATGTGAGCTAGTGTTATCTTATGCTCCTTTAGTGTATATTTAATGCTTGTGTGAGTTCTCATTTAATTTGGTGCATCACCCTTTTATAATTATTAGGAACCCTTTCACCCTTCTCTAACCCTTTTCCCTATGCAAACATTAGTATATGTGATCCATTAATTGGAAGTCGGCCTTCTCCAGAGGTCTAACCCCACCATAGTAACCTATAACCTAGGGTTGTTCCCATAGTATAGATCAATTGGAGAGAACCTAAAGAACCCTTTACATGGGTGAAAATTGATGATATTATAAACTAACTATAAACATGAAAGTAATATACATAGGAAGTGGAAAATATTAAATGAAACGAATCTAATAAGAATGTATGTAATTAAAAATAATTATCAAAGAATGTGTTATTCAGTTAGTTGAAGATTTATACTTCATTATTATATAATGTGTGTGTATACATGCATATCTGTGTGTGATAGGTCCAAGGATGTCCTTGATAATCTAAGGACCCCACCACTTTTGGGCGTATTTATCCTATTTATTAAATGTGTAATATATTGTTAACAATAAGTCATTGGCATTGAAATAATGAACTTTGAATTTATTATTAAGCTACTTAGCAACATAGATTTTGTACTGAGGATCCTATTATATAAAAATTATACATCATTCATCAAGTAATTATAAAGTGTGAAAGTAGGCTTCAAAAAAATATTCATTAGGGATGATTTCATGAATATAAATGTAAAAATAATGTAACTCCATTTTTAGTGGTAAGATGATCTCAGAGTCATACACTAGAGAGAATGGAGTTCCTTAGTGGTAGTATGAACACTAGTACAGTAAGACAAACATATAGGATAAATATAAAGGTGCCAATTTAAATGAAAATACCTAATATTATTTTTTAAGGTCTCGTTAAGGAATTTTTTGTAGATTCACCGTAACCATTATACTAAGAGTGATATGGTGCAGAAAATTTATGCATATTTTTTAATTTCACACAAAGCTACTTCATGTCCTTTTTTTTTGAAATTATCACCATTTTTATAAATGATGGTGTGAGGAATTATAAAATAACATGAATTTATTGAGAATAAATTTATAAATAATCACACTAGTAACATTTAAAATGGGCATAACTTCTACCCACTTGGTAAAGTACTTAGTGGTGGTAATAATGAAGACATGGCCATCTTATGATTGAGGTAACTTTCCAATAGAGTATAATCCCCACATAAATAATTGCCTAGGACATTCAATAGTCTCATGCTCATCTAGAATAGAATAATTAAGATCACCATGTAGCTATGAAGGATTTCACTTCTTCATAAAAGTGATGGAATCCTTTCCAAGATTTGGCTATTAGTAACACATACATAGGAATTTGTGGGCTGCAACATGTCGAATATAATTACCACCATAAAATTTCTCACGTGAATTATCTAGAAGAGAAGGAACTTATTATTTAGTAACACAATAGAGTAGGATTTCATAGGCATTATGATAATAAATAATATTATGTATGGGGACAAGTTTAAAGGCTTTCTTTTTTATTCTAGTCTTTTCACAAGAATAAACCTTAGGAGGACAAGTATGGTGTTTGATCAATTTAATGATATATTTATACTATGAGATTTACTGATTGGTGATAAATTTGATGTGGTAAATAAAATAATAATCCTTAGGTGATGAGGTACATGGATACTTCCTCATGTGGATGAAGAAATATATATCATGTAGTGTTTGATGAGGGTGAAATAGGTAAAATGATGATTAAAGAGAGTTTGATATATGATTTTTCTATGATGGGATTGCCTCAATGGTTAAGGACACTAAATATTTAGTAATATTATTATAAATCTCATGATACACTAGGAGGTTTTCAATTTTTCATTGATAAGCACCACTAATTTGAAAACATATAAGCTACAAAATACCTAAAGCATGTAAATAAGAAATTTATAAGTTATGGTTTTTTTCATCCCAAGGATGAGTGATTCATATTCAAAAAAACAAATTAGTAACATATAAGGTCAATAAAAAATATAAATGAATGTTTTTTACATAAGGATTAGTGAGGATACATCCTTAGAAAACTTTTTCCATAAGTAAACCCACCCTTGTATTTTTATTACAAATCCCATGTGGGATCCTTACAATATTTATATTTACTATTACAAAAAACTTCCACACTCCAAATATTTTCATAAGCACCTATTTTAATATACTATTATAAGTACTATAGGATTCCTAAAAAAAACTATTAGTTAGAGTCCCTAGCCTTCCTAGAAGGCCTATGAACTCTTTTATTTTCACTTTTCAAATTTTTAAAAAATTTAATAAGAATTATATTAATCACTTGACATAATATTAATCTTGGTTAGTTTAATTTATTTAACTACCTTAAATGAAAGTGTTTAATTATTTGCATAAGGAAAATAATTCAAATTTATTCAAAAATTAGAGGTGACCAAATGTGATGAACACATCTAGTCATGTAGGGAATAATGGATTGATAAGAGGTGTATTTCATTATACCCTCATATAAAAACATTATTTAGTCATATAAAAATGTCACTTGAGATCTAATAGTGTTACCTAAGACCACTATCCACAATTTAGCCCTATACCTATCTTAGGGCCTATTTAAAAATTTATCCAACATTTTTACATGCCACACACATCCCTAAATATCCTTAAATCAGTCCCAAACCCTCACTTTAGCATCTTGACCCCTAGTGCCTTAGGTTATACCACCTTGACACTAAATCCATAATTTAGATAGTAATACCAATGGCACTAGTATCCTAGTTTGGTAACTATTATCCTTTTCTTTCTTTTTGTCACCAAAAGATATATTTTCAAATCAACAACTACATAGGGTCGGCCTATAACTCTTTTAAGACCCAAAAAAACACTAGAATAGTATATATAAATTAGTTTCATACCTTTACTCACTATATGGAAATAAGACAAACTAACTCAGAATAAGTTGTGCACAATCAAGGTTATCAATACCTATTCTACCCTACTTTTACATATAATCATCTAAAATAATCCTAAGCTTAGAATACATAGATTTATAATCTAAAGCCTCACTCAAATCATTCAAATTGACATTTATACTAGCTTTACTTTCACTTACACCAACACTTAGGTGGGGAAAACTATATTTTGATTGATCCCTCCTTAGAGTAATGGTATGTAGGAAAATCTCATCACAATGGGGTGTTGAGGATGTCCATCCTACCCCTCTAACATTAAACTTTGATAATTGTGCCAATATAATGACATAACAACATGGAGGTCTAGGATCTACATGTAAAATTAGTCAAAAAGGTCACCAATATGGAATTCAAACTTATATGCATAGGAATAGGCTTGGCAGAATCTGAAACAGGTGCACATAGAATCTCAAAGAAGTTATGCATAGAGGATACTATCACCAAAATTAATACACTATCATCATTGGCACTATTATCCAGTTAGGAAACTACTATCCAAGAAGGATTTTGACACTTGGATCTTGTCCACAACACTTAGATAAATTTTTATCTTGGTTTCTAGCCTCTATATCTTTCATCTTAGTAAATTTCCATATAAGTACTTATTTGCATCACTTATTGATATTTTTATAAAGGTCAACTAGGTCATTACAAATAAATGGTTGTATTTATTACATATTTATATCATGATTTATCATACTTATACCCTTTAACAACTTACAGATTACACTCCATAACCCTAAAAATTTAAATCATTAGGTGAACCTGACTTACTTCAAACACTACTCAAACCCTAGCCCTAGATGTTACTAAGGTTTGTATCCTCCATTTTAATATTTCCATTAGCTATGTTAGGATTTTTAGATTTCATGTATTCTATTTTATTAGTCCTCTTTCACTTTGTTTATTATATGCCATCTAAAATTATTCTCTCTTCCCTTAAGAATAAGTATTAGGCTTAACTGCAATCCTATTGAACATACTTAAATTCCTTACATTAGATATTATACCATGGACAAAAGACTAGTTAAAACCCCCATAATTGATCCTTCACACCATAATTATGTGTAATTCAATGATAATTCATCTAAATATGAGTAATATAATCAAGGTCAAAATAATACACAAGATGGGAATTGGGACACTCCCCCCACTTAATAACAAAAATCTTATTGTCAATAAGGATGAGATTTTCTAGAGTTTTAGGGATAGACTTTGGGAATAGCTCCATGATAATTCACATATTATAAAATATATAATGGAAATAAATAATGATCAATAGTATACTCCCCTAGATAATACTTTTGTTACACTTACTTTGGGGGAAACTTAGCTTGTACAAAATATAATTTAACTCAATAACCTTCAATAATGGGAACACCTCCTATGGCTAGTTCCTCCTCTTCAGATGTATAATCCCTTATTCATGAGATTCATCCTCTATAGTCTAAGGTGTAACATCTTGAGTAGGGTGTTACAAGGACATCACATTCCTTGGATTCTCATTTTCTTTTAGATACACCTTTAGCATAATACATAGTAGTAACACATTTACCATCCATATTTTTGGTACCTAAGATTAATTTATATGATGGTAAGGGTGACCTAGAGAACCATCTACAAGCTTTCCATGCAACATGTTTGGATTATGTGTCCAATAATTATCTCCTTACTAAGTTTTTTGCATGTAGTCTAAAGGACTATGCCTTATAATGGTTATATCATCTTCTAAATCAGTCCATCACTACATTGAATATATTGGTAGACATATTTTTGGCACACTCCTCTATCAAAATTAGTGACAAAATATCATATCCTCAAGTGTCTTAGCTTAAAAAAAATCTAATGAGCCTATAATAGAATATATCTTGAGATATAAAACTATATTGGTAAATATGAATAGCTCCATGATAGATAGAGAACTCCAAGACATATTCAAATGGAGTTTACTACCAATATTGTATGAAGATATCTTGTTCAAGAAGTCTCCAACATTCATAGATTTATGCCATGTAGTGAAAGAAAGGGAATTAAAGGTTCTCTATATAGACAAATTAAAATACAAAAGTGGATTAAATTCAATTACTAAGATTTATAATAATCTTACATAAAAAATAAGGACCACTAAAAACTAGAGTGATCAAAAGTCCATGGTTAATGCAACTTTACAGCTACCTCCTCACTTGGTTTTATCAAATCCTCCAAGGAGAGTTTTCAAAATTATTATATAGCCACCAGTATGTGTTTTATAATAGATCTTGGAATTCAATGTCACATCTCTCCCTCCCATTAAAGAGTTTGATACAACAAGGCCTCTTCTAAAGAACTATCATTATAATGCATTATATGACTATCACAAGGCATCGTGCCCTACTAAAAATATATGTATTATATTGAGACATAATATACTTGATTTGATAGAGTTAAATATCATTGATATGGGAAAACCTACAAAAGAACCTAAATTTCAACTAATAAAAACTAAGGTAGTGAAAATATTTTTGGATCCATTTCCAAAACATACAACTAATGAGGTTAGAGGAACTTGAAGTGTTCATTATACATATCAGACACATCCATCACCATAATCATATCACACCAATACATAGGATGCACACTCCTTACATAATATCATTTGTGTGTATCGTACTACATTATTAGCTAGACCACTCAAATTTCTCATAGTAAGAGATTGTCAATGATGATTCATATCAATATGCACTCTTTTTAAAAGCCTACATTGATCATTGTACTATTTATAATGTTATGGTTGATAATGGTTCAAGTATTAACATGTGTACTATCACACTGTTACAACATTTAGGTTATTCAAAGCTAGACATTTCTCTGACTAACATAGTTATTCAAGGTTTTAATGGCCATGTTTAGAGCTCCATTAGGGAGATTGTACTTCCACTACAAATTGGACCAGTACATGTGACCACTATATTCTTATTAGTACCTAATGTAGGAACATTTAACATATTATTAGGTAGGTTATGGATAAAGTAGCTTTGAGCCATTCCATCCACCATGCACAGATGCCTCAAGTATATACATGCTAATCATGTGGTTATAATTGAGGTTATTTCATATGATAATCCTTTACCTATCCCACAATAAGTTACACCATAGCTACCAATTATAGTTTGCAACATAATTTACATTAGTACATATATTTTAGTTTAGCCACTAGTGTATGTGAGGTCTAATCCTATAGTGTTACCACATAGGCATACTCTCCCATAAGGACCCTTATTAGAGAGACACCTAAATCAAATATATGTTTTAGATTCTATATATTCTCTCTCTAACCCTTTCTTTCTAAGACTAGTTTTATTGAGTTCCCAACATTCTCAGTATAAGGCACCCATGCCAACTACACCATCTTATACCAAATGGGCTTGTAAGACCCTTAAAGTTCATAGGGCACCCCACTCAGCTTCACAAATTCCTAACACCACTACACAGGTAGTGTTAACTATATTTAACTTAGTATATTAGGTTTTAGGACCTCAATTACCTTTTCACACAACATATATGAAAACTATTCCTTTATTTTTCATAGGACACCTTAATATTGAGTCTCTTGTGAGACTCATCAATTAGTATGTTCCTCCCTACTTATACATAGTATATTTATTTATTTATCCTTATATATAGTTTCATTTTTATGTTTCTTGTACATTATCTTATATCTAAAAAATACAAAAAATAATATAATATGTCAAAACACAAAAACATTCAAATATTTGATCATAAAATATTAACTATGGATTTTATGCATTGCCATGTTTTTATTTATTATACTTTATAAGTATTACATGTGTTAACTATCTTAGTATCATCTCTTTTATCATAAATACATGCTTCAATTATTCTCTTCAAGTGTTTTTAGATACTTATAGGACCTAGGTCCACCATATAGATCCAAGTTTACTACTATCTACCCATTGGGGGAATATACACAGATACATATATTCTTCATTTGATACATTCTCCAATTTTTGAACATCTTATACATATTTATAATTACCAGGTTACATATTTATATACTCTAAATCATATATTTATAATTATTATATGTTGGTATTGATCATCCTACACTACTCATATTCATTACCAACTACTACTTTAGACACAGGTTATGTACATCTTTGCTCTTATATAGATTTATACCACATGTTCATGCATACTTTCATTTTTATCTTTCCTAGTTTAGAATTGATTTTGTCTCTCTACTTATACATATATTTGAGGGAATTTTCATACACCATTTTTATATGGATCTATACCACTTCCTTTCATTATATATATATATATATATATATATATATATATATATATATATATATATATATATATATGATTTGGACATGTGCCCATATCCTTGTGTTTACCTTCTTGATTGTATATGTAAAAATTTGAATATGTCCTTCCATGTGGATTTATGCCAATTTGATTGATGTTTTCATATGTGGACATTTTAACATGTCATTGTATGTCTTCCTTTCTTAGATTTAGTGACATGTGCCCATTTCCATTGTATTGTGGCCCCTTGGCCTACTCTACATGCTTCATGTGTGTTTTATATATGCATTCATGTATGCATCATGATCATGACACTTGTTTCTTTCTTCTTTCAATCTCTAGTTTTAGATGCCATGAGGTACCTCATGCATCTCGCCTTCCTCATTGGGTTCCTTGATGGACATCATGGCTGATTCCCCTTGGTAATTAATCATATTTATTGTTCATACACATGTTGACATTGGTATATCTAGCTTGAAAGTCATGTGAATTCTAGATCTAACATACATCATACATTAAAAACTTATTCTTATATTATCTTACATTCCAATGTCATGTATTCACATTATATTTATTTATTATGTAGATATAATATAAGCTCTAGATACCACATATCATGTAGGACTTTTTATTTTGAGGACACTTCTTGTACAGGTTCAATAACTCCCCTCAAAATAAGGGGGATTCACAAAGGTTTGTCACATAAATTAGTTTATTTAAATGCCTTCAAAGATCATTTTTATAACACATAGGCACAAAATATATAAATTAGTTTCAAGAAAACATAGTGGGAAATAGTCACACAAAGTCTAGTTTCAGTTGCACAAAATCAATAGAGTTGGACATTAGTGCCCAAAGTGGGACACTAGTGCCACCAGTGCTACTATCTAGATATGGCGATACTATTTAGTATCCTTAGTTTCTTTAAATTATAGATTAGCTATAGAAAATAGTAGGTACAATCTAGGTTTACATAGGTTCAATTATAGATTACTAGTCTTTTCTTAGTTTAACATAAATTAATACCATTTTTCTCAAATTTGGGGCATCATGCATGACATGATCATTCCCATTTCAATTTTAGATACTCAAATATATATTATTATAACTCAATCTAAAATCCATATGGATAGATATCAAACTTGGGGTTATGTGTGTGGCACATTATTTCCATATGCTCACTTTTATTCCAATTTATCAGAAGGAATGGAAAACTTCATGTCATTTTCTATGTTCTTAATCTATAGACCATTCACACTAGCACAATCTAAATTTTATGCCTTACTCCACCTATAATGGTTAGCATTCCTAAGTGGCCTAGAGATGTCTTACATTATCAAGTGGCCTAGATCCATCTTAAATTCTTGAGTGGCTAAGAGTTGTTTTACATTTTAGAGTTTTTGATTGTCCCAAATCCATATTATACAGTTTCATTTAAATCACATAGTTTTATTTTTAAATGCATCTACCACACATGGGTATGTAATGATGGAGTCATAGTCTAACTAATTTCTTGAACCACCTACATGAGAGAGTTGGACACACCATCAATCCCATCCCATATATTCATAGATTATGATCCACCAATTAGGGGTAGGAAATGATTAAGTCAAAACTAAATTGAGTTACTGAGCCACCCACACATGTGTATTTAATAAAACATTAGCTCAAACTAAAGTATTCACTAATCAATCACTATCTACACTCACACACATAGGATGTCACTAAGTTTACGTATGGTTCATGTACCTAGTGAGGTTTATTCATTCATTTCCTCTCTCTTATCTCTTTACTTAGTTTTGTCTTTAATCTTGATATTTCTTAAGTAAGGACTAATCTATGCACATTTAATTTGTAGGTAAGTCTAAGAATTCTTATTTTTTCTTTATCATAGTCATTTCACTTTGTTGTATTCCTATAAAATATGGGGGGTTAATGTAGTCATCTAAAAATGTCCTTTGTGTGCTAAGAGTGTTACTTGAGACCATCTATCCATTATTTAGTAGTATAACTATATTAGGTCCTATTTTGACAATTATCTAACATTTTTATGGGCCACACACATACCTAAATATCCCTAAATTATTCCTAGACCCTCACTTTATCATTTTATCCCCTAGTTCCTTAGGTTTTATGACCTAGACACTAGCACCACAATTTGGATAATAGCACCAATGGTGTTAGTGTCCTAGTTTGGGTGTTATTATCCTTTTCCTATCTTTTGTCACCAATGAATATCTCTTCAAATAAAAAACCACCTAGGATCATCCTAGACCTATTTTAAGACCCACACAAGCACTATAGAAATATATATATACATGAATTATATCCATTTATTCACTAGATGGAAATTAGGTACAAATAATAGAAATTAACTCAGAACAAGTTATGCAAAATCATTTTTATCAATCCATATTTTTCCATACTTCTGTATATAGTCATCTATAACCATATAAATCTTAGAATACATATATTTATAGTCTTAAGCCTCACTCAAATCACTCAAATTATAATTCATACTAGCTTCACTTGCACTTACATAATCACTAAGGTAGGGAGAACTACATCAAGCTTGATCTCTCCTTAGAGTATTGGTATATAGGCAAATCTCATCACAATGGGGTGTTGAGGATGTACAACCTACCCCACTAACATCACACTTTGATACTTATGAAAATCAAATTCCATAACAACATGGAGGTCTAGGGTTTACATGAAAAATTAGTCAAATAGGTCAGTGATAGGGAATCAAAACTTATGCACATAGGAATAGGTTTGGTAGACTCTAACATAGGTGCACCTAAAATCTTAGAGAAGTTATGCATATAGGACACTAGTACCAAAATGAAGACATTATCTCCATTAGAACTACTATACAGTTAGGGTGCTACTATCTAGGAAGTATTTTGACACTTGGATCTTATCTATGGTAGTTAGATCAGCTCTTGTCCTGGTTTTTAGCCTCCATATCTTCCATCTCAATCAATTTTTAGCCAAGTACTTATTTGTATCATTTATTTATATTTTAATAAAGGTCAAACTAGATCAATTTTTTTACAAATTATTGGTTGTATTTATTGTATATTTATACCTTGTTTTATTATACTCAAACCCTTTAACAACCTATGGCTTACACTCCATAACCCTAAAAAGTTAAATCACATTATTCTTGATGCACTTGACAAAACTAAGTTTTTAAAAACAAACATGCTACCAAAATATATTGTAATTTATTTATAGGTACATTAATATGACTTAATAAAGCATAATTACAATAGAAACAATCATTTTTTGTGTTCTAAATCCACATGGTTAAATAATAGCACCAATTAACACTCTAATTATCTTTATGTTGTTTAAAAGATCTTAAAATTTATTAATATTTTCAAACAAATATTTATAGGCCATAAATTTTAATATAAAATTTTCCATTTTAAATGCTTAAACAAAGATTTTTCTTGTTACAATGGGTAAATTTCTCAAATTTGGGCATCATTTTTGTTATTAAGTGTATGGGTTATCTTTGAAAAGTAAAAAATTAATAATATCCCATAGGTTTAATTGAAGTTGTGGATGCCAATTTCTTTGTGTAGTTCCCTTGGTGCCATATTCATATCCATATTTTGTCATAAGTCATCTTATACCCTAAATTATTTTTATGCCAAATAATTTCTAATATGTTTCATAAGTTTAATTCTTTTGTATGATCATACTAAGTAAATATAAGTGCAATGACATGGAAAGAGTTCACTATGAAAATTCAAGTTGCATCTTGATACCCATGATCCCATCATAGGTCAACTGATACCTCAATAAATAATGATATGAAGCATGTATATAATAAATTGTAGTTTTGTTTCATGATCATGTTGAGCAAAGCTAAGTGCCATTCCATGGTGAAATTAAAATAAGAAAGCAATTAATTTATCTAAATCCTATATGAAACCACTAAATTTGGGGGGTGGGTAGATGATTTCAATAATTATTTGATAAGATTACACATCTCACCTTATATCTATTTTTAAAGATATCATATTCTCCCCATATACACTTAAGGTATGCAATTATTCACATTAAAACACATAATAAACCAACATTTTAATCAATGAGAGAAATATCAAAATAAATAAACATGATAATCTAAAATAAGTTAAGATCTATGTATTCATAAAATAATGTCAGTAATAGAATGAATAAAACTAAAATTTATAAAACAAAATCAACTCAAGTAATAAGTGGTTAAATAACCTTAACAAGTCAATTTCACAATAAAATTAGTTATAGTTTTGAAATCAACATAAATTATCAATCAAATTAAAATAAAATTCCAACACAATGACATTAAAAAATTCCATATCACTTACACTATGTGGATTAAGAAGCCACTTGAGGGATAAAGACATATATTAATTATGATATAAACCTATATTATCTCTCTAAGGTAAAAATAATATATTTTTTTAATTTTTTTTTGGCAAGGCTCAACATAGAGTTTTGATCAAAAAGGTTGTATTTATGACAACCAATAAGGGGTGACTAAAGGGTATCATAGTAAACATAAGACTAATTAATGTTACATACCTAATATTTATACATGTGCATAGGATAAAAGTGGAGTTTCAACCTATGATAAGTTCTAATTTCAATCTCAAATTTCTAGTCAAATTATGTGAAATAAATCAATATCCCTCTCAACCCCAAACTTAAATCAATACTCAATCAGTTTAGTAATGATGCAAGGTTACACAACATAATATTTTATTAAAATACCAATAATCACACTACACAATAGTTTCACATAGGTGTTATATATTACATGATTGAAAATTAATTGACACAATAGTTTCACATGGGTGGTATATACACAAAGTACATCAAAATTAAGTTTCATTCACATAAGTACAAGTTAGCCACACAACATAATTAAAAAAATTCACCTTAACATATACATTATGATCTCACAAAAATATTTTTATTTTAGAGAGGATGAGGTTTTTCAAGGTTTTGTATAGATATAGGATGATTTGAGGGTTTAAAAATTGTTTCACATTTAAACATAAATACATGTGATGCTATTGAGGGTAAAAAATAAAAATATATGAACAAAGCTTGTGATATTAGTCTCCAAGGGTCCACAACAATGGGTATAAAGGGTAAAAGTACATAAAAAATAATGAAACAAGAACACTTGAAATGTACATGAGGTAAGTAGTTATCATGCCAGTACAAAACTAAAAAATACATGTTTCCTTTGTGTTTTAAAATCACTAAATAATCTCATCTACATCTAAAATGAAATAATGTCAAATGGTTATCCTAGTGTAGAGTTTTTTAGAGAATAAAAATCATATGAATAATATGAGTGTTTTCATGAGCCCTTAGATATGTGATCAATCACAAATCATAAATTATATGAAATGAATAATATCAAAGCAAGATACCCATACATAGTTCCATATTGTGTCAGAGTATAATTGTTTTCTCATTAATATTATACATGTTTTATTTATAATTTTTATATCAACATAAATAAAAAATCTCAATGCATTAAAACATACTAACCCATTATTAAATTTAGGTACTAAATATATAAGCAATATTACAAAATAGATAACTTCCCATACATAGAGTGAGTTAAAAAATATAAGATAATATCTAGCATAGTTATCAAAATATACAATAATGGCACTTTGTGCGTCTAAAAATAAAAAAATATATTCTAATGTGTATAAGAGGGTGGTATAGATATATTAATGGGGTGATAATTAATTTGTGTCGTATCCCTTTTTTGCTTATGTAATAATTATATGATCTATATTGTTATGGTGTGCAATATAAAAAATATTAACCATACTCTTAAGATGTTTCAAAAACTACTTATGTGATTGTTCAATATTAAGAATGTAATGTATGCATAATTAATGTGTTTTACATACATCATGTTGTTTTGAGACTAACAATGAATATTTATATGTATGGATATAACATGAAAGTAATGTGGTATTTACATTTAATTACATAGGACAAAGTAAACATGAGGTAAAGTTACAAGAGGAATATGATAATGCTTTTTGATAAAAATAACATGGTGTTTCATATTTAGAATGACTTGTCATATTTTTCATATGTTTTAATGCATTTTTGATTTGACAATTTTTTACTTTTTCTCCTTTATTCTTTTTTTTTAGAAGAGGTCTACCATTTATTGTTTTCAACTCTTTTCCTTTATTTGTAACCATATATAAATCTTTTGTTATAATGGAAGAAAGAGTTTCTCCCATGTAACCAAATTCTTATTTTAATTTTATTTGTTTGAAAAAAGAACTTTACTAGGATGTTGGTGATATAACCTTAGTATATGTCCATTCACCAAAATATTTTTCATGTTTCTATCAATTAGTAATAGCTACATATATCCATTATCGAATATTTTCTCAATTTGATAAGGACCTAATCATCTAGTAAAAAGTTTCCTTTGAAATGTTGATATTATGAATCAAAAAATAAGGTCCAATATCCCTCTTTAAACTTTATTTATTTGATGCGGTGCTCATTCCATTCCTTCCTTTGATGTTCAATAAATTCCATATGCTGGACTACTTCAAGTCTCATCTCATCTAGTTCATTCAATTGTAGGATCCTTTCCTTTTTTCCTTATATTAAATTAATGCCTACTTCCATTTTTTTCTTAAGTGTCTATAATTTAAATTCAATTGAAAGTAATCAAATTTTTCCATACACTAACTCATATGGATAAAAACCTATGGTAGACTTCTATGTCTTGTTGTAGGCCCAAACTTCTTTTAGTAATTTATTATCTTGATATTTTATGTTGATGTCTTCTATATTTTTGAAGATTTTTTCTAGATATCTTTTGGTAAACTCCACTTGACCATTAAATTTATAATGGTAAGAAGTTGAATTTCTATTAGGTTAAGTGCACAAAATTGGGGGATAAAAAGGGACCTACCAATGGATATGTTTTTCCTAAAAATTTGAGAAATTTAAACTTTTATAGATGATTTAAGATGGCTAAACTCAAAATTTGAGGATGGTATAGGAACATGAATTTTAGAATTTTAAGTCTAATTTAAAAAACACTATTTTTAATGGTTAAGTATAAATAGGCCAAACATATAAAATTTTAATAGGAACTCCTTTTTATGAAAATATATTAGATAGTCACTCATGCAGCCCCTCATTTTTTGAGCATCATTTCATATTATTTAAAACCATTTGGTAAAACATTAGATAATGGACATTTCCTTGAACATATCATATCATTAATTAAAAATTAATCCATTATTTCTTAGTGTGTTGGAGTGGCAACCACATGTGCAGAACTCACATCTAAAGTAGGTGGATTTAAAAATCATATTTTACCATTATAATTTTGCACGGGGATTTAATAACACAAGATGGGGGAAATAACATACTTTAAGATATTTGGAAGCTATTATTTTTTATTAATACCAAGATAAAATAAATTCCAAACACCTATCAAACTTCCATCTCATTGTCAAGAATAGAATGGGAAGTGATAGGGATAAACTAGAGCTGAATTCCTATACAGAGGTCCAAAACATTAAAAATGTATGGAGGAAACTATGCAAAGGGTATTTAATTAAATTCATGTAAAGGGTTATAGGACATAACACAACCATCATAGAGGAGCTTTTGGTTGCCTAGAACATTAAAATAGTGGAAATAAGGGGATAAAAATATCTACTATTAAGGAATTGATCGATGAAGTCACTCGAATGCCCTACAAGGGGAAAATATTTCAAAGACCAATCAAAGAACATGGAATTAATGTGAGGTTCTTTAGGACCAATAAGATCATTAAAACTGAAAAAAAGGGTTTCTTGTGCATGGACCTACTAAGATATTGGCTAGAGCTATGTTTATATATTATGAAATATATTGCCCTAAAAGGTAAGTTTATACTTATATTTTCACATCATTTTCTTTTGCTTAATCACTTTCAAGGTTTCAAGATTATCTTTCCCTATTTCTTTCTTAAATCCCTCGAGTGCACATCACTCATCATCTAGATAGATGAATACAAAACTATCATTCATCAAGGACTCATCCTCTTGATATTTAAACATGGTGAGACTCTTCATGATAATGAAGTCTCACTAATAGGGTCTTTAATGGAGGATAACTCCCTCAAGTAATACCATACTATAGATTTGCATTGCCTATTATGTAACCCCTCCCTTATAATCCCCCTCTTCATGAGATCCACTAGGTATCTTCCCCTAAAAATCACTATTACCAAACCAAAACCTCTACTGCTAGAGTAAGGGAATCCTATGGAGGTGTTGGGTAAAGGTAAGGTCACCCTTTTGGAGGTGATTAGAATGAACAAAAAACATCTAGAGGGGTTCAACAATAAATTACATGAGGATAGAATTGGCTTGGTAATATTGATTAAAAATGAAATTCCATTAATATGGAATCTTCCAAAATTATTCAATCCTTTTCACATCATTTTAAGGCTGATGGCACTCCTTGGAAACAAGTCATTGAGGTGATGGAGATTCATTATATAAAACCCTCCTTCAAATATCCCTTCAAGAAGACACCAGAGAAGGAATTTCTTCAAAAGAATTCAAAGATGATAATGCCAAAAGATAAGGTTCAAGAAATAGAACCTGGGATAAAATCACAAAGAACAAATTAATAGATTAGGTGAAGGACATCGAGGTAGCTAAGGCACTCATGGAGGGATCCTCCCTCTCTGAGTAATTTCCTTTATTACTTTCTATGTTTTATCTTCCACTACAATCATTATCTTAATTTTTTTATATTTCCACCTTTTGTATTTCAGCCCATGGGGCTTACACTATTTTATCTTACTTTTGCTTATAAATATGGTATTTCATTCTTGTAAAACTAGGTATTTTACCTAATCAAATAAAAAACTTTAGATAAGATCATCCAATTTGTAATATATATTTTTTATAATTTTTCAATGAATATTTTTTATTAATTTTAAAAATAAATAGATCCTAAAAATTAAAAAAAATGAATATCCAACTATGTGGCCTCCCTAACTACCTCTAAAAAAAATGAAAACTAGTTTCTTTTGAATACGTGTAGAATTAGACCTAGTTTGTAACCATATAATTTTTTTACATTTAGATCAAGGGGAAAATGATACACAAACATATATAGGCATGTATATTGTGGCATGTAATGTCTTAAAAAATCTATTGTTAGAAATCAACATATATTTAAACCTTAAAATAGTCCAAAAAATATAAAAAACCATATATTTTGAAAGAAGAGAGCATGCTCATCATAGTGGTAATAATTTTATGAATTTTTTCATTGAAATCCATAGTGTAATTAGTAATGGAAGTTTAATTTTTGTTTTATATATCAAAAATATTTGATTCATCTATATGTTGATAGGTCCTTTAGCTTAGGAATCCAAGCCATTTATGAGCCAAAAGGATTGGTTTTTTAATGTAAATAGAACATAGTGCGTACACACTATAATTTGTACATGTTATAATGTGTACATGTTATGGTTCCACAACATCAAAAAAAACATTTTTTATACTCATACATGTTTATAATTATCTATGTATCATTATATACACTTATTTATCCTTATTTAGTTCATGTTAATACTTATCTAGATCACATTTATAATTTTTATATTTTTATTTTAAAATGGACTGTGTCATGATATACACTACCACAAAAAGGACATCATAGATAAAGTGATGCAATTTCAATGACCTTGAACCTAAAATCATAATTTCAACTATATAGAACATGGTTCAGGGTTTAACCAATCCCAGTTTCATTTCAAAATGAATGAATGAGTCTATTGTTTTAACGGTGGAGGAAATTATGATCAATTTGAACCCTTAATCATAGATTCATGTATACAATGTGATTTAAGGATAAATTAGCTTAAATTGAGTGAATTGGTGCAACCAGTGATATAATTTGATCAAAATTTAACCTCATGAACCTAATTTTGACTATAAAGGATTTAATTTGGGTCTGTTGATCCCAATATCATAACTAAATAAGCCAAATAGTCTAATTGTTGAATTTGAAAGAAATTTGAACTAATTTGAGCCCCTTCAACCTAAGTGAATGACTATAAAATTTGATTTTGGTATTGATCAATGCTAATTTCATCAGATAATGACGTAAAGAATCATTTGGTTCAATGACATATGTAAGTTTGACATGTATAAGATGTGGTTTTCTGCTCAATAAAATCAAATGTAATTATATAATGAAGTGGTTGATTAGTTCAATTTCAGAGGTAATTATGGTGAATATGAGGCCCTTAAATTAAATTATGAATATACAACATGATTTGAGGTTAAATTTACTTTGATTTTATCATAGATTGAGTTAATTAGTCAAACGGTGCAGTTAATGACATGATTTTTAAAAAAATGAGCCACATGAACCTATTTTCAATTCTATATGATTTGATTTAGAGTGAAAATGACCTTAATGTTATCATTTAATGAACCTAATTTTTGATTCATTCAATCAAATCGGAGTTTGAGGCCAATTTGAGCCCCTTAAACCTAACTACAAGAAAACTAAAAGAATGGTCTATATTATTTATTCTCATTTAGTCATACCAATTTCAAGGGATCTTAGCTGATAAGGATGAAAATGAAAAGAGTTTAAAATGTGTATTTTGGTGTGATCAACATTAGATGACTTGGAAATAATATTATAAATATATAAGTGGGAAAAAGGAGAAATGATGAATATTCATTCTTCTTGTCATCAGATTTAAGATTGCATAATTTTTTTAGGTAAACCTATAAGTGTAATGAATAGTTGTTCTGAAAAATAACCTTGTTGGGTATTTTGGCTTAGTGATTTATCTAATATAAGTTTCTATAATTATTTTTAAATTAAAAAAATAGTGAAAAAATGAATCATTATCATGTCCGTATTTAAGGCTAGATTTGAAGTGCATTTGGTTTTCAAAATGTTCATGGACTGAGAATGAGTGATGGATTACACAAGCATGTTTCATTATATTAAATTCAGGCACAATTAAATATTATCACTATAATTTTTTTTTAATTCAAAAAAAGGATCATAATCATGAATGATTGGAAACCTACACTAGTATTTCAAAGTTATGAATTGGTCTAAATGTCTCACTACACAAGTGGTCATGATGATGATATTTGGGTAACACATTCTCTATTAATTAATTTTTTTTTAAATAAAGTGTTATATTTATTATGATATAAGAGATTGATTCATAGATAAAATCTTGGTTTTCATTCAAATGTTATGATAGATATCCTAGAAGCAATACTCAGACCATGTTAGTTGATTATTACAATCTTAAACCCTAATTTTATCACAAATGTAAACATGAAGTTAATCGTGTCCAATCTAAACATATTTAACCTACCTATGAATCTAGGATATGATTTAGGACTAAATTAACCCATATTTCCTAAAATATTGAGAAAATTAGTCAATTATTGGAATTAGTGATGTAATTTAGATGAAATCAAAAATTATGAACCTAAATTTGCCTACACATGATGTAATTTGGAGGGTAAATCAACCCAACTATCATAACAATATTAATAAAATAGTCCAATTCAATCATAAAGTAAATTAGGGCCAATTTGAGCCCCTTAAACCTAAATACTGTAGTAAGACATGATTTGGGGCTAAATTACATTATATTTTAACATGAATTAATTTAATTAATCATTGAAATAGAAACTATACTCTCGTAATATTAGGGAAAAATTGAGCCATGTAACCTAATTTATGGGTCAATTAATTATATAAGATGAAATATATGACTTAATCGATATTAATTTTATTATAAATGCAAACATGAATGTAATTAAGGCCAATCTAAACCCCTTGAACCTAACTGTGAGTTTATAATGTGATTCAAAGGGATAAATTAGCTCTTGTTTCCTAATATATCTACCTAATTAGTCCATTTTTATAAATATTGATGCAAGTTAGTTGAAACTAATCCCCATGAACCTAATTTTGATTATATGGAAGTAACTTATGGGTTAATTAACCCTAAAATCATAACAAAATAAATTAGAAAGTCCACTAATTTAATTAAGAAGGAAATTGGGGCCAATTCAAGCCCCTTCAACCTAACTAGATAAGAATAGGACATGATTTAGGGATAAATTAGTCATAAATTTAACTAATTAGTCATTTAATGGAATTAGAGATGTGATTTGTCATAAATTAGTCATGATTTAAGGGTAACTTAGTCATGATTTATGGCTCAATCATTGTATAAGATGCAACATATGGGTAAATAAACCCTATAACTATATCACAAATGCAAATATGGATGTAATTGTGTAGGATTGATTGACATAATAATATAACATAGGTTTTCATCATCTAATATAATCATATATCATAACAATATGATATATGATCACATATATATACACACACACACACACACACACACACACACACACACACACACACACACACACACACACACACACACACACACATATTACACACTATAATTCATGTGTTATAACACGTATGTGCTATAATGCGTATGCATTATAATGTGTGTGTTATTGTCTTAACAAAAAATAAGTCATTGTTTAAAATTCATTTTTAGGGTATTTATAAAATACATGATGCATATCATACTATAGGCCCAAAATCATGTAACAAATATTGTAATTTTGTCTAGCATATAATTAAAAATTGTGCAGTAAGTTGTTAAAAAGGGGGAAAAAATGGATTTTAAAAACTAACCAAGCACTGGACATAAATATAAAAACATTAATTAAATCAATTGGAATACATAAAATACTCAATGATTCCAATACCATTAAACTCTATCCATTCTCTAGTATACTTCCATGAAAGAGCAAGGCTATAACCGATGCACTTAAAGATTTAAATGCACAATTTTGGAAAGATAATGCAAGGGTTTTACCCAATACAATAGATATAGTGAAAATGAGATTTTATTCTTGTATCCATGAAATAAATCCAAAACATTACTTGGATATGACCCAAACATAATTGTACTCTAAGTTTATGAAAAAATCTCCATAAATTTATATTAGTCAAAGATATTTTGAGATGGCCAAATTATTTTATGGAGTTATAAATCACACATGCACTACTTTTTGTAGGCAACATGTTGAATTTTAAATTCACTATGATATTTTTCTCCATCTACATTATACTTTACATAATAACAACATTTTCCAAGAGCTTAGCATAAAAGTTATACAAAAATAAGCTAGACAATTTATTTTGACCATTTTTTTGTGAAAGATCAGATAGATAATTATTTTATAACAAAGCATGTTTGGATGGAAATTATACTATTTGTGTTAGATTTAAAAAATTAAAAAATTAAATCCATGAAGAGAGTAAAAGTGAAATTGGATAGGAATTAATTGGTTTTAACAAATACAATATATGACTTATCAAGTAAAATATGGCAAAGAATATAAAAGGTGAAAGATTGTTACAAAATAGATACTTGTTTCATAATATATGGTCAAAATCAGAGAAGAAATTATTTATGAGTATACAAGGCACACATAGAGATAGATGCCTGGATGAACATTTTAAGATAATTAAGGACACATTCCCACTTGGTTTTATTGTTTTAGTAATTGAATTTATTGATAATTATACATTAAAACCATAAATGGAAGTTTAATCATAGTATTACAACTCAATACAAGTTTTTATATTTGTGTATATAGCATCCATGTATGCACCTAATAGTATATAACAAGATCAAAAAATATTACGAGAGTATAATTTCTATTTCAATGATAATTGATCACATTGTAAAAATTATGTGCATGGTTATTTTGATATGTCCTATGGAAATAAGATTGAGAGGAAAATTACTTCCAATCATCATTTCATTTGGTCAGACAACTACACATCATAATTTAGGAATACATAGATGTTTTATTGGTTGAATAAGATGCACATTACCACTAGAGTAGAACATATTTGAAGTTTCATTGAGGTTTTCTGTGGAAAATGGGAGCATGATGGTTTTGGATCATGTGTAAAATGATTTTTTACAATATATGAGTTGAATTTTGAATATGGTGTTTTTTTTACTAATGTAATAACCATTGTTAAATGGTGTAATGAGAAAATGGGCCATGGTGATCAAGATAATTATATTATTTGTAGATATTTATAGTGTATGGAGGAAGACCACTTGGAAAAATATGAATGTTTTATGAATTTAGGGAGAAAGTGAGATCCACTCATTTTGCATCTCAAATTCAAGCTATTAGACTATTCATATTAGACACTTGACATGTTTTTATTTTGTGTTCATGGAATTTGTTTGGAATGAGTGTGAGTCACAAGAGTGGGTGGATGAGTGGAGATATAAAACTCTAATCCAATCAACACATATCAAGCTCCACCAATATTAAAAATTATAGATATGGCATCATCACATGACTTTAACCATGTATCTGATCTAATGCAACCAAGTAGAAGATTAATAATTATGTATTATTTATTATCATTATATATCTTGATAGTGTTATTATAAAATTGTATTTGTGATACAATGCATGTTTTTTGTTGTTATTATTGATGAGGAAAATGAAGAGGGAACATATTACTAATTATGTTGATGTGTAGAGGTAAATAAAAAATTAAA